>CAUJRU010000293.1:600000-989443 GCA_963277665.1 Viscum album | reverse complement strand
CTTGATTATATTCACATTTTGCTTTCCTTTGAATCATTCATTAATTTAAAACATTTTCAAATGGATGTAATGTGTACTTTGCATAACCAAAATGTTCAAGATGATTTTTATGTTGAACAACATCCTAATTTTGAAGACACAAAACATTCTGAACAAGTTTTAAAATTTTACAAATCATTATATGGACTTAAACAATCCCCTAGATCCCAGTATGATAGACTTAAAAGATTTTTGTTATAAAAAATTTATGTTAAGGTAATTGTTGATCCAATTATTTTTATAAATAAATATATGAAAAATATTTTGATTTTTCAATTATATGTTGATGAAATTATATTTGGATCAACTCATCAATCATCAATATATTTGTTTGTGAATCTAATGAAATATGAGTTTGAAATGAGTAGATGGGTGAGTTAGCATTTTTCTTAGGTTTTAAAATTTCTCAAAAATCGGAAAGAGCTTATACATAAAAACATAATTATATTGAATATCTTCTAAAAAAGTATGGATATGACAACATTAAAATTATAAGCACTCTAATCGGTAGCTCAAATTATCTTGATCATGATTAAGCTCAAAAACCATTAGATCAAACATCATTTAAAGGTATAATATGATGTTTACTATACGTGGGAGATATTTTTCTAGACTTAATGTATTCAGTATGATTATATAAAATATATCAATCTAATCCAAAGGAATCTAATTTAATTGAAGTGAAAATATTTTTTCTCTATTTTGTGGGAACCATAGATTTAGGACTTTCCTACACATCTGGAAATGGTTTTGTTTTAAAAATATTTTCATTTTAAGATTTTGGTGGATGTATAATGGATAGAAAAAGTATACCCATAAGTTGAAATTTCATAAGAGATTCATTTGTTTCTTGGTCATTCAAAAAGAAACACTTAGTAGAACTTTCCACTATTGAAGTTGAATATATAGTAGCTGGAGGTTGTTGTGTCCAAGTGTTGTTGATGCAACACACACTCACAAACTATGGAATCAGTTTTACCAAAACTCATATATTGTGTGATAACACTAATTACATTTCCTTAATAAAAAACCATCCACATCACTACCCAAAAAACAATCACTTTCTTAGGGAACACACACTAAAAAGAGATATTATTCTAAAATTTATCAGAATGGAAGATTAACATATTGGTATTTTTACAAAATCATTACCCTCCAACACATTTGAATACATTAAAAAAAAATTTAAGAATGATAAACGTAAGGTAATATTACATATTAACTTTTTGTTAACCTTATCTTCTTACATTAAGTAACTCCTTATAGTGGGAGCACATTTTTTTCGTAACCAAATTTTATTCCCTTAATAAAAAAATTTTCCTAACCAAATGTTTATCCTGAATCTTTTTTTTGTAACCAATATTTTTTTCTTAATCAATTTTTTTTTGTAACATAAATTTTTTAGAAACTGAAATTCCGAAATCAAAAAATTCCTTTTCCTTAAATAAATATTTCTAGAATCTAATGTTCTTTCAGAAGAATATTTTTCATCACTGAATGTTTTTTTCTAATCTAGAAGGTATATTTCCTTACTTAAATTTTTGTAATTTTATATTTTTTTTTGTTGGTATTTAATTTTTTTTATCGGATTCACTTTTCCATAATCTAAATCCTTCTTTAAACCCCTCAAAATATCAGAACCTATCATATCCTTTATTTTCTTTCATATCAACCATCAGATAAATTTGTGAACTTTTTAACTGTTAGATAAAATCAAGAAATTTAACTGTCACCTCCAAAGCAATATAAAAGTCCCTCTATTCCTCATCCCTCATCGGTTTTTAATGTTTCCTGTACTGATGCTCTACCTCTCTTCAAAAAGATCATTCTGATTCTCCATGTTTTCATTGACTATAGATGTTGTTAGAAGCCACCCCAAATAAACAGATGTCTTCATCCAAGGAAGTAATGGAATGAAAAATATATAAGGAATTGTTATTTGATCCAATATTCTTCGCTATGTATAATTCATTGATTAAAAAAAATTAAACTGAATGGTTGGTAGATCGTTTTCATAGAAACGACCAAACATCAGGATCTTGTTTATCTAGAGTTTCGAAGATAATTATACAATATAGTAAGATTTTATAATGAATGTGGAAGAGAAACATTTTCTTTCAAGAGTTATGGGTATACCCAATTCCTATATTTTAATGTAGAAGAAAATATTCTTTGTGTTCCATATGAAGGTGAAGCAATTTTCTTCACTCAAAAATGACCAAAACAATCCGAAAGTTTTTAGATAGAAAAGGAAATAGAGTTCCATGGAATCAAAGGAGTAAAATCGCTGATGGTTAACCATCTCTCAAAAAACATCATATTGTTAGAATTATGGGCATAAGGGTTTCTCATGTAGAAAAAAGGTAACAAGGACTCCTTAAAGAAAAGTGACATCTTTGTCTTGGATTTTTTGGTTTACCTAAGGAAGATAAATCTTTCAAAGTGTATCCTTATGATAATTACCAACATCAAGAATGGAACTGTCAAATCCCAAATCATCATGTATCTAAAAAAATTCTCTATGATCATATTGTTATGCATAAAATCATTCAAAATTCCATGCATCTCCAAACAACGAAATTTCAAAATCTAGCTACCATGTGATGACACCGTGAGGAGAATGAAATTAGACATCAATACCATGTCTAAAGAACTTTATAATATTTCATAAATTGAGGTCTAATATTTAGCTAATAATGTGGAATTAGGATAGACTTCCAATAAATCTAAGGAGAAGAGAATGAAAAAAAATCAGAACCCAAAGAGAAGACTAGAGTTCTGGAAATGCCGTCAGCACCACCAAAGCCAAAAAAGAAAAAGACTTTCCCTAATGATGTGGTAGAAATGTAGAGGAAACATAAGAGGAATAAGAAATAAGGATATCCTAGTATTGTCCTATATCCAGCTAAGGAAAATTCCTTAAAAATTCAAGTTTCTTATGAGTATGAAAGGTAAGAAAAACAGAAGAAGCAAAAGAAGAAAATGCCTAAAGTTGAGATCATTCAAGAATTCCTCAAGGTTACTGAGAAAGATTCTAAATATATTCAGGTACTAGAATATTTTCTACAAGAATCATTTGCAGTAGAGACTCTGGGAAAGAAGATGTCAATTCCAGAACCAGTTGTATATGAATAGAAAGTTTATGAAGAATAAGTATAATATGATGAAGAAGAAGATGTGAGTGATGATGTTATAAAGAAAGTGGAATAATGTCATGAGAAAGAAAGTCCTTCTGAAATGCATTCAATATTAACTTTCCAATTTTAGTCAACCAAAATTATTCTAATGTTGATTTTTTAAATCATGGCTTAATCCAACCTTATGATAAGTAAGATGCTGAGAAATAAGAGGTTGATGAAGATAAGACAATATAACTTTCTAATGGTGAGCATGAGTCTCCAAAGGCTATGTAGACAATTTCTGAAGTAGATAAAGGAAAGCATGTGGTTTTTGATACACGTGAGCTTGTTGTAGTGCTTAATAACGATGTCGGAGGATCATACAAGATGATGGATGAAGAGATAGATAAATAATACTCTCCTGCAAGGTATTTATCTTCTGAATCATCTTCTACGGGTCAAGATATCATGATAAAGTCTCTGAAGAAGTTAGTAGAAATTATACCCTTGTTTATAATTATTGATTAGAGGGGTTATCTAATTCAACACTCCATTAATCAGTAGTTGAATTCTGTAATCATGCTCATGGAAAAATTCATCAAGCATGAGGCTGATTTCAAAACCATTTTTATCATTTATTATTCTCATATGAGGTCTTGTAAGGAAATTAAAAAAATTCTAAGAGATTTATTGAAGACATGAGAATATTTGATGAATTCCAATAACCTATGAATGATTCCTTTGATAGGTCAGATGACAGGGTAAAAAATCGTACAACAAGATTTATAGAGAAGCTGATCCTTGAACAAGTAGCCCGAATTCATGAAGAAAAAGATCTGAATAGGAAGTTGAATTCAGTTTCATTAAATTTAAAGAGAGAAAGGGAAATCATGGAATATTTTAGTGAAAAGATCAACTACTAAGAAGAAGTAGTTATGTCCCATTCCAAAATTCTTATGTCTCAAGATGAAAAAAAACAAGGCACTGGAAAGAGAAATGAGGATCTGGAATAGTTTCTCAAAATGTTTGAGGTCTATCAAAAGTAACAATTTTCATTAATTTGTTTTTTTGTATAGATATAATAATTTAGGTACCATTTTTTCATTCCCTCTATTTCATTTTAGAAATCACAATGGGGTAGAAAAAATGATAAAATGGATACTAAGTATAAAAGAGGATAATGCGTTAAGTAAGGTGTGGTTTACTTAAAGAATACATTCTTTTTCAATAAAAAGAAAAATCTCATTAAAGAAGTAAAAAATACAATCCTTAGGGATTTAAAAACCTAATGGGGAGTTATTCGTATTCTTCATGTTTCATAAGTAATGGGAGATATTTTTTTTAAAAAAAACTCATAATGCAAATTTATATTCCTTATATTATTTTTCAAGAAGTTGTTATTCCTATCCAAAAAGGGGGAGATTATTGATTAAAATAAGGTTTCCTTGTGACTTTTCAATTCCTCTATGTTATGAAAATCTCAATCAGTTTATCTTAGAGAAAATTATAATTCCCTAAGGATTATTTTCGTAAGGAAAATTTCAATTCTCTAAGGAAATTTGATCCTTACCTTAGTTTTCATTACCTTATTGTATTTTTTCTCAAAACCACATTCATTTTATTACTTCATCAAACATTAAGATATTATAAAAAACCTGAAGAATATTATAGTTCCTTAGATAGAGAGTCTTCTATTTTTTGAATCTGAATTATCTATAATTTAGACTATGAATTTTAAAAAATTTAGACTCTAAATTCACTAGAATTTAGAATTTGAATTCTCTGAAATTATTACACTGAAATCTCTAAAAATCAGACTCTGAATTATCTCAAAATCAAACTCCAAATTCTCTGAAATTCATTCTCCAAATTCCTCATAATTTTGACTCTAAATTCCTAATAATTCAGAATCCAAATTCCTTATAATTTCAACTATGAATTCCTTATAATTTGGACTTCGAATTTCTCAGAATTCAGACTCTGGATTCTCTAAAATTCAGACATCGGATTCCCTAAATTTCAGACTCCAAATTCTCAAAAATTTTGACTCCAAATTCTATGAAATTAAGACTCGAAATTCATTGAAATTCATACTATAAATTCTATTAAATTCAGACTCCGAATTTATTAAAATTCAGAAATTGAATTCTCTAAAATTCAGACTACGAATTCCTCAAAATACCGACCCCAAATTCCTTAAAATTTGGTCTCTTAATTCTATAGAATTTGGACTCCGAATTCATCAGATTTTAGACTCTATATTCCATATATTTTAAGCTCCAAATTCCTCAGAATTAAAACTATGAATTCATTGGAATTCAGACTCTAAATTCATTGGAATTAAATGTTTGGATCTATCAAATTCAGATACTGAATTCATTGAAAAACATAATCGGAAAGTTCATGTTTCTAGAATCTAATTGTTTATATGTATAGACTCCAAATCCTAATTTCCCTTAGATTTTGGATATTCATATTTAGTTTATATATTTAATTTTCCTTACACATGTAATTATAGTTAAAATATTCCTTACAATATTTTTCTTACTAACCATTGGTTGAGTGAAACGTGTACTGGTCCCTGCGAAATTTATGGAAAAATATGACCGTTAGAGGTAAGATTTGACCGTTGATGATTTCCCCATAAATATGATCTCATTTGAACAATATAAATGTCTAGTGATCACCCTAGAGATTAGATGATGTGAAGTGATTTCTAGAGAGAGAAAGACACTCATGCCTTGTGCATTTATTGAATATATTGGTCATCTGTGAACACCTTTTTCAACATTCATTGTGAGTCACCGATTGTTGCTGAGTATAATCATGGGATTATGTGGAAATGAAGAAAGATATGCCGAATACCTTATTATTCGAGGGATTTTTGGGATCGAAATACAGATTCCATTATTCCTATTTAGGGCTTACCCTAGTTTGGGTAAGAAAAACATTATTGAAAGTATAAATCAAGGGACCTATATCAAAGGTTGTTGGATACCCTAATCTTTGGGTGAAAAAAATTCCTACATGTTAATTATTTTTGTTTGATGTTTTTATTTATATTGTATTTTCATATAGGATGACATTATGACTTCCTTATACTTTCATGTACATTACATACACAGATAAATAAGATTCTATATGCTTTATGGTATAATCTTCCTTTAATGAAATTGTTCTTAAGTTTCATTTCCTAGTTCATATTTCCAGACCGTAATCATGTTTTTTTCATAGAAATAAAATAAGGTCTATGAATTTACCTTTTTTAACATTGTTTAACATTTTTTTCCTTATGCTTAAAAATGAATGTTTTTAAACTTGCATTTCACCCCCCTCTTGTAATTGAGCATCTACAAACACTATATTGATCCTACAAAATAATCCTCAAATTTCATTCTATGTATATTGTGAAATGAATTATCAAAAAATAAAGAATATTTTTACAATTAATAATAACACAATAATGAAATTTATTTTTCAAAAAAAATATATTGAAGGATGATTTTTTTGTATAAAAATGGGTTTTTCACCATTAGGTGACATCAATATTATTTTATTCTAATTTTTTTATATAATGATAATACATTTACTCATTTATATAAATATTGTAAAGTTTTATCTACAATTGTTTGATTTAAATTATTATGATAAAACATAAATTGGTCATATAAATTATTTGAGAAAAACAATTAATTCAAAATTACTATTTGTACTCTGTTAATATTTTTAGTTGATTAATATCTTAATATTTACTGGAGGTTTTATTTTTCTTATTATTTTATTAATAATAATTATTTATTCGATCCGAACATTTTTACGTACAATTGTGTGTATTAAATAGGTTATCAAGCATTATTTTTATTTAGGTGAAAATTATAGTTTAAAATCTTGGGCTATTACATCCTACCACCTTAAATAAATTATGTCCCCTCAGTTTTAATTTCTACTCAATGATAAAAGTTGTTGAGGGGATTATTTAAATACACTTAATTTAGAATATGTATTTTATTATTACATTCAAATTACACAGTTAGGATACGTCATGTTACTTATCCTTCCTTAAAAATCATATACCCACATATATATACCTAAATAAAATATTCTAAATAACATTACATTACGAAAACCATTAGAATATCCATTTCATTAAATCAAAGTGAATTCGTATATTCTTCCAAAAACTAACATTATATTTTATAATTAAATGGTACTAACTACATGCTCATAAACTCAAAAAAAAGACAATATACATAATACTCCAAAAAATAAAAAAATCCCCAAGAATATAATAGATTTATTTTTTTTCATTAAATAAATAATAAATTCCAAGGATATTAATACTATCAAACTCAATTTTATCAAAATCATTCAATATTTAATTACCTTAATGTAAAATGTATATTAAACTTAATATTTATCAATAACTCAATCATGTGTTATCTAATAGCTACACCCAAATTATACAATTATCACACAATCACATTTCAAGGTTAATAATACCATTTAACATATGTTTCCAATCCTTTAGAAAATATTATTAATGAAAAATCATTATATGTTTCACATATTTCTTAACAAATTTTGGATATGAAAATTTTTTATGATTAAATATAACCAACTAATGAAAAATGTAACAGTATCAAAAAATGAATCGTTATTATGATTTAAACCTCATTATGTTAGTAAATACATGGGAACTAATTTTCCCTACTAATTGGAATATACCATGTTTTATACCATTTATGTATTCTACCAAATATGGTTATTAGACATAGTTTTTTCAAGATAAATACCTTTTCCAGCTTCATTTATATGATCCTATTTTAACCAAATTCTAAAACCAAATAATATTTATCAATAGAATTAGATTATATTATGAAAACAATATTTTAATATCTCTTATTTAATGACACATTCATTTCATCCTCTTATAATTTTAATTTAATATACATTTATTTGAGTTTGGATATATTGTACCTATTAAAATAATATATTAATGTATTTTAGAAATAAATACATTATAATGGTTCATAAAGAGAATTTTATTAACCAAATCTTGTACCCTTGGAGTGTCAAACACAGTGATCTGTCTTAGCCCTATAATCATCCACCGGAGGGAAGATCAACTAAATTCACTTCGAGTCTTTTTGTGGTGATTACCCCGAGGTAACTATATTCCACAACTACATCCACATTCTTGTTTCTATATTAGGTTTTATTTTCAAGTAGAACCAATAAATATGTAAATTACTAAAACATCATTATGTTATCCTATATTTATACTTATACATTAGAATTATCCATAGGGTTTTAAGAAATTTCTGTTATATTAATCCCCAAAATATTTAATATTACCTCAACTAACGTAAATAGTTATCAGTTCCTTTCAAATTATGATAACTGTAATGATATTATCCATTTATGAACATTATGATTATTATATTGTCCTCAAACAAAAAAACCAGGGATCTATAATGTTATTTAAACCACCCTTACATGCCAAATAAGGTTCCATAGACCTAAAATACCTAATTTTTTATTGAAAAACCATAAATTCTTAAAAATATTCTTAGCTAAACATCCAAAACGTGGTTATAATTCAAACATTACAATCGAATGAAATTTTTTCATTATCGTATTATATAATTCAGACATGGATTTAAATAGTATAACCCATGATATTTGTATCAAATAGATAGTCCCCTACACTATAATCAGTTACATGATTCATAATAATCATTTAAGATCTCCAAATAATCATCCACACAATATAATATTTTAGAAACATCATACTTATTTATTTTTTTCATTTATTAGGGAAATTAAAATATAATAATTGGGTGAGATCATATGTTTAGTAATAGTAATTGTAAGTGAAAAAAATTAATGTTCATAAGTGAGAATAAGATAAAAATATGGGTACAATCATGATACATAAGAATGTTATACCCAACAAATAATATATCATAAATCATGTAATAATGCTTTAAATGGCATACTACATAAATTAAAATTTTTTATAATCATTAGTAAATTAACATAATCCATGAGAGTATAAAATGTCTTAATAAAAAGAAATAAATGACACATAATTCAAATATAAGAAAATCATTAGAATATGGAATAATAATATCCATAAAATGGAATAAAAAATTTAACATAAATCATGATATCATGATATTAGATTATCAAAATGAATAATGTTCTATGGAGGAACAAACATTAACATAAGTAGAAATCACCTACATGAGTCACACACTTTAACCCATGATTACGAGACAACAAAATTGTACCCAAATATATATCACCTTTGTGAGTCACAAATTTCACCCACACTTTTGAATTTCTATATTATTCATACATATACAAATCTCATTATATTTTTACTTTTTACCAATGAATTATGGGGAGATATAGGAACCTGCCCATCATTTATCCACACTTATATGGGTAATAAGAAATTAATAAATCATATATAATAAATATTACATAGAAATAAAATGGGTTTTATTTAATAAATAATTAATACACAATGGAAAGAATACGAGATTTATATCAATTTTAAAAAATAGTCACAATTATATAAATAATTATAACATGATAAACAAAATGAAAATAAATTTTTACCCAAAAATATAAAGTAACATTTTGGGTAAGTACAATATAATTAATATATTTGGGTATCTAAAATATTATTATAAATGGTATATAGTTTATATCATAATTTTAGCCAATAAATATTTTTATGGAATCTTGGTTAAAATCCATCAATTTGAGAAATGCAATATAGGGTAATCATAAATATAATTTGTTGGAATAAAACTTATATGTATTCACAGGGGATGGTTTGGAACGAAAAAGGTCATGAGATATCATTACTATGTTAGAGAATAATAAAAAACAATAAATCTAGATAAATATTATAATTGGTAACATTTATAAAATATCATTGACCAATCAAAGGTATGTCAAAGGATATGGATTTTGATGAAAACAATTTCGTAGGTGCATTTGGCTAAATTGATTTGAACAAAAATAAAAATCCCTAAATTTTTTGAAAACATTTGTATAGATAAAAATATTTTATAAATCAATGAGAAAATAGTTTTATATTATAAAAAAATTAAATATTATAAAGTATGTTACATAGAAAATTAAAAATATGGTGGAAATTCATATTCCCATAGAAATAATTACAAATAGATTCATTTTACAATTTGATGAAAACAACCCATATGGAAAATGATAAAAATTTCTTTAAAATAGTTTAAATAATTTCATGTAATATAAAAAGGCCATACTCATTTATATATTCATGGATCATGTAATTTTAAAAATCTTCTAATGAATGAAGACAATGAAAAACAGAGGTTCCTAACCAACAATTAGAGATAGAGATATTTTCAATTAGAAGAAACACATTCAGTAAAATATGTTTAAATAAGAATTTAAATTTAATGGGAATATATATAACTCCATTAATAAAAAAATAATATCCTGAGGGGTTTTATAGATAATAAAAATTCACTAGATGATGTTTCTTTGAGAAACAATCTGGATTTGATTATAAGATTAGCAATGAAACACATACAAGTTCAGTAACATTTAAATTAAAAACAATGACTGATAAAGAGTTTGAAATTGAATATACAATACTATTAATAACATATAATTCATTATATAATATAACAAATAGGAAAAATATAGACATTATAATGTAAATTAGTTCATAATAATAAGAATTCACCAAAAATTATGAATTGATACCAACAATCCCTTTCAAGAAGAATAATACGTAGATAATTTTAAAACCATGGAATATATGAACAAAATAAATTATAAGTTATTAATCTTATAGAATAAATCAAACATGGGACAATGTTTTTCAGTAATAATACTTTTATCTAATTTTAAGAAAATTTAGTTAGAAATCCCCATTCCAAACTTGGTATCCTTTGGATTGTGGTTTATTAAAATAAAAAATGTGATATGAGTAAAAAACCCCTTAATTACTTGAATATTTTAAAATAAATTCAATATGAAGTTATAAAAATAATCTCAATTCATTTTCATGCATAATAAGAATTATGTCTCAAGAAATTAAATTTTTTTGGAAGAACCCCTTACCATAAAATGGATTTATTAGGCACTTGTACTTAAATTATTGGATATTAAAATTATGTTTTATGAAAAACATATTAATGAAAAGATTCATATATATTTTTAATATTCTATGTTTTATCTATAATCATATCTTATTTATTTATTATATATTTTTTATTATGGCAGTTGATCTGGTTTTTTCGGTCAATTTGTCAATAACATTTTCATTATATTGAAAATAGTCAATGGTATTCAAAATTTTCATCATAATATCTAGATTTTGATAATTTTATGTCATTTTTTATTTCAGTATTACAATGTCTATATACATCCATAGGTTTCCAAAATGGACTCCAAGTATAAAAGGTAACTTCAAATGATCATTTTTGATGTTAAATTTACTATGACAATTTATTATTAATATCACATATAAAATGTCCAATATATAATTTATTGAAATATTAAACTCTTTATTCATTTATTATTATTTATTATCACTAAAATTTTATTCTATATTCACAATAGATATAAATTTACAGCATCTTTGGTGGAGGTGGTAAAACTAACCAAGACACGAGCATGCAATAATTAATGGATATGTTTGATTATGTGGTGATTTAGTTATAATATTATAATAAAATACTTAGTGAAATTTTTTTATTTTTTAGTTATGTTTTTCAATTATATTTTAATATATTTGAATAATGAGGATATTATTTTATGTTAAAAGGAAAATATATCACGGTCATTGAGGTGGTAGTTTACCTCTATGCACATATAAAAATTTTGTTTTTTCATAGAAATAAAGGAAGGCATGGAATAGTTTTTGATTTAAATAAACATAATAATGTTATAAATAACATATTAACATATAAATTATACCTTAATATCTTTTTATATTAAGTGAATCATAAAAATAACTCATTTCATTAATAGAGGTGGTAGTCTGTACCTACGTATGATGATATTTTTAATTTCAATAAATTATAGGGGTTGAAGGTAAATATTAATTTTAATTTTAGAAAATCAAATATATTGTATATAAAATATTCATTCATCAATTTAATCATCTTAATTATCCCTGATAGGTGGTTACATAAAATATAATATGTTAGTTCAGGGAGGTGGTAGTCCGCATGTACACACTATTAACATTTATATATTCACTTAGTGGATTGAAATAAATAAATATTTTTTGTTGATTTAATATAATAAAACATTGGTATAATAATTAAACATGTTTATTTATAGTATCTCTTTTATAATTTTTTTGTAAGAGGAATATTAAGACTAAATGATAAAGAAGAAGGTAATACATATGTTAATAATTGAATTTTCTCTTGGAAATATTGTTTTAAATAGAGGATTTCAGAATAAATAATGGATACCAGATGGTTAAGGAAGATGGAGTGTGTTATATGTGTAAAAAATGTATTATTTGTATGAATAAATAGAATGGAATGTTTTAACATGAAGTGGGGGAAGGATATTATTTTACAAGTGAAGTAAACGACAATTTAGGAACCACCCTATACATTTTTTATAATGTAAAGTTATTATTCAAGGTTAAAAGAATAAATAAATGGAACAAAATTGATGGTACATGAGGTTTTTTCTGTACACACTTCATCTATCCATTTTTAAAAAAACTTCTTATTAATTTTTGCTTTATTTTCTATTATAAAGCAATTTCTACCATTTTTACTTTTACCCGGGTAATTAATTTTTTAACCATTGTAATTAATTTAGGTGAAAAAAAAAATTTCCCCTTACATAATTTTAAACATGCTATTTATATTTTTCAAATAATTAAATGAAAAATAATTTCTAATGGTTTTATATATTAGTTTTGAAATAAACACACATATCACATAAAACAATATTTATGAAAAAGTGTTTTTTCGAAATCTAAAAACCTATATGTAAGTCATAGTTATCATAATTCCCAATTATCATGAATTTAATTTATTTATCATAAAAAAGGTATTTGATCCAAAACCAAATTTTACTACTAAAAAACTTAATTAAAATGAACAGAATAAAAAAAATTATTAGAAATAAAATTTTCATTTGTTTTATAAGGTCAAATTTCTGTTTTATAAATTAAAAAAAATTAAAATAAATCATATTTTTTCTTTAAATATCTATTTTTTAAATATATATTTTTTATATAATTATTTTTCTTTTTTATATACATATAAAGTATTAAAATTCACCATTTTCACAAAAAAACTTTATTTTTTAATATTTTTCTAAAAATCAATTGTCATAGGAAAATCACAGAAATTAATACTATGTAATTTATCTTATTATTGATTCAAAAATGAAGTTTATTTTTTAAATTTTTATTATTAATTTGTCGAATTTAATTTTTAAAATAAAATAAAATATTTAATGAAAAATTTATTAATAGAAAATTGACATTTTTAGTCATTATGCATCATTAGAATTATTTAATATTAATTTCTATGTTATTGAATGATAATGTATTAATTATCATATTGTAATAGTATATATTATAATTTAAAATTGGATGATTTATTTTATTATGATTAAATATATAATACATAAGAAATTCTTTGATAAATAATAATTAAATTACATTTATTATATATCCTCTATAAGAATTTTTAGTGGAATAATATCCTCGTATATACTAGAGGTTTAATTGTTCTTATTTTTTTCTTAGTTATGTTTATCTATTGGTTAACATATCATTAAGGTTTATTTATGTGTATAAAACATGTTGTCAAATATAATTTTTTACTTCAGGTGAAAATTATACTGTAAATTCTGTGTTTGTTACATTAAATCCATTTTAGAAGACACTCAATAATTTATAGGGATGTGTTGGAATACTATGGATGGAGATAAGTAGTTTTTTAAGGGAGAGATTAATTCCATAAAAGGTTCATCTTATTGTAATGTGTAGATTCAATAATTTCATATATTTATTTTTGATTTTGATTCATAAAAACACCCAATTTTTTGTTTCTAATGAAGTTACATTAAGTGAATTTTAAAATAATAGTAACTAGAATAATTATTTTTATTTTGGAATCATAGTTCGTCAATAACCTAGGAGAGGTTATTTTATTTCTTACAAGTACAAATTTTAGATTTATTTTATTATTAGTCTGGAAACATTTTTCATAGCCTACATTTTTAAGTGGGATATATAGTTTTCAAACCCCATGTTTGGAATCAATGATTGGATCAAAAATATATTCTTTTGTAATTATCACTATGTTTTAATAAAAAAATTATGGTTCATCATCCAGACTTTTTTAATCAAATATATATTTTTAACTACACTTTTTGAGTTTAAAATTATACAAAATAACCCATACATTTGAATTTGGGAAATACCTAGTTTTTAATTAAGGATTATTTTTAAATTTTCAACAACAGGCTCGCCATAATTAAATATCTATTTAAACATATTTAAAGAACAATTCATAATATTATTTATAACCGATTAAATAATTCTTATTTAGATGTGAATATATTATTATTATTTTAAATTTCAAATATTCTTTATTTATCATGAGATATTTCTAGAGATGTTTCACCTGAAATAATTCATTCATCTTGTTAATAACATGATGGTATTCTTATAATGAAATATATTTTCATTTGAAAATATGAATTTTCATTTTTCTCTTCAACCCACTTTGGAGAGGTACATGTTTTGATCCTCATTTTTTTAATTGACTATTGTTACTACTAATATATAGTTTTTCAATTTTTTGTTGAAATTTGGATAAACACTTATCAGAGCTACACATTAGATACATAAATTATTGATCATATACCAACTGTTTACTCTACTAATTTCTTAAGATATCATGTATTTTTTTGAATAATATTTTATTTCTACTATGTATTAATAAAAATATTATATAGCTTTCAATTGATACATCCACTATGTTAAATCAATTTCAACATCTATATCTTAATATATTATTTTAATAGAGTATTGAATTCTCATACTGAGTCATTGGTAGTGCGTTAGATTTTTATAAAGATCTATTTATTTTTTCATTTAAGAGAAACAAAAGGCCCTTTAAAACCCTTTTTTAATGTTTCAACTACCTACACATAGTAGTACAGGTTCCTGGAAAAAGTCCCTACTAGTAAAAATACCAAAGCAAGTGGAGAGATCATTGGTGGAGTAGATTAATGAATATTTATTCCAAAACCGCTATAAAACACAGGATTGGGAATTGTTTTATGGAACTTCATCCCTCAAGGTGTGAAAAATTATATAACACATTGAAATATCATTTTTTTATTATTAAAAAGTTAGATATTCATTCAAAATCATCTTAGCTAATGTTATTTGACTAAGTCATGTAATATACTAATAGTATTAGTGTTTATAAAACATTTTCAATCAGTAATTGAGACATAGGAAATATTTTATCTCCTCAATAATGGGAGTCTCAAAAAACATATTCATGTTAATAGAAAAATCCATAAAAGCATACTCGTGATTTTTAGAAAAAATTTTATCATATTCAAATAAAATTAAAATTAGAGATACACATTTATCTTTTTTGATGTATAGTTTATTTTCCACTCTTCCATTTTAGATTTCCAAAAACATCAATAAATTTTATAACATGGAATATCAATCTATTGGGGCATGTTAATACTCATATAATGAATTATTTAACTTACATTTGTATCATTAAGTTTATATAACCATGAATCCATTAGGTTTCTAAAGCCACACTTCATCTTCAAACTTTCCATTTAGGGTAGTTATACTAAATTTTGTTTGGAGGATATTGTATCATATATATTTTATGGTAGAATGAAAAGTTATAATATTTTCAAGACTACAAAATATTATGAATTTACAATAAAAATCTATTCCTTCAACCTTGTAGATGAATTTTCAGATAAGTCATGACTTGTTTTACAAAACCTCTCATTTATCATATAACTTTTTATGGATTACCCACTTTTTTATGATAACATTTTTTAGTTTCTTTGGGTACCGAACCTCATGTATTATTCTTCTAGATCTTATCTAACACCTAAAATAAATAATCAATTCACTCGGGATACTCCAAATCTTTATTGACATATTTTAGTATAACTAGAGAAAATAATGTAATTTTCCTTTTCTTCCTCATTATTATTTTAATTTAAATAATTTTTATAAATTTTTATGTTGATATTATGTACCTCCCAATTATTTATAGGATCTGAATAAATTGTACATTATTATTATTCCACACATGACATGGTTGTGCCATCATTTATAACATGTTATTCACCAAAATTCTGATTATCTTAACATTCTTATATTTCTTTTCACTAAATTATACTTTATTATCCTTAGTAATTAAACTTTAATCCTTGAGGGATAACTTCATATTTTTAGTTTTCCAAAACATTCTTATAAAAACAATCAACAATATTGCCAATTTATTTACTAAATTCATGATATCCACTCATAATCTTAAAATAATGAAATAATATACCTAGAAGTCCTATTTTTCCAATGATAACCAAATATAATCATTTTAAGTTGATAATAAAAAGGATATAAAATAAAAAAAAATATTTAAATAATATTTTATTCTTTTTATATATCTAATTTTGAAAAATATTTTATTTTTTTAATAAAAGAAACAATTTCAAATTTAAATCACTAGGAAAATATCTTGGATCTAGAAAAATCAGGAATTATGAGGATCCACCAACATAGTATGATGAATTTAAACTGGAAACAAATTATTCAATTTATAAACACAAATTTATAATGGGTTATATGGTTTAATTAATTTCAGAGGAGTATCATTCCTCTCAGGATATTATTCTAATTTTCCTCTTCTGTATTCAATGTTATTGTTTGTCTATAACTACTTCTTGGATAAAGAAAACTCATTTTCATTACATATTTTAATGATTTTAAAATTAATTACATAATCTCACTTATGTTTCATGAAGATAATGCATATAATAAAAGTTAATTTATCAATATATTAAAAAAATAGTTATCCATTTTCATTGATTTCATCCCCATATTATAATAACAATATAAATGAATATTCATTGATATTTGAGATATTTGAGTATCTAAATTCTTGTGTAAATAATTAAAAATAATACCCATTTCATATATATATAAAATAAAATGGGTATTGTAAATAATACCCATTTCCAAGTATGCATTGACACAATTTATTTTCATTTTACATGATCAAGTAGGATAAATTTTCACCACCAACAACAAGATAAATGTTGCCTCATATTTAAATCCGATATATAATATATATCCAACCTTTAATGTATTTATAAAATGTAACCCTTTCAAAATTTCACTTCTATGCCTTCATCAACAATTTGATACACACTCAGTAAGTAATTTTTGAACTCATCTTTAAATAAGGTTCTCTCTATCTTCATTTTATCCAATCTGATGGTCAGTAAACTATATATTATTATCATAAGTGTCCTATCATTCAGAAATTTTATCTATGATTAATTTCACTTATCAATATATTTTGATAGCCTTAAATCTCCTATTATTTTTAAAGAAAATAAACTATACAAGATCAATGGATGTTTATTTTTAGAGTCTTCGATTACTAATTCAATAAAAAATTTCTTTTTCATATACCTTCTCTTTCTTCATAGACTATTGAGTATTAAAATTAATAATTAATTTGGTAGGTAGAATAGTGAAACATTTTTTAGTTCTATGACCCAATATTTCAACACATTAACAATATTATTTTAATAATTCATGCATGTTTTCATCCTTCAGTTCATAAATTTCAATTTATTTCTTATGTTTTCTTTTTTATGTGCATTAATACCCCTTAAATGTTTCCTATAATATATCTTAGAATCATATAAATATTAATAATTAAATAAAAATCTCTATTACAGTTCCCAAAATCATCCACAACACCTACAGTATCCACAATATGAATATTTTTCTTTTAAAACACCTTAGTGTCCATCCTGTGTCACTTGATATTCTTCTAGATTCTAATCCTTACCATTAGATCCAAATAACAGATCAAATAAATAATTTACACCAAAAAAATTATTATTCCTTTTATTATTAATTCATAACTTTTTTGAATCAAAATTTGTTGTAGTATTCTCAATCATGTAATAATATTTTGAATTTCTAGATTTCTTTGAATTATCTTTCTTTGTAAAAAAATTAATTTCTCATGTTGAATCATTTAATTAGCTTTCTTAATAAAACCTTCACATCCTTTTGTACATATATCTTAATGATTGTTTTACTTCAAACGATGATAATGATTCTTAGAATCTATATTTCTTCTCTACAACCCCCCTACAAATTCATGAATAAAATTACGAAGATTTGATTTGAACTTGTTCAATTAATTCTTCAAAAACAAAAATCTTGGATGTAAAATTTTAATATCATTGTCCTTTTCATTATTCTTTTTTTCATGAAAATATACAATTTGATATCTTTACTGAGTTTTTTATTTATGATATTATTCTCATTTATTAATATTGAAACCTTTTCAGCATAAAAAGATTCAGTTTTTTGGATGATTAAGAGTATATAATCACATTATCATTATCCTTATCCAAAATCATATTTATTGAAATACATTCCAAATAATTATATATTAATATGAACACTATTTTTAATGCCTTTTCTCTATCATTATTGGTTCTCTCAATATGAGCGATATCTTCTTTATTCAATTATTTATTCAATAGTTTTTCATTAATTTTACTAGAATAATTATCTTCATATTCATTCTAAATCATATCATTGTCTTAAAAAATAAAAATAAAATTTATCTTATTATGTTTAAAGAAACTATAACCCTTCTTCAATGAAGAAAAATCTTTATTTTCAAATATTAATGATTTTTTATTAACATTATTCTCCAACTTCTGATATTAAACTTAACAATATTACCCATCATTCAACATTGGAAAATTTTCATAGATATTTTAAAATTCTCCGAATTTAAATGTTTTCATTTTAATATTCCATGGATATATTCCTCAACCCCTTCTTACTCTTCTTAATAAAAATGGCCACAATTTATGAAATTACGTTTCCAATTTTTCATCATCATTAAAATCCTTTTAATTTTTTATATTATCTTATTCCAATAGATTAATTTATTTTTCCTTATCATAATTAATCACCTTATTTAATGAAATTACTCTCCTCATTTTATAGGAAACCAATATTCCATTTATATCATAATATAGAACTGTAAGAGAATCCAGGTTTTTGAGCACTGAAGATATTACATCATACCATTCCAATAAGCTATATATTATCTTTTGAATAAAAATAAAATCTATTATTTTTCAAAAAAACCTCTTTTGATGCTAGTAAAACCATGAAAACATTTGAATAATTCTTCCACAAATTTATCATCATGTATTATATTATATTTTTTCTTTATGTACAGAAACTAAATATTTTTTATTCACTTGTAAATCTCAATAATAAATTCTAAAAAATATCCCAAATTTATTTTTAGGTCTTAACCTCGATTAAATTAATGAATTCAAAATTTATCATTGGTATTATTATTACATTATGAGCTCAGCCATCATTTTCAACAATATTATGACCAACTATTGTCAATGATATATTTTTAGTAAGACTAACATAACAATTGTTTGTTTCATAAATCATATAAAATCCAATGGATAAAATCTTTATAAGAATTAAATCATTCCATATTTGATATTTATTACATTTAAATATAATAATTACCCATTTAACTGAAATAATATTGTCTATGTTGATGAAAAAAATTTAGAATAAATTAAACAAAAAAACTGAGGAATATTTTTTTTAAGATAAATCAATCAATAGAAATTTATTTCAAATGGAACCAATATTTCTATGATACCTCTTGAAAAATATGCTCATAAAAATGTGAATAATATTATAGGGGTGATTTAGTGAAATAAAATTCCATTTAGATTCATTCTTAAAACTATTAAGAACACTTTATTTGAGTTATATATTTTGTCAATTTCAATTGAGTAAACTTTCATGAATTCTATATCCATGAGGAATATTTTAATGGAAGTTGAGTTAAGCACCTAGTATTGTTAAGGAGAGTATTGGAGTTCCTAGGTAAAGGTATGAATATTTTTTGAATATGATAATATTAGTTAATGCATTGATCCTTATTGTCTAAATATCCCTCACATTTGATTTCACTAAAGACTTTTTTTAAAAGAATATTTATTATTAGATCTATAAATGGATATTATTTTAGATCTATTCACATGAAAAATGTTGTATTGTGTTAAAGATACGATAAATAATAATATTTCATGGAGAATAATCTTTTGGAAAAGTTGGATGAAGAAGTTATATATGTTAATACTCAGAAAATGATGATATTTTTCATATATATAGTTTTTAATTAGTATAGAAGTATGTTTCAATCACCTAAATTTAGATGTTTATAAACATAAGAATGTAGTATAGAGAGATTATATAGATAGATAAATTATCATTTTAAAAAATCTAGTTGATTTTTTTCTTCTTGATACTTTATGAAGATAATTTTTTAAGAATGTCTAATAAATTTGAGGAATATTTCTTTTATATAATTTTTTATAGCTAAATATAATATCTCTAGGAGTAATCTATACAAAAAAAAATTATAAATTTCACTACAAAGAACTAATATAAATTATGAGTTGGTTGTTTTTTACATAATAAATAAATTTGGTTGAGGTAGTAAGGAATCTATTAAAATAATATCTATAATATTTATATACCATATTAGATATTTAATTATTTATGTCATTGTTTAAAGATAAATGGGTTATATTGAGTAAATATTGAGTGTATGAAGAAGTTTTAAAGAGGATTTCTAAGGTATTATGATATTATCCATACGTTACGTGAGGGGATTTTCTATTAACTTCGGTATTGAACATGTTATTATCTAGAAGATACATATTGAGGATGATAATATTTTAGTCTTGAAGAACTAACAAGTCTATATGTTAGATAAGTTGAAGATGTCCTGATAATGTTTGAAAGGTGTATGATCCAAAATAATATATATTTCATAGATATATGTCTAGAAGAAAAAAGATATTTATTGATTTTATTTTTTCAAAAAAATTATTCAATACGTGATAATAGTTTTAATTTGAAGTATATTATAAATAAAATATATATAAACTCTTGTAATGGTTTATATGAATCATAATTAACCATAGTATATACTGAAAATATAAAAAATCCAAATCCTCACTGAATATATAATGGACAATATGATGATATGTAAGGATTGTTTTCTTAATTTATAAATATAGTCAATAAACAAAATGGAAAATTATTGAGATAAAAAGATACATAAAATAATTTTTCTCATCATGTAAGAGTCATTATAGTTTATTAAACCATACATAATATTCCTAATCTCTTTTATAAAGGTTAAAAATTAATACATAAGGTTTATTACTTGGGGGAAATTTGATAATCATAAATTATAATAGATTGTTCTAGGAGATAAAATGATGATTCTATGATATTATTTCAAGTTAAAAATATCACATATTGATGATTAATATATGATTTTAGAAACAAGTTATAGAAAATCGAATCATATGGTTTCCAGGCCATAAATATGTCTATCATATTTTGTATCTGGCTAAAAATTATTAATAAATTGAAGACATATCGATTATTTATGATGAAGTCACGTAGTGAGAAAATAGACATGTCATGGAATAGGGAAGGACAATACTTAGTGGGGAAAAAAGGTTATTTTATTGTTCATGTGAATTTTAAAAGGCTTTTTATTTGAGATGCTTCCATATGAGAAATAGAGATACACATTCATGCATTGTTTAATCTTTTTGTGTCTCATACACGAATTTTCTAATTAAAGTCCCACCATGAAGAAATATCCATGTCATGGTGTGATATGATGAAAATATTATAATATATATTCACACCATGAGATATTCCTTCATTCTATTTATGTTTCTTTTATGTTTTAATGTAGATATAGTTTTTAGTATAAAAACAGTTTTTAAAAAGATAAATGGTAATTCAATAGAATTTTTTAGGGAGATCATATTGCATGAAAGGACATGATTTGTGTGAAGTCAAATATAGATTCAATGGAATATTATTTTACATAGATGGATTAATATTAAAAGGTATTTAAAATCAAGAAGATATCATGCATGCAACTCAGTATGGTATTCATTTTCTTAATCATGTGAATAATTTTTGAGAGACCAGACCTATGATTATGGGGGATAATAGACTATTAATTTCTTAGGGTTTTTCGTATGCCAATATAGATACATATTCATATAATTTTAAATATAAACGAAATGAATTAAATATAGATAACAACTATTTATAAAATTTAAAAAATAGAAGAACCCATTATTCAAAGAGAGATAATTGAAACTGTGATTATTATGATTATTATCTTAATCAAATAATATAATATATCCATAATTCCTAAGAAGGATATGATTTATTTCCATTTAAAAATTTTAAAAATAAGGAGATAATGTATTTATTTCTATTAAATAAATTATAAGACAGATAAATTGATTTCTGTATAATTTCCTTTGATATCTCTATATCATATCTACTAAAGCATATGATTATATTTTATATTAATGATTGATAGATAAATAATGGTGATTATATCTATACATTGTATGTTTTGATGGAGGAAGAGGCCACCACTTGGATTGTTGCACATTGACAAAGTAGATCAAATGCATGTTATCTATTAGGTATACGAGTATATAATTATACTTATCATACTTCAATATAGTTTAAGATGAATCTTATAATCAAAGAGAATGACCAATTTGATGTTAAAGACTGATAAAAACACATTGATTATATTTTATTTGGTTGGTACTAAGAGTATGGGTCGAGGGATATACCAATACTTGAGTTACATGTTAATAATAAATTAAGATTTATATATGATTAGGGTTAAAATAACAATATATTAGAGGTTTATTTAACTATCTTATAGGAGAACCTTGTAAACAAATCATATAGGCCTTATTATTTCGGTTCCAACTAATACTACATACATGGTAATAGATGGTTAGAAACGGGTGAGAGATATATTAAAAAAAATGGTAAAGGTAAATAAAGAGAAATGTTTTAATTGATAATAACTCATAAATATTGATTCACCTGCTCAGATCAAGGTATTAGATATCATAATTAATCATGATAATTTATATATGAACACATTGTTACACTAATTATTATACCCTAAAAAATAGGTATTTTATGATTTTAAATTTTGAGTTTCTATCCTATAAGATTTGTGATGTCAATATTTTAGTCATCTTATTAGCTCAATCTCAATGAAAATATGGATTAAATTTCTTCCAATAAAATTAATAACAAATATAAAACAAATGTAATGATATTACTGATGGTCATCATACAAATAAGAGAACAATAAATCTCTACCAATTAAAATTATCAAAGTATGGTTTACTATTATATATACTGAAAATATTTATCTTGAACGAACATGTGATGAGATAAAATTGTTCTTGTGAAAGGATTAAAAAATTGGGTTTCTATAATAAATAATTATATAGAATACATATTTTAAATGGAGGGAGAAAACAAGTTTTTTAATCCATAGGGGAGAATATGAAAACATTTTCCCCTAAAGTATCTCTCAATAATGAGATGATGATGAGGTAATAGAAATACACTATAAATATTATACATCCAAATAGACACATTCAAGTGGGAATGATTTTATATTTAAATAATTATGTGATAGACTATATGATGTTTCATAGGATTATTTAATAAAACCATATAAAAATTTCCCAAATAAATAGTAACTTTTATTTATGTAATTTCTATAAATATGAAAGGGGAGATGACTAAACATGAATAAGTTGATGAAATAATATAGGATTCACTCAATGAATATACATTTTTAAGTATCAATATCACTAGGAAAGTTGTTTCTAATAGTGGTTCAAATTAAGTGCTTGATTATTTTTACTCAAAAAACTGAGGAATTTAAAAAATAAAATCCAATAAAAGTAATAAAAAACAAAAAATAGTGAGGAAAACTACCAAACATTGGAAAAAAATCTTAATTATATAATTTATGTCAAGAATTATTGGTTTAGTATCAATATAGACAAGATAAATTATCTTTATAAATAATTTTATGAAATATCGTAGTTGTATGAAATTTTTTGAAAGAATATTAAAAAGACCAAAAAGGATTATAAATAAATATTAATGATTTTATGGGATAATAAAACATCCTAAACATGATATGATTATATTATATGGTAAATTAAACAACCTATAAGATACATAAGGTGTGTCTTCACTGTAATTTCAAAGAAGAGATGTCTCCGCACATAATTCCAACTAGTATTCTTATACAAATAATTTATTATCTTATAGAACGAAAGTCATGTATTCATTCGTTTATAAACAAAAAAAAGTGAATAATGATAATTGTACTATATATTTATGAATATTTGGATTATCTAAATATAAATAAATGAGTAGTACAAGTCTTAAATAGAAATCATGGAAAATATGAATCAAAAAATCTTATTTTAAACTGACTACTATATCTAGGGTGGATGTAAGAGACTATATGAGATTATATTTCAAAAAATAATCCCAAATATATGATTAAATAATACAAAAAAGGATAAAAATCAGGATATATTTCTTACCAAATTAAAGGGATAATATTTTTTTCGATATTGTTGGTACTTTGAAAAATTTTGGAATAATGTCCTGGATTTCAGGAATAATTTCTAAACCCAATGAGAAAAAAATATATCAACTAAAAAAAATCTGACTAGATATAGATTACAAATAATAAATGTATGAACTTATTTATCTATACTAGATTTGGAAGAATGAATAATTATTTCAGTATATATAGAAAATGTTTTCATTATGAAGATAAATTCTTATAAAATAATTTTATTATATTCTTAAATAACACAAAGGAATAAGAATATAAAATAATAACTTAAATAAATAATATACGTGAGAAACCTTTCCCTTGAAGAAAAATAAATATGTTAAATAGTTAATACCCAGGAATACCAGGAATAATGCTACACCAAATTGGAAAAACTGATTCTTTTGTGGAAGGATGTGACATACAATGGAAAATTGAAACAAATCCATAAAATATGATATTAAGGGTTCGAAATGAAAGGAAAAATTGGTAGAATAAATCTATTAATGAAATAAGATGATTTTATGGGCATATGAAATTCTTGAGGAACCAGTTTTATGTTACAATCAAGTTTTTCATGCTTCAAAATAGTGTAGAATTATATTTTCATTTCAACTGTAAATAACATGATGAATCGGGAAATAATAATAGAATTCATGTTCTATATGTAATAAAATAACTTTACCTGAATAAGTTGAATTTTTGTAGAATTTATAAATAAATTATGACCCATGAATTCTAAAGGTGACACATGTTAGGAGTAGGCAATCTACAATTATTTTAAAGGATTTATTAATAATGTTTCTAGCCCATGTGTAGATATTAATAAAGAAAAATATTATACATGAATATTCATGTGATTTTATGGATTATATTAAAAATATTATCCCAAAAATGGATATTATTAAAAATTAATCAAATACAAACAACAAAACGATTCTAATATGATGAATTAAAATTAATTCCTGATGAGTTCTTTCGAATATAATGTAAAGTTGAATTAGTATTGTTGTAGAGATGAGACTCTCAACAATATTTGTCTAAATAAAAACAATATAGTTATAACTTATTATCATACATATTATGTTTATTTAATTCATATACATAATTTTAGGTGATGTGTATGTCAATATGGATAACTAATGATGTAACGCCCTGACCCCAAATGTTGGGGGCTGGTGCATTACTATATTACATTGGAATATTTACAAGGTAAAAAATACCGAAGGACCGTTCAGTTTAGAAGTATTGGATCGTCATATTACATACATGATACCCATGATAAAATGGTAAATATTAAATATAGACATGATATATAAGAAAATAAAATAAACTACATCCAGGAAGGATTATTCAAATATTTACTCCTCGTAACCTAGGGATAGGAAACAGAACAAGGGAAAGCTGAAATTCTCTTTAAGGGTAAGAAAGTCAGAAGAAGTAATGAATCAATAAAAACAAATTAACATATAAAGGTGAATAATTGATAACACCTATCGTTAAACTAACTAGATAAGGTAATACAATAAGGAAATGTAATAAGAAAAAACTCATTTTATCTAAATCAATACACTGCTAATGAAATGGATCCATAGATATGTCAACGCAAAATATCATGGATGAATAATAACTATCTAAGAGAGGGAAATGATTAAATATTATATTCCATTTTTTTCTCGTACATGAACCTAGTATAGTCAAGACTTTTCACAACATGGTTTAGCTATATTGTAAAACTGATATTTTTTCCAACTATTTCATCTCATGAGACTACTGATGCATCGAGGTGCTATTTATAATCGGGACCCACCCATGTCGTACCATTTAAAAGAAATCATAATTTATAAGGTAAACTATTTTAATTATTAAATATCAATATTTAATACATAATATGGATTTCGATAATACCTCAGAGGAGGATAAGTAACAACAATCATTGTTGACATTAAAACATTTTTTAGGGAAAATAATCATTTTACATTCCATAGTGTCTCATTCCACATTGAAAAATTTAAATTATAATTAATAGTGAAATAAATGAAACTTATAATACCATGATATTAATAATATTCATTATATATCATGTAAAAACATCAGTATATACACCAAATAAAAGTGAATTGGTGCATAACAAAAATAAGTCGCAATTGAATTTAAATTGAGATGAAATCCCTTACCTTCACCTTCCATTATGGTTTTGTATTATTTATCATATTGTATAGTGGTTTAAAATATATTAATAAATTATACCAAAACATTAATAATGTTTATAATATCATATATCGTCTTTTTATAATATCTTATTTCTCATTTGTTCTATTTCGGATGTTATTTTCCTAGTTAACTCATGTATATTTTGACTTGTTATTTGATTTTATAATTATATAGATTATGAATTAATCATATCCATATTTTAAAACATGACTTAATTATAGTATTTATTCAATTCATATGTATTTATAATAATAAATAAATTGTTTAGGTAAGAAATGAAATGCACAATTCCTGGAGATGGTAGGCCGTACGTATGAATGAATACTACATTCATTTCATTATTGTATTAAAAGAATGAATAGTAAATGATATATATGTTTATAATAATAGTATTTTCATTTATATTTTATATATGTTACATATTTTTATTAAAACCATCCTAAATACATTCAATGTATGGCATGTATAGGTCATATTACTTTGAGGGGTAGTAGTCCACACTTCCTCAAACGAAATTATCATATTTACACAAGATGGAAATCCTAATGGTGTGATTAAAATAATAATTAAATAATAATAAATAAATTATTATAATATATATAATTTATATCATATATGAACATATTTTTCATCATAATTTCTACCATGAGAGGTTATAAAATAAAAATGATCAATAATTATTTCATGAGACATTACTTCATCGTACACAGAAATAGTATGATCATTACCTATTAGATGGAAGTGTATTTAAGTGTAGGTAAAAACCTTAGCATAAAAAATCAGAATATATTTATGATACTGTAATTTTTATACAAGAATATAATAATAATAGTTTGGGGTTTGAGAATGAAAAAAAATAAAATATCCTAAGCCAAGATGATACATTTTATTCAGGTTACTTCTTTTTTGTACTAGAATGATTTATTAGATGGATTTATTCCCATTTGTAGGACTATAGGATTAGGGAATTTATTTTTAGGATATATTTGGGTAGATATTTGTTGATACAAAGTGGATTCTGATGTGTGAGGAAGTGGGAGGATAGGAGGACCTTTTATAGAGGAGGAGGAGTGGCACTCTTGTAATATTTTCACAAAGGAATTCCATACACATTTTCACATTCAAAGTGGCTAAAATAATTTAACCAATTAGATAAAATGGAGGAAATATTCTAACTATTTACATCTAATAGATTTTGGAAATTTTATAGGCCATTTTAGGACTTAATTGTAAGGTTTAGTCATTTATTAAGTTTAATTTTATCTTAATCATTGTAATTAATTTAAATCGCATTCAATAATATTAATCATAATAAAATAATTTGAACCTAATGTATTTTTTAAATTATTTTTATTCCAAATATGTAATCCATTTTTCCAAATTCCAATCATATAATTTCCATAAATTAATTTAAATTTTATCCTGCAGTCAGGTTGACAATGTAGGTTTTTATGGTAAAAATATCCAAAAGTTTTCTATGATTTTATAGTCAATTTCAAAGTGAAATTTATCCCAATGAACTAAATTGTATTAATTGATAAAAATATTATTTAACTATGGTAAAATAACAATCTAGAACAAAATTTTATCATATAAATAAATTAGATGAAAAATCAGTTTTAAAGTAAAATTCTGTATTTTCCCCTATTCGTTAAAAATTGCTTCTTAATAGAAAAATACCAAAAATTAAAACTAAGAAAATTTTCATGTTTCTATTCCAAATAATATGTTTATTTTGACATATAAAATTTATAAATGTGTGAAAAGTGGATTTAAATGGGGTTCCCCATTAAAAGGTGGTAGAAATGCCTTAATAAAAATATAGTATTTTATACATAAAATTGGGTTTTTTTATCATAAGACTATGAAATATGTTGGACGAATATGAAAAATATTTGATTTGATATAATATATGTATATATATAACATTAATATAATTCACTAAATATAATTAATTTAATTTATTATGGTAAAACAATATTGTGAGCATAAAAATAATAATATATTCCTATATATCCAATCAGTTCACATATTCATTTATAATTAATTTATAACTTGTGAATTAATTTTATGTTTTTGTAAACCATAGATTTTAATAATATATTTAGTTCTATTAAAAACCACTAATTTAATGGATAGGTTATGTCTTATTATATTAAATAATAATAGTTGAATAATATATTATCGTTCGGTTAAAACATGGCCTGGCATGTAATGTAAGATTTCAATGAAAGTATCTATTGCATATAAAACTAGAACACACAGTGTTCCATGAATTGAATAATATAGAATATATTGAATCTATTTAAAATATTAAATATCTTTAAAATTGTCATGGTATTATATCCCCTTACGTTATAGGTCTCATGTGTCATACACAATATCGAATATATGTTTGTTACTTTAGAATTTAACGATATTAAATTATCCCAACCTTAAATAAAATGCATCATCACAATTTAAAATTGATCTCGGGGATAGAGTGATTAAAAATAAACTTTTTATGAAAGTCCCACATCAAAAAATGTGTTAATATCACATATTATTAATAAGAGGGAAAAGAATATAAAATGGTCACGGAACTAGGTTCCCTAGTAGGTGTACATATGTGGGAAAGGAAACATGGATATAGAAGAAACAATCTATCAATCATGTTATGATAGATAGTTCTAGATAACATTTTTTTATGAAAGTTGACTCTCATAGAAAAAATCATAGGTATAAATAAAGGTTATCAATATCATAAAAATGATGATAATAGGACAACATTTTTTCCACATGACACTTATAATTACATCATTATATCAATTTATAAGAATTTAAGTAAATAGATGTTTCTATAAATACAATATTAACATTTTTTTTCCTTGAAATATTTTTAATTTTTTCTTATATGGTTAATTAAAACAACAATCTATAAATCCATGTTCAAATATCAACTTAAACGATTTCATAAATGGTTAACGTTTCTAAAATATTATGATCTAATAAAATAGAAATAATGTAAATGAATTACCAAAATGAACATATCATTATATTTTATTCAACATGTATTAGCTTTAAATTTTCACATTCCAAACATGGGAATAAATTCATCATTTATCCTCTGTAAATATGGTAATAACTCGAATTATCATAAAACCATATTTTAAACATGCATTCTTCCATATTCTTAATATAAGACAAATGTTTTTTTGATATGTTCCATAAATAAAATAGGGTTGTGAACTCCATAAATGATATCATATACCACTTATAAAAATGTAATTAAGGTAGTATGAACTTATTCAAATAAATCAGTTCTCTCTCATTATCTAAACATTAAGAACATAATAATGGTAAAATTTCCCTCAATCATTTTTTTTCTGAATATTGAAACTTTATACTGAATAAATTTTTATAGTACCATTCATTGTATGATCTATAATATTAAACGAAAATGTATTTTAGTAAAATCCTTATTTTTTTCATAAATTATATGTTTTGAAAATTATAAATAAAATAGTATTAAAATATATTTCACTTATCAAAATTCATAAGTAAGTTTATCATTTTACATAAGTTGTGTCAATAACATATTCTTGACCGTGATCACTTATCTTATTCAGAGGTATATTCTCTTAACATTTTTATAATTCATTTGCATTGTGACCCATCTCCTCATATTTCTGACACTGAATAGTATTTTATTTATTCTCCCTTTACTATTCTTTTTCCTGATGACCCATTTATTAACACTAATAAAAACTCACATTCTACTCCAACAATTCCTCGAGTGATTCTATCCATAGTTCTAACACAACACAAATTTCTTAAAACATTATTTCTTATTTAATGTATTCCCTTTTTATTATTTCTTAAAAGACCTCTTATTTTATTAGTTTCTTTTAAATTAATCGGTTTTTTACAATTATTTCTCTGTCTTGATGGCTCAAGAAACAATTTTCATGGTATGATGAAAAAGTCATAGAAACAATTTACCTTTGAATATTTGGATTAAGACCATAAATTAAGTGGCTGATATTTCACTCTGTGTTGCACATACAATCCTTAGTATACATTGATAAACTTATAAAGGTACATTCATAATTCTCAAAAGTCTCATATTACATTTTCCTTAAGATAGGAAACATTATATTCAAATAAATATGTTGACCATAAGGGATGTATTTATCAAAGACTGTATCCCTAAATGCTCTATGCTCCATGAGTTCAATTTCTTCTTCAACCATAGTATTTTGGATCAAATACCACCATTGATCAGAATAACCTTGGGGACAATACACTACATATGTAACCTTTTCCTTTTGATAATATCATAATACCATGAATATCTTATCTAGAGACATAATCCACTACTCAGCTTCCATTGGATCTGTAGTCCCACTATGTGATGATGTTTTCTACCACAAAAAGTGATCCAAATTGGATAATCTCATTATAGAATATATTTGTCCATACAGGAAAGGATATGTGTCATAATCTGATTAATCTTCTGTAACATTTCCATGAAATTTTCAGCCCCAATACCTACTATGTTAGTTTCCTCAGTTTGGAAATATCTACACTGTCAATGAGTTATAATTCCATTATTCCTTCTAGGTACCATTTATAAACAATGACATATGATAGATTAGCATAGAAAATTATAACCTTTTTAAAACTATATATATGGTGTAACATAAAATAATAAATTTATGCATAGTTAATCTCATAATCATAAACAAAGATTCTTTGGAGATATCTTAATTCCTAAATCCTTCTTAATATTAGGTAAAGAAAATGTGAACTATCCTAAGTGTATCCCCATGGAGTGTCAAACCATGTGTGTATTAAGGCCCATTTTCATGTACCAAGTTACCATGAGTTAGGCTTGGAACATTTTTTTGGATTCATTACTCCTAGATACATCTGTTCTAGAACCACTTCTACAGGTACTATCCAGATAGGGATGTATTGCAATGAATACTGACATGATATCTACCTTACCAAAATTCTATAATGTTCTTCTATACTCATCCTAAATGTATATATTAGGGTTATATTCTCTAATCTATAAATTATAAATCTATTTTACATGGTTTTTTATTTCCTATGATAACAACTGTAAAGCCCTAACTCCAAATGCTCGGAGTCGGTGCATTACTTTATTACATTGGCATGATTACAAGGAAACAAATCGTGAGGGACCATTCAGTTTAGGAGTCTTATAAAGTCATATTACATACATTATACAGATAAGATATTGTGAAATTTTATATATAATAAAATGGAATAAATTTTATCCTTCAATTCTTATTCGAATATTTCATCTCCCTATCCCAGTAAAAGGAAACATAATAAGGGTGAGATCAAATTCTTAGTAAGGTTAAGTAAAGTAGAATAAATAATGAATAAATTCTAATAAATTAACATGGTATAGTTAATAAATGAAAACACATACCATTAAAATAACTACCAATGTCAATATAAATATGGAAAGCTAAGAAACTAAAACTCATTACATCTAATTCCTTAATCATAAAATGAAATTTATCTATAGATATGTCGATGAAAAATCTCATGGATGAATAATAACTTAATCGAAATAAGAAAAACTCTTAATTATTGGAAACCATGTTTTCCATGTATATGTAACTAGTACCATTAAGACCTTTCGTAATATGTTTTATTTATTAGGTAAAAATCCATCTATTTGTACAACTATTTCATCTAATGAGACTACTAATGCATCGAGGGGCTATTTATAACTAGACACCACCCATGTTGTCGTGACCCGTCTTCACCGAAAGGAGGGAAGCGTAAGCATGTTGCCAATACCTTTCTTCTTTATGTTGAAGGAGATATAATAACCCCTGAAACCTACCTTCTATTGGTCCTAGAGTGGCGACTAGCACCAAGGGTATGGAAATTACACACAAATGTAAGGCACTACCCATTTTGTTTTATAGGATCGGGAGATAAGATGATGAAACCAAACAACACAAAAACTAAAAGAAAAGTAAAGAAAAAGGTAAACCATTCCCACATCCATGTTCCAAAAGTAAAATCCACAAAGTACAAAAGTGACTACAAGGGTATGTACCAAAGAAAGAAAAACAACAACTGTGACTACCCCAAAGATCCGAGCTAGTATGGTCCTGCACAATACCCAAAGTCCTCCTGGAAACATAAATGCAGTTTTATAAACATAGGGTGAGCATACAAGTACACATAGTAGAGAAACCAAAGACTCTCGTGCACAATTGGGAGAATGTGCTAAAGTCCCGTGAGAAGCAGACAAACATCACTATCAATGAGTTCATCCATCCCACTCACCGACCACACTCACCAAATAACACATGTCAAATAATTTATATAATTACAGCACATCGATGTTTGGGTACCTCGTGCCACTTTCCCACTGGTTATTGAAGACATTCTATGCATCGGACCAATCCTGCCATTCTCACCACAGTCCCACTTTAACACCCGCCCGTACACACCTGGGCCACACCGCACACAGTCCCACAGCCGAATCCTGTCCGCAAACACCTGGGCCACACTTGTCAGATGTAACCACGCCTACAAACACCTAGTCCAGAACAACCACCACCATGCCTGAAGACACCTGGGCTAGAAGATCTACTGCCATGCCTGAAGACACGTGGTCCTCATCCCGAAGATACTTGGGAAACCACCTGCCCGCACACACCTAGGCCAACCACCACACTACCCTGCATGAAGATTTTTGGTCTAATAATGGACCTCAGGCCATCACAGCCTGCCCGAAGATACTTGGGCTATCTGGGAAAGGGAGAAGAAAAGGAGATAATAACCATCCACTAATAATAGTGTTGGGAAAAACACCCTCCCCAATGAAATGGGGGTGTTTGGCACTATGTTCTCAACTTGGGTGGGCGCGAATAAGAAACACAAAACTACAAGTATATACAGAGGTATCAATAACTCACCCAAAGTTAGTTTTTTCTTCAGCCAGCCTAAAGGACACAAACAACACTGAAGTCCGAGTCACGACCCTCACTAACATAACCCATTTGTCCCATTCGTTTTCATGTATAGTAATGATGTTCAATAAAGTTCTGCACCTACTTGTGAAACTAACACCATATGCACAACCCAAGGAAAGACATCCTGCCAATAGTCAATTTAAACATTCACATAGGGTTCTTTTGTAAAGTCACAACAAAAAAGGGATAATTAAGATCCCTCGAAGTACTGGAACAAAAGACCCCCCCCCCAGAGACACAACCATGTGTCTCCTAAAAATTATATCATCAACATAGGATCCCACCCCAATTCGTATTGTAAACAAAGTAACCACCCAATCATAAAATTCACAACCACTAGAAGCATAACACAGGGGATTCCCATTCCTAATTTCACAAGCACCAAGAGTATAATAATAGGGGATCCCATCCCATCCCACATAACCCAAAAACCGGCCCATGAAAGAAGAAAAAACAAACTACTAGCACCAAGCAACGCAGGCCCATGTAGTTATTTTTAAATTTTAAAGATTTTACACACTCCAAGATTTCAATTCTGATGAACTTTAACCAGGGTTATCACAGAAAAATGGCTTTATCCTGGTGCTTTCGAATTATTTATCTGAATGTACGTAATTAACCAATTTCCTTTACAACCACAAAACAATCCATTTAAACATCACTAGAAGCAAGGGTTTGTTAGTGCATAGAGAAAGACCACCAACGGCCATGATTTTTAGTAGGCGTAAGCCTGCACAATTCAGAAAGAAGGTCATAATATAAAACAGCATCAACAATCACATCCCCCCTACATTATTTATATAAATCATCATTATCTTTATTTATGTCTGGTCTATCCAAGTCAACAGAATCAAAGCATGCCCACCCCCCATGATACAAAAAAAGGGGGAGACGAAGAAGAAATTTTGTACTTGTTGATCAACGATCGACGCGATGACCGGGCGTGGAACTTCACGAATAGCGATGCAGCTCACTTGAAAGAAAAAATCAGCTCGTATGGACCAAGGGTACTCCTATTTGATAGAGAAAAGAAGAAACTCACGATGAACCCCTATGTTATAAGGGCTACGGACAGCTGAAATAAGAATGTGAAACCGCATAAGGAGCAGGGGTCATGGGATGACCACACGGCCCCATACATTATTAAAGGGGTTGGGTGGTTTAAACCGATGCACACACCAGGCTAATTCATTAAATATTTAATTTAGACGTTTATGGTCATTATTGGGCTTTACAACACTCTTCAAGGGGTCAAATAGGGTTTAAAACCCTATTTACACAAGAAGGAGCGCCACTGGAAAGAACCCGTGGGGGTAAGAAAGAGCCACCCTTAGCTGAGAGGTACCGGTGGCTTGACAGCTACCGGTAAGTTGCAGCTACCTGTAGACCGAGCTACAAGTGGACAGAGCAACTAGCAGGTGGAGCTACCAGAAGACCGAGCTACCAGTAGACAGAGCTACTGGTAGCTGCAGCTACATGTATACTGAGCTACTGGTAGACCGAGCTACCATTAGACAGAGCTACCAGTAGCTGCAACTACCAATAGATTGAGCTACTAGTAGACAGAGATAACGGTAGGCTGCGGCTACTAGTAGACCGAGTGTAACACCCCAAGATTTCATAGTGTGTTATTTCTTCAAAATAATTCAATAACTTGCACAACACGCAACACTGAGTTAAAGCACACCATGCCCTACCAAACAAGCCGTTCAAAAGTGGTTATGAATAGTATTAACTAAATTTTAAACATTATATAATCCATATAATTTTAGAATCCATATTATGAGTTTCATAGACATAATGTATGAACAAATTCCTTTTTTTCAGATAAAGGAAGTATTTTTCAAAAATGCACTTTTACCAACTTTAATAGTGAACCCTTTTTAAATCCAATATTTTAAACATTTATATATTCAATTTGACTAAATAAATTTAATCTTTAGAATGGGGACATAAAAACAATTTACAATGTAACACCCCAAGCTCTCACGGTACGCTTCTCTTTGAATAATACAGTAGCGTGTGTTGTACGCAACTTCGAGTTCTAACACACAATACAACCAATCAAACTAGCCGTAATGAATATTAATACATACTTTGTAAAATTTTATAAATTTTATCTCTCAAAATGGACTCCATTTTTGGATTCTGAGTATCAAATTTTGCCTAAGGTGAAATTTTGGTACTTTTCGGATAACTTTAATATTTTGATGAATAGTGAAAATTACTAAATTTTAATAAAAAACAACTTTTTTAATCAAAATAATTAATAGTGAGAAATTATGAATTTGAGTGGTTTTAAAATATAATTAGAATATATTTTTACCATTTTATCCAATAGTGTTAATTAGAATTAATTTCACTTAGAAATTGGACATAAACAATTGTCAATCTTTTGATATATATTATTTCTTAAAAACACGCTATTTTTTGTGACAGCGGGAATTAATTATAAAAATAATTAATTCAACTTATATTTTTGGAATTTTTTAAAATAGACATCATTTTTGAATTTGGAATATCAATTATAGCTTAGGGTGAAATTTTGGCATTGTTCTGAAAAACATCAATTTTTGATGAATAATGAAACTACTAAGTGGAAGTTAAAAAACTGAATTTTTCATAAAACTTAATTTTATCACTTTTGTGATTGGAATTTTGAAAATCCGAGAGACACGGTTAATATCAAGGAGTAAATTGTTGTTCAATAAGATGAAAATAATTTTTGCTGAATAGTAACTTTTTACTTTTATTTACCACAGTTAAAAGTAAATTGGGTAATTAAGGGTAAAAATGATATTAATATTACCCTTAAACATGTCCTATAATTATTGGACAGGTTTACCTCGACCAAAAACAACGTTAGGAATAAAATATTATCATTTAGGTCCACTTGTATTTGATTAGGACATTTATTATTATTTAATTCAAAGAAGAGTTAAAAGAGTAAAAATCAAAGTTTATTTACTAAAACATTTTTAATATAGGGTTATACATAAGATAAATTCGATTGTAAATATTCATTAGAAATAAAAACAGATTTCCAACCTTATGATATTTTATTTATAATTTTGTGACATTAAAAAATTTAATTTATTTATTACACAATGATGATGCAGTAATTACCTAATTAATGAAAAATTGGAATAATTGATATTATAAATACCCATATAAATTTAATTTGATACTTTTTATAAATACCAATAATTTTATAGGATAATATGACATGTTAGTATTGATTTAATTAACTTTTTTCGATGTAATGATTCTGTTATGAGTTTTACAATAATCATTTATTGAATAGTGTCAAAATTGACATAAAAGATTTTTTAAAACAAATATTATATTATTAATTGATATTAAATTATTATAAATCTGAAGTTAGGCCAATAGACTTATATCACAATATTTGAATCATTAATGGACCACTTGGGGGTCGATTATATTTATATAGTATGTTTATTAACCATATAATATAAAAATAAAAAGAGACATTGTAAAAGCGAAACTAATTAACTAAGAGTTAATACTTAAAGATAAGGTTAATATAATGACCCAAACCTGTCTAAATTCTATTGGTTGAGTGGTTTCGAACCATCCCCTCCTTAGATTTTAAATAATCTACTTTAGAGACATTATAAACTGAATATGAATTTATTATAAATTAATATTTCTAGCTCTCCCAAAGGTGCCCCTCACCCCTCTTATAAAAGGGAACTCTCCCTTCTCATTAACTCACACCATCAAAGCCTTTTGGTTCTGCCAAACTCTGCCCAAATACTCTCCCAAATTCCCTAAATTCATCCTAGAGGGATTACTTTTGTCAGAAAGACAACTTATATATCCCTTTTGATAAAATCAAAAGGAAGAACCCGAAGAAGAGGTAATGATTTCACCACCCGTTTTCAAGTTTCTTTCTTCTTCCACTTCTTCTTTATTTTTTATTACCATTATAAAATAATGAATCGAGTAACTACTATATAATGTAATATTATTATAAATATGGTACATCCATATTCAGTATTCTATCCATCCTTTGAATGACATGTCACCATACGTGCGTACGTACGGCTTACCATCTCCACATTGTGGTGTAATTGTTATTCAATATATTATTATTTGGATGGGTATAATAATGATTTTTAATTCAAGTAAATGATAAATATAACATGATAATGATTATGTATATATGATATACCATCCAATTATATATTATTTGAATATCAAAAGAATTATATTTTCGCTCGTGCGTACGTACAGATTACCGTCTCCACGACCCGATGAGATTCATTTCCAGGTTCACCATTCATTGACGATTATAAAAATATATATTAGTAATAAGTATGTAATATATGACATAATAATACTACTAGATATATATATATAAGGATTTATGTACTTACATATATCTTATTCATTTACTTCCATTCATTACTATATGAAAACAGAAACATCGTTTATGCGTACGTACGGACTACTGTCTCCATAAACTGTTTTTTCCATTTCATATATATTTCTATTATACATATTTATATTCTAAATATATATGATATATTTATCATGTTTTATATTCTGGAAGTATTTAATTCATGATGTAAGTGATACAACAAAGAGTGACAAGTTAAAACATGTACAATTAAGAAAGTTATTGTTACCCAAAATGTTAAAATAACATAGAAATTATTATTAAATGGGTAATATAAAGTCATAAATGAATCAGGTATGATATCATAAATATTAATATGGTTCTGGTATAATTTAATAACATACTACGATCTTCTTATGGGAGTTTAAATGTACCCTTGACTAAAGGAAAGTGAAAGGTAAGGGGTTTTCATCTCACTCATATTCCCGTGAGATTCATGCCATATTGCCACTATTACCTTTTGTGTGGTGTATGTACTACCCATAAATATATTCATTTTGTAATAAACTTTAATTCATGTGTATTTACATATTCATTGTATGATACCTCTTTCATGGGTTGTATGTTTCGTAAGTTACCAAACTGGTAAGGGTAAACTTCACAATCTCTTTATTATCCAAGGTTGTTTTTACATAAGTATCTACTGGGACATGTTTATTATCCATGTACATGTTTCATGAAAGATATTTCAAAGAGATTAATTTAAGTTACTTTTTACTAAAACATCATTTCAAATGTATTAAATATTTATTCTTCAAAATCATTGTCATTAATGTCCATGTCATCAAAATGGTTTTTAAGGATTTATTTATATGAACATTAATGTTTTTTAAAATGTTAATTCCTTTCAAAAGTTTCAAATTGGTATGGGAAACATTGAATAAAAAATGTCTTTATATGAATTATTTTCTAAATTGTCAGTCTTTTAAATGATTTCATGAAAAACGGGTATTTCTCTCAAAGAGTTTTACAAATCAATCTCTTCTATGTCAAAATCCATTAATAGATTTAAAAATTGTTTTGAAGTTGAATTATCATGATGAAATCATCCATATTGTGTTTATGGTTTTGTGATATATTTGAATGTGGATGTGTTATTTTTATACCATTCATGGTTTATGGGTAAAGTATTGACATTTCTCATGCTAGATTTAATACAATTTTTTATGTTATATTCCATCCACTTCATAAGATGAATGTGTTGGACTAGTATGTTCTGGGTTGGGTACCGGTAAAAGCAATCCCTCCGGGTTGGTGTCCGGTTATTAGAGGCACTCTGGGTTGGTGTCTGGTTATTAGAGACACTCCGGGTTGGTGTCCGGTTATTAGAGGCACTCCGGGTTGGTTTCAGGTTATTAGAGGCACTCCGGGGTGGTGTCCGTTTATTAGATGCACTCCGGGTTGGGTTTCCATTTATAGTTAGCCCCTAGGCCTTGACATGAGGCCTTGGTAAAGAAATTAAAGTTCAGCATTATGCATTCCATCATTATGATAGTGCTTAGTGATATTGCATGCGATTATTCGATTAGAAGAATATCCATGTGAATAAGTAAATGACATTTTCATTTTATTACTTCCATAATATGCAGAAGTTCATGTTTAAAAGTATTTTGTTTTAGTTTTATACATTGCCTTAAATATTTATGTTTATTTTTTAATGTTTCAGTTGTATTGCTTAACCTTACTGAGCATTTGAGCTCACCCCTTTCTATGTTTTATTTCTCCCAGGATTCCATGAAGTGTAATGTGATTGATATGCAGGGTTAAGACAATGGAATAATGGCATTCATAAAAGATTATTTATGTTGTTTTGTATGTTATGAAGTGTAATTTAACATTCATTTATGTAATCTATTTTCCAAGAGTGCTAAACTGATCGGTTCTTTGGGACTTGGTTCCTTGTAGTCATGCCAATGTATTAAAATAATGCACCGACTCTGGGTCAATGGGGTTGGGGCGTTACAGTTGGTATCAGAGGAAGTTTATTAATAACCTTGGAATCTAGATTTAGATAATATCTAATTAGATCACATAGCCCTAAGATATAATTTGATGATTAGTATAGAAGAACTTCCTAGAATTTTGTTATTGTAGAGATAATTTGAGTTTTCCGAGAAATACATCCCTGTCTGGATACGAGCATGTAGAGGCGGCTCTGGCACATATGTACCTAGGGTTAAAACCCGAAAACATCGTTTTGAGCTAGAATCGAATGAGAACTGGTGCACGACAACGGGCCTTGCAACACTCTTGGTTAAGACACTCCTGGGGGATATGCTTAGGATAATTCTCATTTTATTTACAAACCATTATGAAGGGATCATGAGTATATACTTACTCAAAGAAAACATTTATCATGATTATGGATTATATCCATAAACTGTTCAATTTTCATTTGGAATTATTTATTGCAATTCATAAACTGACCTAGTTTATGCTATTTTATAGAAATGGCGCCCAGTAGAAGGAATGTGAACTCCAGTAATACGTATGATCCAAAGAGTAATAAGGATCGTATATTTCATGGTGTTCATACATCATTTAGAAGGGAAATATTCTCCCACGTATTATCATCATATGAAGAAATAGTATCATGTGTGGATAATATAACTAAAAATTTTACTGTGTCCTATGTCTTTGAAGGGAAGCAAGAGAAGAAAAGGATGGAAGAGATAAAGATGGATAAATGGAAGAGGGAAAAGAAGAATTTCCCCATATGTGATAACTGTGGGAAGAAACACCCTAGAACTTGTTGAATGGAATGAGAGTTGGTTATAAGTGTGGAGGAAAAGGAAAAACGTTACGTGACTGCAAGGGTAAGAAAATGGTTTCAAATGTACAATGGTTCATTTGCAAGAAGTTTGGACACTACACAAACTTATGTCCCAGTCATCAGACTATGCTGCAAATGATGCTATTGGATAATAATCAAGTTATGATACTACCACAAATGAAGAGGAATGATTAGAGTTCTTATGTTGATTATGTCATTTGAGTGTTGTATCAACAATGTACTTGTTATAATAATTATGGAGTATATAAAGATTGTACTGTAGTACTATTTCATTAAGGACTTGAGATTGTGTGGAACAACGAAATGTGACTGAATAGCAGGATAAATTTTTGGAAAATATATGGATTAGAAAATGATAAACCATAATATAGTTCTGATACCGAGGTAATGATTTTAGAATAATACATGATTGATTTGGATAAATTATATTGGATATTCTTGACTACCTTGAAACTGATTAATGATTTGTATATTCCATCATTATTGGAGTTTACAACATTTTTGGATTGAAAGAGTATATCCATTATTATTTAAGGAATAAGGGATCATGAATGTAATGAATAAGGTTTTATGGTAATTCAGGATATTGTTGTGTTTTAAAAGAATACATAATGAAGGTGTTCCCATGTTATTACGCAGCAAAAAGGATCTTCATTTCTGGGATAAAGAATTTTAGATAGTTTTATTTTGGATTATTTTTGGATTTCCATAAACGGACAACCAGGAGGTTGGGTGGCAACCTGTCACATCCGGCAAGGCCGCGAGACTTGAACTCACAATCGAAGGGCGACAAGGGTGTATCACCTACCACTGGCCCACGTAATGTCCGGGATTAAATAATGTAGTTTTTTTAAGATCTGGTAGATGAATTATAAATTCATTTTTTTGGAACCCTATACGAATAGGATAAATTGAATATATTCTTTTACGTTCTATTATCTTTTAGAGTGAATGATTAGTTTGTGGTAGAAATTAGTTAAAGGATGTAACTCTACTTGTCAAGAATATATTTTTCTTCTTCTCTTATTCTATGATAAAATTAATTCTTACACATTATTTAAGGAATCATAAAACCAAAAATGTGTTATCCTAATACCCTATGTTTTGTTGAACCAATGGTATTTCAAATCATCATAGATTGATTAATTGAAGGACCTAAATTTTACACTTGTTTGTGATTAATGACCTCAATCACAACCTATAAATATTTATGTTTTTACTCCAATTATATGTCTCTAATTTCCACCAATGTTCTCCTAATCGAGATCATAATTTGGTGGTGACCCTTTCATTTCTATTTTCCTCATATTAAGACTAAATTTTAGTAAACCAATTTCTGTTGTGGGTTTTCCCACAATGATATTTTCTATTTTCAACCTTTTCTATTCGAAGAACAATTTCAAATTGCGAGGATGCAATTTATTTAAGTAGGGGAGAATGTAACACCTCATGATATCATGGTGTGTTATTTCTTCAAAATAATTCAATAACATGCACTACACGCAACACCGTGTTAAAGCACACCATGACTTACCAAACAAGCCGTTCAAAAGAGGTTATGAATAGTATTAAATAAATTTTACACTTTATATAATCCTTATAATTATAGAATCCATATTATGAGTTTCTTATACATAATGTAAGAACAAATTCGTTTTTTCAAATAAAAGAAGTATTTTTAAAAAATGCACTTTTACCAACTTTAATAGTGAACCCTTTTTAAATCAAATATTTTAAACTTGTATATATTCAATTTGACTAAATAAATTTATTCTATAGAATGGGGACATAAAAAACTTTACAATGTAACACCCCAAACTTCCATGGTACGCTTCTCTTTGAATAATACAGTAGTGTGTGTTGTACGCAACTTCGAGCTCTAACACACACTACAACCAATCAAACTAGCCGTAATGAATATTAATACCTACTTTTTAAAATTTTATAAATTTTATCTCTCAAAATGGACTTCATTTTTGGATTCGGAGTATCATATTTTTCCTAAGGTGAAATTTTGGTTCTTTTCGGATAACTATAATATTTTGATGAATAGTGAAAATTACTAAATTTTAATTAAAAAAAACTTTTTTAAGAAAAATAATTAATAGTTAGAAATTATGAATTTGAGTGGTTTTAAAGAATAATTAGAATATATTTTTTCCATTTTATCCAATGGTGCTCATTATAATTAATTTCACTTGGAAATTGGACATAAACAATTATCAATCTTTTGATATATATTGTTTCTTAAAAACACGCTATTTGTTGTGACAGTGGGAGTTATTTATAAAATTAATTAATGAAACTTATATGTTTGGTATTTTGTAAAATAGGCATCATTTTTTAATTTAGAATATCAATTATAGATTAGGGTGAAATTTTGGGATTGTTCTGAAAAACTTCAATTTTTGATGAATAGTGAAACTACTAAGTGGTAGTTAAAAAACTAAATTTTTCATAAAACTTAATTTTACCACTTCTGTGATTGGAATTTTGAAAATCCGAGAGACGCAGTTAATATCAAGGAGTAAAATTTTGTTCAATGAGATTAAAATAATTTTTGGTGAATAGCAACTTTTTACTTTTATTTACCACGGTTAAAAGTAAATAGGGTAATTAAGGATAAAAATGATATTAATATTACCATTAAACATGTCCTAATTCTATTAGACAAGTTTATATTGACCAAAAACAACCTTAGGAATAATATTTTATCATTTATGTCAACTTGGATTATATTAGGACATTTATTATTATTTAATTCAAAGAAGTGTTAAAAGAGTTAAAATCAATGTTTACTTACTAAAGAATTTTTAATATAGGGTTATACATAAGACAAATTCGATTGTAAATATTTATTAGAAAGATAAATAGATTTCCTACGTAATGATATTTTATTTATAATTTTGTGACATTAAAACATTTAATTTATTTATGACACAATGATGATGCAGTAATTACCTAATTAATGAAAAATTGGAATTATTGATATTATAAATACCCAAATAAATGTAATTTGAGACTTTTTATAAATACCAATAATTTTATAGGATAATATGACATGTTAGTATTGATTTAATGTTCTTTGTTCGAAGTAATCATTCTGTTATGAGTTTTACAGAAATCAATTATTGAATAATGTCAAAATTGACATAAAAGATTTGTTAAAACAAATATTATATTATTAATTTATATTAAATTTTTAAAAATCTGAAGTTAGGCCAAGAGACTTATATCATGATATTTGTATCATTAATGGACCACTTGGGGTTCTATTATATGTATATAGTATGTTTATTAACCATATAATATAAAAATAAATAGAGACATTGTAAAAGTGAAACTAATTAACAAAGAGTTAATACTTAATGATAAGGTTAATATAATGACCCAAACCTGGATAAATTATATTGGATGAGTGTTTTTTGACCCATCCCCACCTTAGCTTTTAAATAATCTACTTTTGAGACATTATAAATTGAATATGAATTTATTATAAATTAATATTTCTAGCTTTACCAAAGGTGCCCCTCACCCCTCTTATAAAAGGTCACTCTCCCTTCTCATTAACTCACACCTTCAAAGCATTTTGGTTCTGCCAAACTCTTCCCAAATACTCTCCAAACTTCCCTAAATTCATCCTAGAGGCATTACTTTAGTCAGAAAGCCAACTTAAGGAGCCCTTTTGATCAAATCAAAAGAAAGAACCCGAAGAAGTGGTAATGATTTCACCACCTGTTTTCAAGTTCCTTTCTTCTTCCACTTCCACTTTATTTGTTATTACCATTATAAAACAGTGAATCCAGTATCTCCTATATATTGTAATATTATTATAAATATGGTACAACCATATTCAATATTCTATCCATCCTTTGAATGACATGTCACCATACGTGCATACGTACGGTTTACCGTCTCCACGTTGTGTTGTAATTGTTATTCAATATATTATTATTTGGATGGGTATAATAATGATTTTTAATTCATGTAAATAATAAATATAAAATGATAATGATTCTGTATATATGATATACCATCCAATTATATATTATTTTAATATCAAAAGAATTATATTTTCGCTCGTGCGTACGTACGGATTACCGTCTCCACGACGCGATAAGATTCATTTTTAGGTTCACCATTCATCATCGATTATGAAAATATATATTACTAATAAATATGTAATATATGACATAATAATGCTACTAGATATATATATATAAGTATCTATGTACTTACATATATCTTATTCATTTACTTTCGTTCATTAATATATGAAAATAGAAACAACGTTTATGCGTACGTACGGACTACCGTCTCCATAAACGGTGTTTTCCATTTCATATATATGTCTATTATACATATTTATATTCTAAATATATATAATATATTCATCATATTTTATATTCTAGAAGTATTTTAATCATGATCTAAGTGATACAACAAAGAGTGACAAGTTAAAACATGTACAATAAAGAATGTTATTATTACCCAAAATGTTAAATTTACATGGAAATTATTATTAAATGGGTAATATAAAGTCATAAATGAATCAGGTATGATATCATAAATATTAATATGGTTCAGGTATAATTTAATAACATACTATGATCTTCATACATGAGGTTAAACGTACCCTCGACTAAAGAAAAGTGAAAGGTAATGGGTTTTCATCTCACTCCTTATTCCCGTGAGATTCATGCCATATTGCCACTATTACCTTTTGTGTGGTGTATGTACTGCCCATAAATATATTCTTTGTGTAATAAACATTAATTTATGTGTATCTACATTTTCATTGTATGATACCTCTTTCATGGTTTGTATGTTTCGTAAGTTACCAAACTGGTAAGGGTAAATTTCACAATCTCTTTATTATTAGAGGTTGTTTTTACATAACTATCTACTAAGACATATTTATTGTCCATGTACATGTTTCATGAAAGAGTTTTCAAAGAGATTATTTTTAGGTACTTTTTACTAAAACATCATTTCAAATGTATTAAATATTTATTCTTCTAAATCTTTGACATTAATGTCCATGTCATCAAAATGGTTTTAAAGGATGTATTTATATGGACATGAAAGTTTTTAAAAATGCTAATTCCTTTCAAAAGATTCAAAGTGGTATGTGAAAAATTGATTATAAAATGTCTTTAAATGAATTATTTTCTAAATTGTCAATCTTTTAAATGTTTTCATGAAAAATGGGTATTTCTCTCAAAGAGTTTTACAAATCAATCTCTTCTATGTCAAAATCCATTAATTGATTTGAAAATTGTTTTGAAGTTGATTTATCATGATAAAAATCATACATATTGTGTTTAAGGTTTTGTGATATATTTGACTGTGGATGTGTTATTTTTATACCATTCATGGTTTATGGGTAAAGTATTGACATTTCTCATGCTAGTTTTAATACACATTTTTATTATATATTTAATCCTCTTCATAAGATGAATGTGTTGGACTAGTATGTTCCGGGTTGGGGAATGGTAAAAGTAAGACCTCCGGGATGGTGTCCGGTTATTAGAGGCACTTTGGGTTGGTGTCCGGTTATTAGAGGCACTCCGGGTTGGTGTCCGGTTTTTATAGGCACTCCGGGTTGGTTTCCGGTTATTAGAGGCACTCCGGGTTGGTGTACGGTTATTAGATGCACTCCGGGTTGGGTTGCAGTTATAGTTAGCCCCTAGGCCTTGGCATGAGGCCTTGATAAAGAAATTAAAGTTTTTCATTATGCATTCCATCATTATGATAGTGGTTACTGATATTTCATTTGATTATTCGATTAGTAGAATATCCATGTGAATATGTAAATTACATTATTTCATTTTATTTCTTCCATAATATGCAGGATTCTATGTTTTATTTCTCACAGGATTCTATGAAATGTAATGTGATTGATATGTAGGGTTAAGACAATGGAATAATGGCATTCATAAAGGATTATTTATGTTTTTTTGTATGTTATGAAGTGTAATGTAACATTCATGTATGTAATCTATTTTCCAAGATTGCTAAACTGGTCGGTTTATCGGGACGTGGTTCCTTGTAATAATGCCAATGTATTAAAATAATGCACCGACTCTGGGTCACTCGGGTCAGGGCGTTATAGTTGGTATTAGAGGAAGTTTAGCAATAACCTTGGAAATTAGATTTAGATAAACTCTGATTAGAGCACATAGCCCTAAAATAGACTTTGAGGATTAGTATAGAAGAACTTACTAGAATTTTGGTATTGTAGAGATTTTGTGAGATTTCTGAGCAATACATCCCTGTCTGGATACGAGCAGGTAGAGGCGGCTGTGGCACAGTTGTACCTAGGGTTAAAACCCGAAAACATCATTTTGAGCTAGACTCGAACGAGAACTGGTGCACGAAAACGGGCCTTGCTACACTCTTGGTTACGACACTCCTGGGGGATATTCTTAGGATAATTCTCATTTTATTAACAAACCATTATGAAGGGATCATGAGTATATACATACTGAAAGAAATTTTTTTTATGATTATGGATTATATCCATAAACTGTTCAATTTGCATTTGGAATTATTTATTGAAATTTATAAACTGACCTACATTATGCTATTGTATAGAAATGGCGCCCAGTAGAAGGAATGTGAACTCCAGTAATTCGTATGATCCAATGAGTAAGAAGGATAATATATTTCATGGTATTAAGAAATCATTTAGAAGGGAAATAGTCTCCCACGTATTATCATCATATGAATAAATAGTATCATGTGTGGATAATATAACTAAAGAGTTTAGTCAGTCCTATGGCTTTGAAGGGAAGAAAGAGAAGAAAAGAATGGAAGAGATAAATATGGATAAAGGGAAGAGGGAAAAGAAGAATTTCCCCATATGTGATAAATGTGGGAAGAAACACCCTGGAACTTGTCGAATGGAATGGGAGTTGGTTATAAGTGTGGAGGAAAAGGGCACAAGGTACGTGACTGCAAGGGTAAGAAAATGGTTTCAAATGTACAATGCTTCATTTGCAAGAAGTTTGGACACTATGTGATCCTATGTCCCAGTCATCAGAATATGCTGCAAATGATGTTATTGGATAATAATCAAGTTATGATACTACCACAAATGAAGAGGAATGATTAGAGTTCTTATGTTGATTATGTCATTTGAGTGTTGTATCAACAATGTACTTGTTATAATAATTTTGGAGTATATAAGGATTGTACTGCAGTACTATTTCATTAAGGACTTAAAATTTTGTGGAACAAAGAAATGTGACTCAATAGCAGGATAAATTTTTGGAAAATATATGGTTGAGGAAATGATAAACCATAATATAGTTCTGATACCGAGGTAATGATTTTAGAATAATACATGATTGATTTGGATAAATTATATTGGATATTCTTGACTACCTTGAAACTGATTAATGATTTGTATATTCCATCATTATTGGATTTTACAACATTTTTGTATTGAAGGAGTATATCCATTATTATTTAAGGAATAAGGGATCATGAATGTAATCAATAAAGTTTTATGGTAATTCAGGATATTGTAGTGTTTTAAAAGAATACATGATGAAGGTGTTCAAATGTTATTACGCAGAAAAAAGGATCTTCATTTTTGGACTAAAGAATTTTGGATAGTTCTAGTTTGGATTATTTTTGGATTTCCATAAAAGGACAACCCGGAGGTTGGGTGGCAACCTGTCACGTCCGGCAAGGTCGCGAGACTTGAACCCACAACTGAAAGGCGACAAGGGTGTATCACCTACCACTGCCCCACGTAATGTCCAGGATTAAATAATGTAGTTTTTTTTAAGATCTGGTAGATGAATTATAAATTCAATTTTTTAGAACCCTATATGAATAGGATAAATAGAATATATTCTTTTATGTTCTATTATCTTTTAGAGTGAAAGATGAGTTTGTGGTAGAAATTAGTTAAAGGATGGAACTCAACTTTTCAAGAATATATTTTTCTTCTTCTCTTATTCTATGAAGAAATTAATTCTTATAATTTATTTTAGGAATCCTAAAACCAAAAATGTGTTATCCTAATACCCTATGTTTTGTTGAACCGATGTTATTTCAAATCATCATAGATTGATTAATTTAAGGACCTCAATTTTACACTTGTTTTTGATTAATGACCTCAATCACTACCTATAAATATTTATGTTTTTTCTCCAATTATATGTCTCTAATTTCCATCAATGTTATCCTAATCGAGATCATAATCTGGTGGTGACCCTTTCATTTCTATTTTCCTCATATTAAGACTAAATTTTAGTAACCCAATTTCCGATGTGGGTTTCCCCACAAAGATATTTTCTATTTTCAACCTTTTATTTTCAAAGAACAATTTCAAATTGCGAGGATGAAAATTTTTGAAGGAGGGGAGAATGTAACACCCCAAGATTTCATAGTGTGTTATTTTGTCAAAATAATTCAATAACATGCACTACACGCAACACCGAGTTAAAGCACACCATGACTTACCAAACAAGCCGTTCAAAAGCGGTTATGAATAGTATTAACTAAATATTAAACATTATATAATCCTTATAATTTTAGAATCCATATTATGAGTTTCTTAGACATAATGTAAGAAAAAATTCCTTTTTTTAGATAAAAGAAGTATTTTTCAAAAATGCACTTTTACTGACATTAATATTGAACCCTTTTTAAATCCAACATTTTAAAAATTTATATATTCAATTTGACTAAATAAATTTATTCTTTAGAATGGGGACATAAAATAAATTTACAATTTAACACCCCAATCTTCCACGATACGCTTCTCTTTGAATAATACGGTAGTGTGTGTTGTAGGCAACTTCGAGTTCTAACACACACTACAACCAATCAAACTAGACGTAATGAATATTAATACCTACTTTTTAAAATTTTATAAATTTTATCTCTCAAAATGGACTTCATTTTTGGATTCGGAGTATCAAATTTAGCCTAAGGTGATATTTTGGTACTTTTCGGATAACTTTAATATTTTGATGAATAGTGAAATTTACTAAATTTTAATTAAAAACAACTTTTTTAATCAAAATAATTAATAGTGATAAATTATGAATTATAGTGGTTTTAATGAATAATTAGAATATATTTTTACCATTTTACTTAATGGTGTTCATTATAATTAATTTCACATTGAAATTGGTCATAAACAATTGTCAATCTTTTGATATATATTGTTTCTTAAAAACACGCTATTTGTTGTGACAGCGGGAATTAATTATAAAAATAATTAATGAAACTTATATGTTTGGGATTTTTTAAAATAGGCATCATTATTTAATTCTGAATATCAATTATAGATTAGGGTGAAATTATGGCATTGTTCTGAAAAACATGAATTTTTTATAAATAGTGAAACTACTATGTGGTAGTTAAAAAACTGAATTTTTCATAAAACATAATATTACCACTTCTGTGATTGGAATTTTTAAAATCCAAGATACTCTGTTAATATAAAGGAGTAAAATGTTGTTCAATGATATGAAAATAATTTTTGCTGAATAGTAACTGTTTACTTTGATTTACCACGGTTAAAAGTAAATAGGTTAATTAAGTGTAAAAATGATATTAATATTACCCTTACACATGTCCTAATTCTATTGGACATGTTTATCTCGACCGAAAACAACCTTAGGAATAAAATATTATCATTTATGTCTACTTGGATTAGATTAGGACATTTTTTATTATTTAATTCAAAGAAGTGTTAAAAGAGTTAAAATCAATGTTTACTTACTAAAATATTTTTAATATAGGGTTATACATAACCTAAATTAGATTGTAAATATTATTTAAAAATAAAAATAGATTTAATACATAATTATATTTTATTTATAATTTTTAGACATTAAAAAATTTAATTTCTTTATGACACAATGATGATGCAGTAATTACCAAATTAATGAAAAATGAGAATAATTGATATTATAAATACCCAAATAAATGTAATTTGAGACTTTTTATAAATACCAACAATTTTCATGGATAATATGACATGTTAGGATTGATTTAAATTACTTTTTTCGAAGAAATCATTCTGTTATGATTTTTACAAAAAATAATTATTGAATAATGTCAAAATTGACATAAAAGAGTTTTTAAAACAAATATTATATTATTAATTTATATTAAATTCCTAAAAAACTATGGTTTTTCCATGGAACTTATATAATAATAGTTTTATCATTAATGGACCACTTGGGGGTTTATTTGATGTATATAGTATGTTTAATAACCATATAATATAAAAATACAAAGAGACATTGTAAAAGTGAAACTAATTAACTAAGAGTTAATACTTAAAGATAAGGTTAATATAATGACCCAAACCTGTATAAATTATATTGGTTGAGTGTTTTTCGACCCATCCCCACCTTAAAGTTTAAATAATCTACTTTGGAGATATTAGAAACCTAATATGAATTTATCATAAAATAATATTTCTAGATTTTCCAAAGGTGCCCCTCACCCCTCTTATAAAAGGGCACTCTCCCTTCTCATTAACACACACCTTCAAAGCCTTTTGGTTCTGCCATCCTCTGCCCAAATACTCTCTAAAATACACTAAATTCATCCTTGTGTCCTTACTTTAGTCAGAAATCCATCTTATGGAGCCCTTTTGATCAAATCAAAAGGAAGAACCTGAAGAAGAGGTAATGATTTCACCACCAGTTTTCATGTTCCTTTCTTCTTCCACTTCTTCTTTCTTTGTTATTACCATTCTAAAATAATGAATCCTGTATCTTCAATATACTTTAATATTATTATAAAAATGGTACTACCATATTCATTATTCTATCCATCCTTAGAATGACATGTCACCATACGTGCGTACGTACGGCTTACCGTCTCCACGTCATGGTGTAATTGTTATTCAATATATTATTATTTTGATGGGTATAATAATTATTTGTAATTCATGTAAATAATAAATATAACTTGATAATTATTCTTTATATATGATATACCATCCATTTATATATTATTTTAATATCAAAAGAATGATATTTTCGCTCGTGCGTACGTACGGATTACCGTCTCCACAACGCGATGAGATTCATTTCCAGGTTCACCATTCATCGACGATTATAAAAATATATATTACTAATAAGTATGTAATATATGATATAATAATGCTACTGGAGATCTATGTATATATATATAAGGATTTATGTACTTACATACATCTTATTCATTTACTTCCGTTAATTAATATATGAAAACATAAACATTGTTTATGCGTACGTACGGACTACCGTCTCCATAAATGGTGTTCTCCATTTCATATATATGTCTATTATACACATTTATATTCTAAATATATATGATATATTTATCATGTTTTATATTTTGTATGTATTTAAATCATGATCTAAGTGATACAACCAAGAGTGACAAGTTAAAACACGTACAATAAAGAAAATGATTATTACCCAAAATGTTAACTTAACATGGAAATTTTTATTAAATGGTTAATATAAAGTCATAAATGAATCAGGTATGATATCATAAATATTAATATGGTTCTGGTATAATTTAATAATATACTACGATCTTCGTACATGAGGTTAAACATACCCTTGACTAAAGGAAAGTGCAAGGTAAGGGGTTTTCATCTCACTCCTTATTCCCATGAGATTCATGCCATATTACCACTATTACCTTATGTGTGGTGTATGTACTGCCCATAATTATATTCTTTGTGTAATAAACTTTAATTTATGTGTATTTACATATTCATTGTATGATACCTCTTTCATGGGTTTTATGTTTCGTATGATACCAAACTGGTAAGGGTTAATTTCACAATCTCTTTATTATCCGAGGTTGTTATTACATATATATCTACTGGGACATATTTATTATTCATGTACATGTTTTATGAATGAGTTTTCAAAGGGATTATTTTAAGGTAATTTTTACTAAAACATCATTTCAAATGTTTTAAATATTTATTCTTCTTAATCTTTCTCATTAATGTCCATCTCTTCAAAATGGTTTTTAAGGATTTATTTATATGGACATGAATGTTTTTTAAAATTTTAATTCCATTCAAAAGTTTCAAAGTGGTATTGGAAACATGGATTCAAAATTGTCTTTAAATGACTTCTTTTCTAAATTGTGTGACTTTTAAATGTTTTCATGAAAAAGGGGTATTTCTCTCAAAGAGTTTTACAAATCAATCTATTCTATGTCAAAATCCTCTAATGGATTTTAAACTTGTTTTGAAGTTGATTTATCATGATAAAAATCTTCCATATTATGTTGAAGGTTTTGTGATATATTTGACTGTGGATGTGTTATTTTTATAACATTCATGGTTTATGGGTAAAGTATTGACATTTCTCATGCTAGTTTTTATACAAATTGTTATGTTATATTTCATCCGCTTCTTAAGATGAATGTGTTCGACTTGTATGTTCCGGGTTGGGGACCGGTAAAAGTAAGCCCTATGGGTTGGTGTCCGGTTATTAGAGGCACTCCGGGTTGGTGTATGATTATTAGAGGCACTCCGGGTTGGTGTACGGTTATTAGAGGCACTCCGTGTTGGTGTCCGTTTATTAGAGGCACTCCGGGTTGGTGTCCGGTTATTAGATGCACTCCGGGTTGGGTTCTGGTTATAGTTAGCCCCTAGGCCTTAGCACGAGGCCTTGATAAAGAAATTAAAGTTCAGCATTATGCATTCCATCATTATGAAAGTGGTTAGTGATATTGCATGTGATTATTCGATTAGTAGAATATCTATGTGAATAAGTAAATGACATTATTTCATTTTATTTTTGCAATATTATGCTGAAGCTCATGTTTAAAAGGATTTTGTTTTAGTTTTATACATTTCCTTAAATGTTTGTGCTTATTTTTGAATGTTTATGTTGTATAGATTACCCTTACTAAGCATTTGAGCTCACCCCTTTCTATGTTTTATTTTTCCCAGGATTCCATGAAGTGTAATGTGATTGATATGCATGGTTAAGACAAGGGAATAATGGAATTCATAAAGGATTATTTATGTTGTTTTGAATGTAAGAAGTGTAATTTAACAATCATGTATGTAATATATTTTCCAAGACTGCTAAACAGATTGGTTCTTCGGGACATGGTTTCTTGTAATCATGCCAATGTATTAAAATAATGCACCGACTCTGGGTCACTGGGGTCGGGGCATTAAACCGAGCTACCGGTAGGCCGACCATTGGCCAAACATGACCGAGATTCCTAGACCCGAAACCCAAAACGAGATTTTCACAAATAAATGGACCCCAAAAACCCGGGCCATTACATGAGATACCTCTTAAACGATTCTCATCCTCGAGAATCAAAACAAACTAGAAGGAATGAGAGGGTCCGAACAACCACCTCAAACGATACCTCTTAGTATTGAACCTCATTGTTAACTAAGAACACTATCCTGTCACGAACCAAGAAACATATCATGTCAAACTACCCAGGCATGTGAGGGTAGGGGAGTCTCCTTCCCCATGTAAAGATATTATCCACTTTGGGTGGCATTGACTTTCCCTCACATGTTTAATCGCATCCACCTTAATGCATCTTGATTAAGGGTCAGGTTATCTCCTCCCCCATAGCCAGGACTTTTCACACACATTCAGAAGAAAGAAAACTAGTATTTCATAACCAATAAGGTAAAATGTTCTACCACAACAAGAATAACAAAAAGAACATAACAGACTCAAAACAACTCTGGGTACTGGGAACGCATATGTGCTTCCCTCTCCCATGTACTCCCCTCAAGCCTGCAATGTCTCCATAACACACGAACCAAGGGAAGGGTTCACCCACGATGCACCTTTTCTTTTCGATCCTCGATCATCACTGGTCTCTCCACAAAAGTTACGTCGTCCTCAATGTCCATATCCCCCCAACCGTGGATGTGTGAATCGTCGTGCAGATACCGACGAAGCTGGGACACATGGAAGACATCCTATATCCTCAGTAGCGGTAGAGGTAACGCTAGCTAATAAGCCACTTCGCCGACCCACTGCAACACTTCAAAGGGCCTGATGAACCTAGGAAAAAGTTTACTCCCCTTACCGAACCTCCATTATCCATGCAAAGGGGAGACCTTTAAGAACACATGGTCTCCAACCTCAAACTCCAAGGGCCTCCTCCTGGTATCAGCATACTTCTTCTTTCGTTCCTGGGCCGCCATCATCTATTCCCATATGAGCTGAACCTTCTCTGTCATTCTCTACACCACCTCCCAGATAAGGATGGCCACCTCTCCAAATTCGGTCCAACACACAGGTGAGAGACATGGCCTCCCGTACATGGCGTCAAACTGGGCCATCCCAATGGTAGACTGGTAGCTGTTATTGCAGGAAAACTCTACCAGAAGCAGGTATCACACCCATGATCCTCCTGAGTCTAGAACACATACCCGCATCATATCCTCCACGGTCTGGATGGTGCGCTCTGTCTGTCCATCTGTTTCGGGATGGAATGTAGTGCTAAGACGCAGCTGGGTGCCAAAGGCATGCTGCAATCCTCTCCAGACTCGAGAGGTAAACCGTGCATCCCTATCAGATGGGGTCACATCCCCCTTGGACCATGGGTAGCCCAATGACAAAATCCATCGAGATTTCATCCCACTTCCACTCGGGGACATCTAGAGACTGCAGTAGGCCACCTAGAACTCGGTGTTCAGTCTCCACTTGCTGACACACTATGCACTTGCCCACAAGCTCTGCCTCTTCTCACTTAACTCTGGGCCACCAAAACTGTCTCCTCAGTCCCTAGTATATCTTGGATAGTCCAGGGAGTACTGCCAGGGGTGAGCTATGGATCCCAATGAGAAACCTTCCGTGCATCACATCTGGAACAAACAACCTTTCCTGGAAAAGCATCTGGTTCTGACCATCCTCTATCCATTCTTCTGGAGCATTGCCCTGTTCAGTTCGGTCACGCGTCACTTCGCACCCTGGGTCTCCCCAATGATATTCCTCCACTTGCTGCAATAGAGACGAATGGACTTCCATCTAATATAGGCAACCATTAATGCCATCCATCCTCACATCCAGGTGTAAGGCATCCAACTCCTCCATCGCCTTCCAGGCGTCCACCGACTCTGGGACTGCATCCTTCCACGTCCTCCTGCTCAAGGAATCTTCCACTACATTTCCTTTGACCTCAGTATAAGAGAACTTGAAGTCGTAATCCTGGAGGAACTCCACCCATCTCTGATGTCGCATGTTTAGGTCCCACTGGGAGAAGATGTACCTCAAGCTTTTGTGATCTGTGAAGACCACAAAGCTTTCTCTGATGAGGTAGTGCTTCCATGTCTTCAGTGAAAAAATGACCGCTGCAAGATCCATGTCTTGGGTGGCATAATTACGCTCGTGAGGGTGTAGCTTCCTAGACCCATAAAAGATCATCGCTTGTCGCTGCATCAACACACATCACAATCCCTATCCTGAAGCATCAAAGAACACCTCATACGCCACCCCTTATTCTGGTAATCTCAGCTCCGTGGCACTAACCAACTTCTCCTTCACATAGCTGAAGGCTGACTCGCACTGTTCACTCCACACAAAACCTGGTCTTTCTTGGTCAGGGATGTCAAAGGGGATACCACTTGTGAGAAGTTGAGTATGAAACTCCGATAGTGACCTTCCAGCCCAAGAAAACTACGGACCTATGCCACATTCTTGGGTGCTGCCCAAGAAACAACTACCTCTACCTTTGATGGGTCCACCGCTACCCCCTTCTCTGCCACCATGTGCCCGAGGAAGTGCACTTCTCGTGTCTAGAACTTTCATTCTGACAACGTACCATAGAGCTGGTGATGTTGGAGGCCCTCCAAAACCATCCTCAGGTGCTCTGCATGGTTCACCTTTGATCCTGAATAGAACATGATGTCGTCGATGAACACAACCACGAACCGATCCAAGTACTCCCGGAAGATGTATTTCATAATCCCCATGAACCCATCCAGGGCGTTCGTAACATCGAAGGGCATGAATATGAACTCTAAGTGCCTATATCTGCACCTGAACGTCATCTTCGGGATGTCTCCCTCTTTCACCCTCAGCTGGTGGTACCCAGACCGCAGGTGGATCTTTGAGAACCATCCTACCCCTTTCAACTGGTTGAAAAGATCTTCTATCCTCGGAAGAGGATATAGATTCTTTATCATCACATGATTCAGCCTCCTATAGTCTATGCACAACTGGAGACCACCATTTGCCTTCTTTGCGAACAAGATTGGAGCACCCCACAGTGACGCACTCGGCCGAACATAACCCTCTTCATCAGATCGTCAATCTGGATCTGCAACTCCCATATCTCTGAAGGTGCCATCTGGTAAGGAGCCATCGAGATCGGATGAGCATCGGGCTGCAGGTCTATCCCGAACTTGATATCACGTCGAGGGGGTAGAGTTGTCACCTCCTCAGGGAAGACGTCTATAAACTCACGGACGATCTCTGGCACCTCCACCATTTCAGAATCTACTGACTCTACTGACAGGTCAGCTAACAATGATAGAAGGGGGTCCTCTCGCCTGCTGGCTTTCTGACTGCTCCGCTCACCGGTGAAGGTAACATGTCGGCCGCCCATGTCCGAGAACACAACCCATCCTCGGAAACAATCAATGAAGGTACACATATAGAATAGCCATTCGATGCATAGGATGACATCGTATGGATGTATCTATAGTAGAATAAGATCCTTAACCGACTGATGTGGCCGTATCATCATTCTGTATCCCCAACAAACAAACAACAAGTAGGTCTGACCTCTGACTAGTGTGCTCAACAGCAGGGGCACTAGAAGTATCTCGGCATCTTGACCTAAGGTACGAGCTAGACTAGGTGCAACAAAGGAGTTTGATGCTCCGGTATCGAACAAGGCATAAGCAAGGGTACTGAACAAACTGATAGTACCTCGAACAACCTCCGGCCCTGCTGGAACTGCTGCCTCTGCGGCGTGCAACTGTCCACGCCCAGCTCCTATTCCCATCGGCTGCCGGCCACCTCCCCGACCATGCCCTGATCGAGGTCCCTGAGGAGAACACTGAGGTTGTCCTCCTCCTCCTACGTATACCCTTGGAGGAGCAGGAGCTCAATGTCCCTGATGTTGGTGCTAGAAAGGCCTAGATGGAAGCTGCTACTGGGGCGGGTGGTGGGGTTGTCCACCACCGCTGTATTGTACCCCATCCGGGAAATGACTTTGATGATGTCCAGGGCTCCCATAGACAATGTACCGCGGGCCTGGGCCAAACGAAAAAGGGCGAGGACTACGGGATCGAAAATGAAACTACTACGGCCTGCTCCATACTGGTCGGAACCTGGAGGGTCCTGACGCTGGAGGCCTGGCGCTGACAACCTTCCCCTTCGATGGTCCCAGCTGGATCCCCTCTCGTGACACTCCTCCTAGAGCATGCATCCGCTCTACCACTTTGGACTTCTTCTGGACCACCATGTACATCAGGTAAAGGGGGTAACATCATACTAGTGGGAGGGTCGTAGCGCCTCCTCTAAACGTCTTTCCCAATACTCCTCGTTGGGAATGTGGTCCGGAAAAAATGTAGGAGGTCCTTGAACTTGAGTCCTAGGTCCCTCACTGACATAATCCCTTGTTGGAGAGAGAGTAGATCCTGTCTCTTTTCTGCCTTCATCGTCGATGAGAGGAATTCCTCCTGGAACTCCCTCTCGAAATCAGCCCATGCCACCACAGCTTCTCTCCTCTCCCCCAGGTAAAGTGTCCACCAATGACGTGCCGATCCCCGTGTCTGGCTGACGGCCAGAGGAACCCAGTACTCGGTCGGGGCCCGAATCAGGCCGAAAGCTATCACTAGCTCCTTTAGCCAGCCTTCCATCTTCATATCAGAGGTGATACCCTCATACTTCTCGAGGGTCTTTTGCTGGAAGGCCTGAAGTGTCCTCTTCCACTGGTCATCCTCCTCCTCTCGATCAGCACTCTACCAATCAGCCAAGGTATTCTCCGGGGCCTCGATCGCCTATACCACACGTGGTCACCTTCCAGGTGCCACAGCTGCAAGGTAAACAAGGAATGCCTAAGTCCAAGTAGTGCATAATATTTTTCATAAAACATCTTAAACTTTTCATTTATTCTTAATTCCCAAGACATCCCAGAAACATCAGAACACGGGTCATTATGATGCATGTACCTTTCCTAGGGTCTATACCCAGCAATCAACGTGTCCACACTTGGTCGTTCGGTAGGACTATAGTCTGTGCATCGGATCACGGGCGCCCTAAAATCCCATATCCAAGCCAGTGTTTTCTGGCCTAATTCACGCACCAATGTCACCCAACATTGTTTCCCTACCATCCCATGCAATCCTCACTTTACCTAACTCCAGAATCCATCATATCTCTCAACCATCGCCTCTGATACCATTCTGTCACGACCCACCTTCACTAAAAAGAGGTAAGCGTCAGAAGTTTGCCACGACCTTCATTCTTTATGTTGAAGGAGAGATAATGACCCCCGAAACCCACCTTCTATAGGTCCCGGAGTGGAAAATAGAACCAAGGGTATCGAAATTACACACAAATGGAAGGAATTACCCATTTTGTTTTATAGGATTGGGAGATAAGATGATAAAACCCAACAACACCAAAACTAAAAGAAAAGTAAAGCCAAAGGTAAACCATTCCCACGTGCATGTTCCAAAAGAAAAAGCCACAATGTACAAAAGTGAATACAAGGGTAAGTACCAAAGAATGAAAAACAACAAATACGACTGCCCCAAAGGACCGAGCTAGTATGGTCTTATGCGATCCCCGAAGTCCTCCTGGAAAATTTAAAGCAGTTATATATACATAGGGTGAGCATACAAGCACACTCAGTAGGGAATCCAAAGACTCTCGTGCACAAGTGGGGGAACGTGCTAAAGTCTCGTGAGAAGCAGACAACCATCACTATCATGGAGTTCATCCATCACACTCACCGGTGACACTCACCAAATAACGCAAGTCAAGTAATGTATATAATAAAAGAACATCGATGTTTGGGTACCCCGCGCCACTTTCCCACTAGTTATTAAAGACATCCTACACATCGGACCAATCCCGCCATTCTCACCGCAGTCCCACGACCACACCCGCCTACACACACCTAGGCCACACAGCATGCAGTCCCACTACCGAATCCCACCCGCAAACAACTGGGCCAAAAATGTCACACGTAACCATGCATGCAAACACCTAGGCCAGAACAACCACTACCACGCCCGAAGACACCTGGTCTAGATGATCCACGGCCACAACCGAAGACACCTGGGCCTCATCCCAAAGATACTTGGGAAACCGCCTGCCCGCACACACCTGGGCCAAACAACACACTACCCTACCCAAAGATTCATGGGCTAATAATGGACCTTAGGCCATCACATCTTTCCCAACGATACTTGGGCTATCTGGGAAAGGGAGCAGAACAGGAGCTAATAACCAGCCACTAATAATAGCGTTGGGAAAAACACCCTCACCCATGAAATGGGGGTGTTCGACACTAACTGCTCAACATGGTTGGGGTGTGAATAAGAAACACAAAACTACAAGTATATACATAGGTTACAAGCAATCACCAAAAGTTAGGTTGTTCATCAGCCAGCCTAAAGGACACAAACAACACTCAAGTCTGAGTCATGACCCTCGCCAACAAAACCCATCTGTCCCATTTGTTTTCATGTTCAGTAATGATGTTCAATTATGTTCTGCACCTACTTGGGCAACTAACACCATAAGCACATCCCAAGGAAAGATATCCATCCAAACGTCAATTTAAACAGCCACACCCGGTTCTCTTGAAATGTCACAACAACAAAGGGATAAGTGAGATCCCTTGAAGTACTAGAACCAAAGAACCCCCCACCCCCCTGAGACACTACCCCATGTCCCCCAATACATTTCTCATCAACAGATGATCCCACCCCAATTCATGATGTAAACAAAGTAACCACCTGATCTTAAAATTCACAACAACTTGAAGCATAACATAGGGGATTCCCATTCCCAATTTCGTAACCACCGAGAGTATAATAATAGGGGATCCCATCCCCTCCCACATCACCCAATAACCGGCCCGTGAAAGAAGAACAAATAAACCACTACCACCAAGCAGGCCCATGAGGTTATTTTCAGATTTAAAAGAATTTACACACTCCATGATTTCAATTCTGATGCACTTTAACTGGGGTTATCACAGAAAATGGGGTTGATCCTGGTGATTTCAATTTATTTATCCTAATTTACGTAATTAACCAATTTCCATTACAACCACAAAATAATCAATTTAAACGTCACCAGAAGCAAGGGTTCATTAGTGCACATAGAAAGACCACCGACAGTCATGGTTTTCAGTAGGCGTAAGCCCGCACAATTCAGAAATAAGGTCATAATATAAAACAGCATCAACGATCACATCCCCCCTTCTTTCTTTATAGAATTTGACATTATCTTTATTTAGGTCTGGTTTATCCAATTCTACAGAATCAAAGCACACCCACCCCACATGGTACACAATAAGGGAGAGACGAAGGAGAAATTCCCTACTTGTTGATCAACGATCGACACTATAGCCGAGCGTGGAACTTCACGAATAGTGATGCAGCTTGCCTGAATGAAACAAATCGTCTCGTATGGATGAAGCGTACTCCTTTGTGTTCAATAAAACAAGAAACCCACTGGGAATCCCTTAGTTATATGGTCCGAAGACGGTTGAGATAAGAACATGAAACCGTGTAAGGAGTGGGGGTCGTGGGTTGACCACGCGGCCCCACACATTATTAAAGGGGTTGGGTGGTTTAAACCGACGCACACACCATGCTAATTCATTAAATATTTAATTATGAAATTTATGGGCATTACCAGGTTTTAAAACACGATTGAAGGGGTCAAATTAAGGTTTAAAACCCTATTTGCGCAATAAGGAGTGCCACTAGAAAGAACCCATGGGGGTAGTCTAGATCCACTGGAAGCTGAGAGCAACAGGTGGGCTGACAGCTACCGGTATGCTACATCTACTGGTAGTCCGAGTTACCTGTAGAAAGAGCTACTGGTAGCTGGAGCTACCGATAGACTGAGCTACCGGTATACATAGCTACCAGTAGCAGCAACTACCGGTAGACTGATCTACCGATAGGCCTACCATTGTCCAAACTTCACCGAGATTCCCAGACCCGAAACCCAACACAAGATTCTCACAATGTAATGGATGCCAAAAACCCGGGCCATTACACATGTCGTACCTGTCCAAAGAATTCCTCAAATATCAAATAAAAAATTTTTCTTATAAAATACCCATATTAGAAAAATTATATGTATTTATCAATAATACCTCTAAGGATTATAAGTAATAATAAGTGTTGTTGACATTAAAACATTCGAATGGAAAAATAATCGTTAAACATTCCATAGTGTCCCATAACACTTTGAAACATTTAAATAATAATTAACATGGATTAACATAAACATATAATATCATGATAAAAATTGGATTCGTTATATATCATTTCAATGTTCATTATATAATGAAAATAAAATTGAATTGGTGCATAACAAAAATAAGTCTCTATGGAATGTAAATTGCGACGAAATCCCTAACTTTAACATTACTTTTTGATTATGTGGTAATTAATGTATATTTGTTTAAAATATTTTATTAACTTATACCATAAATATAACCATGATTATAATATCATATATCATCTTCTAATAATATCTTATTACTCATTTTTTAATAATCATTCATTATTTTCACTATTTCGGTTGTTATTTCCTAGTTTACTCAAATATGTTTTGAATTGTTATTTGATAATCCTATTACTCATATCGTGATTTCATAATATCTATAATTTAAACAACTAATTTATTATCTTATTTATTTAGTACATATTTATTTTTAATAATCTATCATGTTTAGAGATAACAATTTAAATGCACTATTCTTGAAGACTATAGACCGTACGTTTGCATGCATGTACTTTCATTTCTTTTTCATATTAAAAGAATTAAATGTAAATGATAAATAAATATAATATAATTCCATTATCATATATATGTTTTATATGTTATATATATTTTTTATAATCACCCTTATTACATTCCATGTATAGAATTACGAGTCATATCGCTTTGAGGGGGCAGTGATCCACACTTTCTCAAAAGAAATTATCATATTTCAAAAATATGGAAACCATAAAAGAATATTTTAACTAAATAATAAATAATAATAAATAAATTATAAATATTATATATATCATATACATAAATATTTTCTATCATAATGTCCACCGTGAGAGGAGGTATTGGAAAATTGACCAATCGTCGTTTCATGAGGCAATTGTTCGATGTATACAGAAACAGTAAGTTTGTTACCCATTAAATGGAAGTGTGTGTTAGAGTGGGTAAACCCCTTAGGATAACATAATAATGGTAAATTAAGGATACTTGAGTTATTATAAAATCATATAACAATAATATTTTTGGGTTGGTGAATTGAAATAAAACTAAAGAGCCTAAGGAATGATGTTACCACTTATTCAGTTAACTTCTTTGGGTTGTCACCAAAAGGTTTTCTTGTATGGATTTACTCCCAATGAAAGGCATATAAGATTAGTGTATAGATGTTTAGGATATATTTGGGAATATATTGGTCGATCCTATGTTTTTTTATAGGTGTGGGGAAGTGGGAGGATTGGAGGCCCTATTATAGAGGAGGAGGAGGAGTATCACTCTTGTAATATTTTTACAAAGAAATTTTGTACACGTATTTTACATTTAATGTGGAACCAATAATGGAAAAATTAGATAAAAGTAGGGATATGTTATATATATGGAAATAAAATTTATTTTGGACAATTTTAAAGGTATTTTAGGCCTTAATTTTATGGTTAGGTTCTTCATTATGCTTAATTATCTTTTAATCATTGTGATTAATTTTAATCACTATCACTAATTGTTTTAGAAAAAAAAATAAATTGAATTTATTAGAAATCATATGTTCAGATTGTTCCAAATATTAAATACATTTCTTTAAATTAAAATCACATAATTTTCGTTATTTAATTTAAATTTAATTTCATAGTCGGGAATACAATGCGAGTTTTTATGGTAAAAACGTCCAAAAGATCGCATTTTTTTTACTAAATTTAAAATTGAAATTGATCTCAATCACATAAATTGTATTAATTGGTCAAAATATTATCTAATTAATCTTTAAAACAAACTAAAACATAATTTATCTTTATAATTAAAGTATATGATAAATCATTTTTGAACTAAAATTCAGTATTGTTCATTATTCAGTACAAAACAAATCATCCAATAAAAATACCATAAAATCACCCTAAGTTCATTTTAATGATTATATTACATACAAGAAGTTTATTTTGATCTATTAAATTTATCAAAATTTTAAAATTTTGTTTTAAATTGGGTTCTCCCTTAAAAGTTGTTAAAAATGCCTTAATAAATATATAGTATATTATGCATAAAATTCGGGTTATTTTTATCTGAAGCCTATAAAATTTATTGGATAAATATAAATAACATTTTATTGGATATATAATTCATTTATATCACATTAATATCACTTACTAAATGTAATTAATAAAATTTATTATGGTAAAATAGATTTGTGAGCATAAAAATAATAATATATTCCTTTATATTCAATTGGTTCTAATATTAATTTCTAATTAATTTGTAACCTATGTATTAATATTATGTTTTTTTAAACCTTATATTTTCATAAATAGTTAATAATATTCATATCCACTATTTTATTATCTAAGATAAGTCTTAATATATTAAATAATAATATTTTAATGATATTATTTTGTTCAGTTACAACATGGTCTTCTGTGTAATGTAAGCTTTGAAAGAAAGTATCTCTTGAATGGGACACAAGATAACTCAGTGTTTCATGCATTGAAAAATATAAAATATAGAAAATATATTTAAAATAATAAATATATATTAAATTATAAAGGTATTATATCCCCTCATGCGTTTGGTGTCATGTGTCATAAATGTTATCGTATATAAGGTTCTTACTTTATAATTTTGGGGATTTAGAAATAAAGAAAAGAATGTATTCATATGTGGATAGAAGAATGAAATTTTTCATCTTGTATGTGATCTATTATTAGATATATAAAACTTATCTTTTTTAAAAATATTAATCACAATTAAGTGAATATGTATTTTATCCCATCAGGTGGAGTTTGAGGATCTTCAAGAGTAATTATTTTGTATCCCATGATACACACATATTTAAATATACAAAGACAACACTTACAGAAGATTTGTATAAGTCAGCATACTAATAATGATTTTCTACATCCATATAATGATCTGGTAAAATCAGTGATTTTACGATCCACTAGATTTATTATGATTGATATAAAAAGCAGGGTTTATTCTTGATCTCATGATACACAATGTATCTAATTACTTTGGTATTGTTCTCCTACACAGTCAATGAAAATAAAAACATATCTATAATAATTATAGTTATATTAACTATAGTTTAATTCCATTTAATTGTTATATGATTCATTATCTTTCTTGTCTTCTTCTTATTGTCTTCATCTAGTTGTTTTTCACTCTATCTTACGTTCACACCCACTTCACATTCTCATATAATCTTAATACTCTCCTTAATTATTCATAGAGTCATAATAAAAAACACACTTCCACTTCCTTCAAAAAAATATTTTCAAAAAATAAATTCAATCTAATTATTAATGATTCATTCCTATACAACATATTAATAAAGACTTTCTACTCAACCATATAAAATAATAGAGGAAATTAATATTTGTGTAAAAGTAGACCATGACCCAAAAATTGATATATATTATTATAACACTATCATTTTTATTATGGAATATATAATTGTGTGAAAAATTTTATTATAGTGTAAAAATAATAATAAAGATGATAATAAACACTTCATGATGTGGTTAAATAGTTCATATTTAACCCTATAACATAATTTAACTCCTTTTTGTGATATTCTTCATTAGTTTCTGAAACATTAATAAACATTCAATTCTTAGGAACAAAAAATATTCATGTTTTAATCCTTGCGGTATTATCATTATTCTTTATGTTATAATCTTATTCTTCATAGTGAAATGAATTATTAATTTTATAAGACTATATTCTTTCTAGGATAATTTTAGTGGGATAAATATCACTATGACAAGAGTATCCGGAACTATTAATCCAAATTTTTAATAATTTCTCATAGATAGAACATAATGATATCTGTTTGAGCTCATTATGAAAACACTCTTCCTTATGTCATGATATGCATGTCATGAAATAATTGTACAATCATCATCATATTTAACACTCCCATCATAACATGACAACATAGGTTACGGGTTAATGTAATCTTACATGAGTATATTTCTATCTTGTGCATAATGTTTTAAAGAATAGTTAATTTCATTATGACATGCTCTGATATATAACACAATAATATCTTCAAGACCTCATCATCATTGTTCCCGACCTCTTCTATACACATTCCAAGATTCAAAACCGTATTTACTACAACCAAAACACCGTGAATCCAATGATAATTATTATGATTATTTCATTGAAAATTTATGTTAATAATTTGGAAAAAAAGAAACATTTATTACAATAACTTATTCTTTTCTCCATATCTACCAGCTCCGCATCTAAAAAATACCATTTATTGGGGTTCTTTCATCATCAATACATATTAAGGACTAAAAAATCCCCCTGAAGATGGTGCCAATACATTACACCATAAAATAACACACTTTATATTTTTAACTCTTTAAATAGAGGATGAAATATATTTTAACCAATTTATGCACAATTTTACAATGCTTATTCTATAATTATTTTTTTATCAGTGTAAATAATGATTAGAAAATTTTATTTTCATCTCAAATACGATGAATTGACATATGTAGTAAAATAATCGATTTTCTATAACAAAGTATCCTATAGTAAAAAGATTTCCTTAACTGATAATTAAAATTTTGACACACCTTCAACCAATAATTTATTTATCTCATTAATTAATGGATATAGATGAACATTTATTTTATCCAAAACTTTTATATATTCACAAATAAGCATCAAATGTTTAAAAATTGTGTTTTCAAAAATAAAAATATGTGATGGTTTTATGGAAACAACACCAAAAGACATATATTATCAGGTTCACTAACTGTATACCTAAATGGTTTAAACTATAAAATGTCAACCCTGATCATGCATTATGTCTATACTAGGAAATTATTGAGTGCTTATAATGAAGCTCTCTATAAGAAAAATCATTTCCAGGGGGAAAATTTTGAAATTTTCCTTTATTTTATAGGCATGTAACATCATAAATTTTAACATTGTAAAGGCGATGAATAATATCTTCTACCTCAGTTTTAATACAAAATTTTAAATTTTCTTTATATTAACCTAATTCTCATGGTTGAAATCCTTAATGGGAAAAATATTTCAACTCTGACTTACCTTTTTCTTCTTTTATGTAGAAGATCTATATAAAATATATCATTATAGGTAGAATTATCATTTTTATCATTTTTATTTATTGGGACACACATGCATAATCTCATAAGTGAAACGTATGATTTTAGACAACTTGTAGTTATAGCTATGTGACTTGAAAATCTTCACTCTCATTGGGATTACCAGATAAAATTACATAAATGATATAAAAATTAGCATACATATCCATTAATTAAAATCCATAAAAATTCAAAAATCAGGGATATATAATAATTTATAAAAATTTACACAACTATGTTTTAATTTGAAAATCACATCATTAAAAATGTTTATAGAATATTAAAGACTATTCATATATACCTATGTGAGGATTAATCCCCCAGCCTTATTTTTCTTGATTTTATATCTTTTACTAACAAACCCTTATACTATATCATTATACACTAAATGTTATCCTAGACATTCATGTTATGGATACATCAGGCGGTGTGTAATTTAATTAAATAAAACACATATACTTCACGTACTCTACAACTAAGTTATTCCGAATTTATAAACTTTGAAAAATTTAGGGGTAATAATGTAATGAATACAACATAAATAAAACAACAATAGTTAACCAATTTAAGTTAGATGTGAATGTAAGATCTCGGATTTCCATAAGGTGTGTTTTTTTGAGTTCTAGTTTGGTTCCCTTTTTTTGGATCGATATGTGTTTCCACATGTTCATGTGAAGGCTTGGGGGTATCTCGGGGGTTCGGGACATGAAAGAGGAAGAATAATTAGTTCTTGGGAATGTATCATTGTTTATACGTGGTTAAAGATAACTGTGCGAGAATCTTAGGAAACCATGCATCCTTGGATATAGGCTTACTCAGGGTTGGTGCATGGTTAAGAAAGCCATGAATAAACCCCTAAAAACCATTTGAAGGGGTGTTTTTTGGATAGTGATTCATGCATGGTTTTCACACGATTGTAAAACCATACGACCCAAAAAATCTTTGAAAATTACACAAATTTCATCTCTGGATTTTAAACCACAACATGGTATTATCATCCTTTCCATCCCCTACAAACCTAGTTATGATCTTAGATAAACCAATATTCCCAACAGTTGTTTTCCTTCAATTCTTGTCTAATTGGGTTGCCGTTGGACATGGATCGATGCCCTATGTATGTCTAATTTTCCTCTTTCTTCACTTTTTCAAATTAGAATTTTTGGTTTCTTCCATATCATTTTGAAGCTCTGAAAACCAATTTTTAGGGTGAGATTTAGTTTATGGCTTCAAGGGGTGATGTAATCTAGATCCAAGTCCATTATTATGATTGTATTCATCATTAGAATTTTGATAGGAGGCCTACAAATTATATCACATTGTTTTGTTATAGATTTGTGCATGTGTGTCGAGATTTCTCCATTCTCATGTTGGGTATTGGTTACCAAGAGTATTATTTGGTAAATTAGGTGTAAAAATGATATATTATACACATTATGGTTTCTGTGGGATGCAGGGAGTATGACTTGACCGTTTTAGGGCCACCCATGGGTACACCGGCACTCCTGATCCTAGTAAATGGTAAGGTTAAATGAAGGGTTATTGACTGATAATGTGAAGACCATGAAAAACATTTGTGAATAGTTGATTTAGTTGTAAATGGAAAATGGATGTTTGTGCCTAGGTTTTTGGTAATTGCATAAAGGGTTGTTTGGAATGAATTAAATGTGGTTCAATTGGGTTAAATGGGATTATTTATAATGCTATATGAATTTGGTTGAAATGCCAAAAAGGACCAGTACATTTGAAATTTGATCATGTTAAATTGGGAATGAATTTTGAATTGTGATCATGTAAATGTTTGAATAAGGGAATTGATGAATATAGAAGGATTTAATACTTGCGTAGTCATCTGGAAAAAATATCATATTGAATGTGATAAAGTGATTGTGCTTCTTATTATAAGAGTCGAACCTGAAATTCTTTAGCAGTAAATTCTTGTGAAATGGTTAATAGGATAAGTGGGTTAGTACATGGTAATTGATGAATATTGGCTATTTTTGGGGGTTATTGAACACACCTAATGGGTTAAGGCATGAGAATGCATATTTGACAAAATTTATATGAATTGAAATTGGTAAATGTATTAATGGGCCATGAAAATAATTATTAATTACCATGTTTTTTATAAAGTGTAATATATAATAGAATTTAATATGCATGGTTATGTTATGGTATGGTTGTGGTGTTTTGATAAATAAGCATGCACATACTACTTGGAAGTGTGGGGTATTGACATGAGATTCTATTTCGATGGGTTGAGTTTTTCTGAGGCTCTAACTCTACCCCGTAAATGTATGTGTTTGGGGAGGGTATGAAGGATCCCTTCCACAAACGCTTGGATTCCTCTTAGATTGAGTCATTGAGTTAAGGATAATGTGTTGAGGTGGTATGTCTATCCCTATTGAGATATGGAATTTAATTATTTCCTCTATGAATAATGTTTGGTTTCCTTAGACCCATGTAATAATGATGTATATGTCTATCCTGAATAACATGTGTTAAAATGTATTTTGTAGTAAAAATGGATTAAGAAATCGAATTGGGATTAGTGCTAGTCATAAATTAAATTTACCTAGTTAACCAATGGAACCAAAACTATCCCTTGTTTACTTACTATTTATTTTTTACTTTAATGCACTATCTACTAGACTGGATATTTATAGACACCATTGGTGGTGGTCTAGTCAGTTTTGTACTCACACCCTGCCCGAGCAACTGTTGGGTACCCGAGCAGATTTCTAAGTATCAAGTCAAGACATGGGTAAGGTACCTACAAGAGGAAGTTGAGTTGGGCTTGGGATGCACATATAGAAGATTCTGAACATAAAGTCGAGATTGGTTTTTTATATATTTTCTATTTTCCCATTTTGAGTTTTTTTCACATTCACTATTAGGATTCCATGACATTTTTAATGTTGAATTATAGTTTGTACCCAGTTTGGAGATGTTTGGAATGTACGTTTATTAGTAATTTCACATTAATTTTTCTATTTATATTTTTTTGTTGTGTATTATTCTATTAAAGAGGGTATATCCTTCCCACATGACTCATGTGACCCTCACTGCTAGTGGAAGCCTCTAGCGTATAGGGAGGTGTGCTTGAGTACATGTGACAACTTGCCTCAGGCACATGTTTAGTGGATCCGGGGTCAGGGATGTTACAAAGTGCTATCAACGGTTTTATTTTATTTTAATTACTTTTTTGGTATGGTATACAACAGATTAGGATGTCTCAAGCCTTGGTAGTGAGCTTGTGATTTTGAGTAGCTAACCCAAGTACGGGGTAATACCCAAGTCCCGCTAGGTGCGAATTATTTTTCTTGATGAGTGTTGTCACAGTTGAATGATATTTTACAGTTGGGTGATGCACATTTTGTGAGATTTGATTGATTTATGATATTTTTCTCAATTTAGGAATGGCATGATCTTGTATATTAATGTATCATTTTAGGCACCAAAGGATATAGGTTGTATGCGTCATTACAACCACACACACAGGATGGATTTGCAGGGCTTATAGAGTAAAATACATTTTACTTCCGTGATAAATTTGAATAAAATGAAGCCAAATAATGGTAATTAATGTTGGTGTATTAACATAATACCAATAAATAGTTAAGTAATACTGATTATAATGAAATGTTGTGACCAGGTAAAAATTTTGGGTTGTGATAAATTTTAAAGGTAATCTGTTGTCTAAAATAAAATTTTATAATAGTGATGGTAAACTTTTTAATGAATTATGGCTAATTAAAAGTATAAATGATTTAAAATAATTATTGTAAGAAGTTGTGGAATGGGAAATGCTCCTAAGAGGAAAGGATCATGTTTTAAATGAAATATTAGTTCGTAGAGGTGTTTATGAAAGACTTGTGATTAAGAAAATTGGTTACTCCACGTTGTTCATAACCCATGGTAGGTACAATACAGTGTAATGTTATATGTGTGGCGATGACCATTGGGATAGATTATGAAGAATGGTTTTTTAAGGTTGATAGTGTGATATATTTTCCATCTATGCTTAAATCATATCGTTCATTATTCAAATAATCATGTGAATTGCAATTTTAAAATGAGAATGATTGAGTTAAAAGGTTGGTGTCCTTGGTGTTATCTGTATGACCGTTGTATGTGTGGTTTGGGGCAGTGAGAGTTCCCTAGCTTGAGACTTTGGATTAGGATTTTGAGGTCTTTCTGGTTATGATATGGCCTAGGTGGTGGGTTTAGGGAACCCATGGTAGGGTTGTGGTTGTTGGGTTGTGAGACATTGTTCCGAAATGTGAGTGTGGAATCCCTCATGGTTTGTGACCGTACCGAGTGTATGATGGACCCTAAGGATAGTGCCCACTTCTTAGTGACCCTGTGAGTAGAAACTTTGTGAGTTACTTTTTTAATCCTGGAGATGATTTTTTTCTCGTGGTTTTTGACAAACGTGTACACGTTTGTACAAAACCTAGAGTAAATGGTTGTTTGGTCTACTAGGAATAGTGTGAATCGGAACTAGGGTGAGAGTTTCATGCACGAGCATTTCTTTGTTTGTGTCAAGATATGTATGGTTGGGAAAGATGACCAATATATTTTCCATGTCATGACTCATGTATAGGGAGTTAGTGTCATTCAACATTCAAGGTGACCTATGAGAGAGTACAGAAAGGTTTCTTAGTTCTTTTGGGATTTTTTCACACATGTAGATGTTTCAGACTTTGATTGTGGAACTCATAGTGTTGTATGGTACAGATTTGGCCTAGAGGGATATGTGGGAAGGTGGATAGTGGCTGGGTCCACTCAAATTATGGTTACGTGATGATAGTTTCTAAAAATCAATGGTGACCTCATGGGACGTTAGCCCAGTGGTGTAGGTACCTTTAAATATGAAGCATGGGAGGTGCTTCATAGGTGGCGCTGATGCATTCTAAGTACCATCATGTTTTAGAAAATGGTATTGTTGTGTATGGTCCTTTCATAAAGGAACCCTAGTTTTTTTTATAGGAGTTAAGGTTTTTTATATGGTTTGTAGTGTATGGATGCTTGAGTCACCTATTTGAATGATGATTAACAAATGACTCGAATTCATTTTCGAGTAGTAGAGACAAGGGTGGTGGTAGTGTGATTTTATGCTTTCACTCGATGGTGAAACTCAATGTGAGGGTGGTCACGTGGCTGAAATTTATGGTATGAATGGTTTTCTTGTTGGGTGAGATACATAGGCTGCATTAGGGTTGATGAACTATCTAACCAATATACATGGTTAGGTAAGTAAGTGGTTGATGGGATACATGTAGATAAAGTTTGATTTTTGAGAGACTTTTGGATTGATTGGTGTGATAGACTGTCGTTATTTGGGTTTTAGCTATCGGGGACACATCAGAAGAACTAGAGTGGTGGGTTGGAAGTAGTGCCACATGACTCATTGGTTTACATCTACCTAGTGATCTGGTCATGGAGTGGTGTTGTGACTTGGTCGACAACCACGCCTGATCAGTGGTGGTTAATTGTTGATGAGATGAATTTAATAGGGGTTCCTGAGATCCTTGGTAGTTCATGGTGTCCCATTGTTTGACATCAAAATGGAGAAGTTGGTGATGGTGTTATTTGAAAACTTCTTAGACTACCTCATCTAGTGATGATCCTACCCAACATCTTGATATCTTCCCAGGTATGTAGAGAATCTCTATCTTTACGCCAAGATAATTGAAGATTTTTTGTTGGATAAGGGACATAATTGATTTTACGTGCATGGAAATGGAATGTTTTGAGATTGATGAATGTATTCACACCCCCGATGGATTTGGGGGAGGTCCTCAGGATGGGCCAACTGTCGAAAAAAATAATGGGTTACACTCACGATAGCCGGGAATAGGAACTGGGTGACAATCATTTTCTAATTTTAAGAAAAATAAATATTGCATTGTCTATGTTTTTGGGTTCGACTTGTGATCAAGTGTTTGACGCGGCTATTGGAATCCCTCTTGGAGATCAATGTTAATGACACTCCAAAGATGGGTAGAGAGAAGTCAGTCTTAGATGTGGAGAGGAGAATATAGAGTTGATGTTATGGCACTAATATGCTAACGAGAAACCTATGTGGTGCATGATCGATTACTCTAAGAGGAAATGTGGGACTTGTATGTGGTGACTGATGAGTCAAGTGTTTGCTTCATTCTCAGGGTGGTTCCAAGTGACGCTTTTGATATCAGTACTGAATTCATAGATGAGTGTGGTTGAATATAAAAATAGGTCATACCAAGAGATTTTGGGTTCTATAACTCCAATGGTGATCGAGGTTAAACTCATGTAAATTATCTTTTGGTAGTTTTAGAACATCATGATGTTGAGTGAACCTGGGCCATGTGATGTCTTGTAATGGAAAGGTGGAAGCCTGATGATAGTCTGGAGGGTTGTAATTCCAGGATGATAGAATTATACTATATTTTAGTGAACAACATCAGTGGGTGAGTGGGATGATAATGATATGCTTCAAGTCTGTAAGCACAATAAGAAGTTGGGAAAGGAGTACTGTACCATCAGTGGAAGGTGTTTTTTTGGGATAATCCAGTCAGGTGTGGTCTGACCTGAGATGGGAAACATGAATGGGTGTTGTGAGAGTGACCCACCTTTGGGTTCTTGTTGTGGTGGAAAGCATCTTTTGGAAATGAAGATGGACCAAAGTGATGTTGAGTTGATATTTTTACTTGAATTGATAGTATATGTATGTCCATAATAATGGTTTTGATGGTGCATATGGATGCTAATACAGGATAATTCCCTATGGATGTCCGGGCATGGTGACTTGGAACATGTTAAGTGATGTGAATGTTGAGTTGAGATTCATGTGATATTTCCTCGATATTGGAGAGTCAACGTAATATTGGAAATTTGGTTGAAAGAAACATGTATTCTACATTGTAATAGTTTGGGTTTGGTCCCTACTATAGTTTCTGAAAATAAGGGAAAATTATGCTATGTGATTTGGGTCTTGAGTTGTGTGGTGGATCATACTGAGGAGGTGTCGATTGATTCCTCAATGATGATGTGATGTTGCTTGTGAAGTTTCTATGAGTAGTGAGTCAAGAACTAATATCTACGTTTTCTCTATATTGTTCTAGTGGTTGGGTATGGTTTATGTGGGTGCATCCTTGAAGAGTTTTCAGTTCATGTTGTAGTTATGGTGAGGAAGAAATCATGGGAATGTTTGTGCCCTTGATTTGTGTTTGGTGGGTATTGTGATGTGAAACTATAAACCTAGAAGATGGTAATTGATAGGAATTCCTAGTGGAATGAACACTATTTATGGAATATTTGTGATTCTTTGAAGAGCATCTCGAGAATGAGCCGATATAAGGTGGGGAGGCTGTAAGATCTTGGATTTTTTAAGGTGTGATTTTGTTTGAGTTTTACTTTGGTCACTTCTTTTTGGATAGATAAGTGTTTATCCTTTTTAATGTGAAGTATCTAGGGTGTTATATGGGTTAGGGACATGAAATAGGAAGAAGAATAAGTTCATGGGCATTTTTCACCGTTTTCACACGATTAGAGCAAACCATGCTATAATTTTATGTAATTTTGCATCCGTAGAGATTACGCAAAATTGGGCCATGCTAAGAAAGCCATGTGGAATCCTCAATAAACCATGAATATGAATGTTTTTTAGATATATTATCATGAAGAGTTTGTGCATGGATTGGAATACAGTTCTGGTAAACTGTGCGGCCTAGAAACATTAAAAAAATTACAAGAATTAAATCTCAGTATTCTAGACCCCAACACATGATTCTCGTTCATTCCACCCACTAAAAACCTATTGAAAATCTCGAATAAACCAAAATTCCCAAGGGTGGTTATCCTTTGATTAATTTCTATTTTACATGTTTTTGGATGTGGGTTGAAGCCCCAGGTATGTCTAACGATCATCTTTCTTCTCTTTTCGGTATTAGGGTTTGTATTTTCTTCCATCTTCTTATGAAGCTCTAGAACCCTCTTTTTCATGTGATATTTAGGTTGAAAATAAAATCGGTTTTTGATTCTGGATCCAAGTCCAATATTAAGAGTTTTTTCATCATCAGATTCTAGGTAGGTGGTCTACAGTTTATATCCTATTGTTTTGTTACATATTTGTGCATGCGTGTTGAGATTTATCCTTTCTATTTTTGTGTATTGGTTTCCATGTGTATGATTTGGTAAATTTGGTGTATAAATGATTTCTTGAACCCCTCATTGTCCCCATGGTATGAATGGAGGTTTTCTTGGAAAATTTAGGGCCACCCATGGGGTGCACGAGATCTCCCGAACATATGAAATTGTAAGGTTAAATGAAGTTTTATCGAGCGATATTGTGAATCCCATGTAGAAAATTCCCAAATATTTGAATTAGTTGAAGATGGAATATGGAGTTTTGGGCTTAGTATTTCAGTTAATTAAATAAAGGGTTGTTTGGCATGAATTGAAAGTAGGTTAATTATGTTAAAAGGGATTATTTCTAATGGTATATGTATTATGTTGAAATGCAGAAGAGTACTAGAACATATGAAATGATAAACAAGTAAAATTGGGAGTGGCTTGTGAATTGAGAACATGTAAATGGTTTCATAAGGTAATTGATGATTATGTAATGAGTAAATAATTGGGAAATCATGGGGAATACCTGATGGATTGAATGTGATAATGTGACGGTGCTACGTATTTTAATAGTCAAACCAGAAATGCATAAGGGGTAAATTCTTATGAAATGGTGAATGGGATAAGTGGGTTAGTGCATGGTAATTGATGAATATTTACTATGTTTGGGGGTTGTTGAACAAACTTAATAGGTTAATCCATGATAATGGGAATTTAACTAAATTTATATGAATTGTAATTGGTAAATTTATTAATGAGTTATGGAATATAATTAATCCTCATTTTTTTTGTTACGAATTTTGATCTCTAATAGAATTGTATATGATGGGTTTTGATATGGTATGGTAATGGTGATTGGATAAATAATCATGTGTACAAGGCTTGGAAGATTGGGGTATTGACATGATTATCTTTGCCCAGGGGTCAAGTTAGACTTAGGATCAAACTCCACCCCATAAATGCATGGGTTGGGGAAGGGGATGGAGGTTCTATTCCCCTAATTCTGGAATTCCACCCGGACAGAGGCTTCAAGGTGAGGATAAATTGTTGATGTGATATGTGTATCCCTAATGAGATAGGGACTAGACTTATTACCCCTATCCATAATGTTTTATTTCCATAGTCCCATGTTGATATGATTTATATTCCTAACCCAAAGAACATGTGTTAAGATGGATTATTTAGTAAAAATGGTATAAAAAATAGAATTGGGGTATGGGACAGTCATGAATTAAATGAACCTTGTTAACCAATGGAACCTAAACTATCCCTTATTTACATACCATTTCATTTTGTACTTTCATCCACTATCTATTAGACTGGATATTTTAGACACTGTTGGTGGTGGCTTACTGAGTTTTGTACTGACACCCTTCGTTGGCTGCCGTTGTGTACCCGAGTAGATTTTTTGGTTGATGTTCCGAAAAAGCTAAAGGTCCCTACTATAGGATGTTGAATTCGGATTAGGACGCACTTTGATAAGGATATGGACTTAGTGTTAGGAACAGTTTTTGGATTTGGTCGTTTGTCGCATTTGGTTTTTTTTTACTTGCACTACTAGTATGTCATGACATTATTAATGTTGAATTAAAGTTTTTACCCAATTTTTATAAGTTTGGATTGTATTTTTATTATTTATTTCAGATATTTTCCCTACATAAATTGTGTAATGATGTGGCTTCCTCTGGTAAAGAGGGTATAGTCTTCTGATGTGATTCATTAGACCCTTACCGCTAGTTGATGACCTATACTATACAGGGAGGCATGCTTGAGTTCATGTGATGACTCGGCTCTGGGCACTGTTTTAGTGGATCCCAGGACAAGGATGTTATAATGAAAATTAAACCAAAACAAAATATAAAAGATATAACACTATTTATTGGACAAGAATCAAAATACATCATTATAGGATATTATTTACCAAGAGTTATATGAAATGTAACCCCCCCCCACACCAACACATTTATTACAAAGTGGTAGGTTGTTAAATAATTGGAACTATGGTATTCAATCTCTAGAAAGGAACTTTATAAATGTTCATGATCATAATTAAAATTTTCCATACTAGGGACTTCTTTGATAAATTTATTCAATAAACATCTTGATTTTCGAGATCCTTTTCACTCAGCATGATCAAAAGAATTTCCATATCCCGACATCACCAAAAATCACACATTATATGAAATTGGGATTCTATCGTTGAAATCTATTATATCACAATGATCATAAGTAGTATATTCCACACCTATAATTTCATCAAACATTAAGATAAGAAGTGATTATTACAACAATAAATAATTAGAGATTTTTCAATATTTTTTCATGTAATCAAAAACTCTATTAAACTAGATTGAGAAAATAATACAACTGTATGTACTTAAAATTGAAAAATTATTTAAAACTTAATGATTGAATGTTTTCAGTATTATCCATTTCAAGAAACTCTTATCAATTTATTGATGATTTTTTAAAAAAAATTACAATGGTAAGGTGAAATATCAAATTATTTGGTAATAAAAACATCATAATCATCTAAATTTCTTCTGTTGAGATTTTCATCAGGATTTCATAATTCCATATAAATTAGATGGATCATTCATTTATTCAGAACATATAACCAGAAATTAAAAAAAATGGATAATAAACACAAAAAATATATTCAAGAAATCAAAAATTCAATGTAATGTGTATTGTGATTTTCCAAATAATGATAGAGAAGAGTCATTTGAATAAACAATCTCTCCCTTTTTTATAATCACAAAACAAACAAGAAATGTATTGTTGACTAAAAATTAAGATGAAATAAATTATGTAACTTCTAATAAAACACCTTATAAATTTATAGCCATTAGGACTTACATTCTTCAATCTCTCAAATCTCCCCACAATTTATTATTTAAAACTAAAATAAGTAAACACATCAGTGTACAAAATCATCCCCATTTATTAATGGTTAATAAAAATATATCCTTATATTTATATATCTTAAAACAACATACTCTTCTAAAATCTCTTTATTTATTTATTTTTAAATTGAGAAACATAAAAAGGGAAAATAGTGAATATTATGTATTAATCTATAAGTACAAATTATGAATTTAAGATAAGTAAAATAATAAATATCACTATAAATTTTATAAAAATTAATTTTTTTGTTATATTTAATGAATACATAGGAGTAAAATTATCTTCCTTTACTTTTGATTTATCCACATAGTATACCCCTCACCCAAATATTGGAACATCATAAGCTAATGAAACATCTCTATCCCTTTAGTACTAATGAAAATTTAAAAAAAGTTAGTGAAAATAAGAAATAAATGAAAATAATAACATTAATGAACCTTCTCAATGTTGTATTCTAATGAATTTATATGATATTATTCTATTGAATATTGTTCAAGAAGGTATTTTAATGTATTGATATTAACTAATTTAACCCAAAATTGAAACATAAAATGCTCATGTATAAGGATAAACAGAAAACACTTTATTTCTTATGAGTTAATCTGAATAAGGAAAAAAATGTCACAATGTAAGAATCATTATGTAAAATTAAAAAAAAAAATTAATTCAAATGTAAGAGTAACCTTAGAGATAAATAAAACTAACTCATCGATATGATAAATTAAAATCATAAATTCATCAAAGTAAATTCAACAAAAAATTAGCCTATATAAAACTACTGTAATAAAAATGTTAAAGTAAATAAAAAGAGGGGGTCATCATATAGGTGTAAAAACATGAAGTAAATGGTTCCTTTATAATTTTAAATACCATTAAATTCATGATATTAAAAAATTACATCATTTTATTTCTATAATATTTTCACATTTTATATGTTAATTTCTTCTCATTAATCTTTTGAAATTTATGAAATTATATAATAAAAAGTTGTTAAAGTGGTATATATATAAATTATTACCACCCCATTTCACAAGGAGTTTTTAAATGTGATTAGATAGTAAAATAAAAAGGGTAAAGTGTCCAATTGACATTAATTATACTAATCATTTATTTAATGTGTACAAATGTATTAGAATTTAATGGGATAATAAAAATATCATAAGTGTGGTATTATATTTTGATATACTCAATAATAATATCTTGTTTAAGTGTTAAATCTAGTATAATTAATTTCATATATCTATGTTTTTATCATAAGAATGATGTGATGCGTTCTTAGAAACGGAAATATCATTTTTTGTATCACAAAGAAACATATTTTGAGAAAAGAATCATAATGAAATTTGTGGTCGTGTGTTGTATCAAGAACAATTGAGTGAAAAAACTTCTATATACCACATATTCAATACCTATGGTGGGATTTGTAAATTAATATTACTTCATGTGGGAATAAAAATTTAAATCTTCCCAAAGAAAGTGACATTTCAAAAATTTCTCTTATGATCCATTCTATAACCTCTAAATTATATATCGGAATAAATCCTAAGTAAAAACAAGGATCTGAAATAATAAAATAGAAAAAATTAAGATGAATCTTTAAGATGATGGTATATTTATTTAATATCTTTAATATAGGTCTCTTTATAATTGTCTTGGAATATCACATATAAGCAGATTGAAGACATAATGTTCGATTAACTAATAATAAGTGAAGTAAGATTATGATCATCCCACAAAAAAGTTTCTATAAAAATTCTTAGTTAATCAAGGTCATTTTTATATGTGTTACCTACATTACTATTAATTCATATATAATTATCAATACTAAAATACATATGTAAATATATAATTTATTTATGCTGAGTAAATATAGTTCCTTACAATATCTCAGTCATTTGGAATCCAAGAAAGTTATTATGTTCTCACATCATTCTCATCTAAAAATATAATTTAATATGTTATAATAAATTTTACATAATTCATTTTCATGTTGAATAGAAAATAATGTCATTGATGTAGATTTATACATTAATAATGTGAATAAAAAATATTAATACAAAGAGTATTATTTATCATTCCTTAAAAACATCATTTTGAATTAAGAATCTAGTCAATATATATTTCTAGACTCACAGAGATTTTTTATATCCAAAAATTTCTTTAGTAAGTCTTAATAGTGTTTTGGAAAATTGATATCTCCAAAAACCATGTGGTTATTAAATCTAAACATCCCCTTAATCAAAATAATTTAATAATAAATTCTTATATCTATATGATATAGATTATAGTATTGATGGGTTATGAAGTATAATTGAATTCAAATTGTATTTCATTATAGAGAATAGATCATGAGTTTATCCACAACTTATGACATCTTCTTAATTATAATCCATAGTATCTGTTATCAGTGAGTTCAGGAAAAAATTGATTTTTCAACATAGATAATTCAAAAAAATCAATTTGAATTATATAAATGAAATAAAAAATATTCATTGAACCAAATTCCAAAATTTGTTCAATTTTAATTGATCAATCTGGTTTTTCATTACAATTATATACCTCTCATCACCCAATGCTTCATTATCCAATTTATGTTGAATTTTATATTAGAGTGAAATATATTCTCATTATCATTATATGGAATTTATGGTTCTAACTGTTTGATTTATATCTCCAATGTTATTATCTTATGTATGGTTCCATACAATTATTTGGTTCCAATGTAAAATGTAATGTTTCTCCTCATTTTTTGGGTGATTAACTTCTATTATACTAGATTCTGGTAAGATAATTTTCAATGGATTTTGATCAAATTTTAGAAGTAAAATAGAAATGGATTCAAAATGAATATCCATATTACTTTCATAAATCAAAAATTTTAACTTCAGAAAAGGATCATCCTCATAAAATATAATATGAACAATTTCTCAAATACATGTGTTCATAAGTTTAAAACACAAATCATTACTTTTGTTAGAGTAACCATTAATAATACATTTATTATATTTTGTAAAAAAAAATTATTTATTTTCATTAATGGTTAGAAAGAATGATTTGTATCCACAAATCATAATATAACCAATAATTGGTTTCTATAAATTATTTAATTTATAAGGAATTTTAATTAAAAAAATTAAGAGTAAAATTGATTTATAATACATTAAGCATTACAAGTTATTTCATACAAAAAATACATAGTAAGACAATATTCATACAGCAATGTCTATGATATTTTTAAAGTGTTATATTTATACATTCAAACACCCCATTATTTTCATGATATCTTATTGTCAAAATTTTTTGTGTAATGAATTTTTTAGTATAAATAGTTTCAAATGAAAAATCTCTACCATTATCAATCAAGAAATTGATAACATGTATGTTTTTAAAATTTTGAACATGCGTATAATCCAATTTAAAAAAAATTGCTTCCAACTTAAGAGAAATAAAATAAACCCTAGTATTCCTAGTATATTAATAATTATTTAAAAAGTTTATATTTTTCCAATAGCTTTAAATCATGACATACACCGTATTTTCAATTATTATTGACTCTAGAAGAATTAAATTTAGGTTTCATTAATTACTTCACTATCCATTTCCAAGATTTTTTGTCTATACTATGAAGATTTTAATTCCCTAATATCCTATGTCAATTTTGTGAATTTTCATCAACCACACAATGAAAATTAGTTTTTTATAATTAAATGTGCTCTATGTTGATCATTTAATTATTATCATGCCTATCTAAGGAAAATTTTGAACTTTCTTAATTTTGATGGTACATTTTCTATTCCCAATTTTTATGGAGTAACCCCATCACATAGTTGACTTATGAACATAAAGTTGTGCTTAATTATATGAAACACAAAATTTTTATGAAATTAAAGTCTTACATAGAAACAAAACATCCCTAAAACAATTATTTTTTCATTGGGATCTATCTCTTAAAGTAACATGTCCACCCTACACTTTCTATGGGTTTTGGAGGTTTGAATTGTTCTAGTTATATTCCATGAATTGTTTTCCTCCATGTATAAAGTATTTCAACTACATGTAGATTGAATTTTCTCTTGAATAAATAGGAACATATATATTGGTGAAAAAATATACTTGGGTTCATTTATTTTTTCACAAATAAATTCAAAATTCACGTATATAAAAAACTATGATGTTGAACATATGAATGTTATTTGGAAATAGAAGATCTATAAGTTCCAAAGGACTAAATTTTTTTAAAAGATTAATATTTTCCCCAATTAAAACCTCTATGAAATTTAGTACTTGATTGTTTATTTTATGGAACAAAATATTTTTACTTGAAATGTGACATTATTGAAGAAAATAATTTCTTAAAGGTGCTTTAGAGGGTTTTGATTGTCTAGAAATAAAATCAATGTTTTTTCTACTATAAAGAATATTTTCAATAGTTTTACATTAGATTTTTATTTAAATATTTAGTTAGGATCACAATGAGTTGAAAAATAATTATCATCTAAGTGTTAATTTTAGACATTCTATAATTTACATTAGCAAGATCAACCTTAGAAAAATCACAATCTCTCTATAAATTTATAATTTTCTTCTCTGGACTCGTAATGTCACAAACCAAATATAGTATCCATCAATACTAACATCAAAAATTTTCCTTGGAATATCTAAAAGGGTTTCCCCTATCCCCATGGTCTGGTAGAATTTTCTGGCATCAAAAATATTGGTTTGGGAATGACTTACCAGTATTAGGATACATAGAACAACCAAAAATTGTCATTAAAACAAAAATGAAAATTCTTGCCAAAAAATCCTTCATTAAAAATTAAGAACTGAATAAAAGGTTTTTAACATAAAATAAGGGGTCCAAAACATAAAGAGTAGGATAAAATACAACCCAAGGACCCCCACATTACACGGAGTCATCACCAATGAGATTTCTCTACAAAACAACAAAACATAAGCAACTAGAAACCTGAACTGCCAAATCCAAAAGCTTTTACCTTACCTGTGTCAAACATTACCTGGTCTAGTTACACCCAATGGTGTAAGTAGTGTCTAATACAAATCCCAATAAGATCCCACCCAATGATTCCACATGATAATCATTATAAGGTAAAAAACAAGAAAGTGTTATAAACAAATAATGGTATTAATAATTTCAAAAGGTGAAACTTTTAAATGAAAATAAGTTTCAAAGAGGGTAGCAATAAACAATGCGTAAATTTAAATAATACATGTAAGCTAATGAATTTTCCACCCAAAGACACATTATTCCAAGGATAAATTTCAAATAGTCAATGATCACTCAACAAAAGAACACCCCTAGTCATTAGTTAGTTGTGATCCCTAGTTACGTTGCTTCTCGGTGTGAAATTAACTATAACAATATCCATTATCATTCATGAGACACTAGTAGGAGAATCACCCATAACCTAGTGGTCCCCAACATCATCATAATTATAGTGTTTTTTTTGTTTTCAATGTCAAACTTGTTAAGTGAAAATGGGACAAAACCACTATGGATCACTAGCATGCTAGTACACATCCACCCACCTTGATACCTAGGTTACCTTCTTTGTGAAAAAAAGGGTCCACATGATTCCAAATTCTAGTTACACATAAAAATACCAGTTATGGTTATACACAATCAAAATAGTAGCTAAATATTCTTTTCACAATTTTTATAACTCAAACAAACGCTTATAATTTCTATAAAACAATTAAACAAGTTATAACAAAACATTGAACATAAAATCCATTTAAAGTGAATATTTTAACACAAAATGTATACCAATATTACACAAAATCCTTATTTACAACACAAATTTTTTTTATAAATCCATTCCATTAATTATAAAATAGCACCAATTGGTACAACATGGAATGAAAAAGTAAAAACACAAATGTTAACACAAAATTGGCACTTAAAAATAAACTGCTTAACAAATTCAACCAAAAATAGTTTTTGCACAAAAAAATGAGAGAGGAATATAAAAGAAATTAAATTTGTATATATACCTCATTTTAAAATTCTTGCACAATAAATCACATACCATTTATTTCAAAACCCTTAAATCCTTGTGTGGAATATCAACTGCACCACTATCGCACCACAGGGGAGTGACAACGACCCTAAAACCACATTATTAGACATATAAATTCAAAAAAAAACCCTATGTCATAATATATACATGATGTACATTTTTATCTTCAAGAATAATCGAATAAACCCTACGAAAATGGAAGAAACCTTATGAAAATGGGAGGAACATGAGAGGAATCTCACTTAATTGAGAAACGTTGAAGAATTCTCCCAAAATACACCAGTATCTAAATCTGAAAATAGAAAAAATTGGAGGTGAGGTTAGAATCAGGAAGAGTAGGTCATGTAAGAACTGAAATAGGGGAAAATAGAGAGAAATGAAGGAGTTATGAAGTAAACAAATTACCTCTTCAAATTTGGACGATTTGATAAAGATTTAAATGTTTTTCCCTAATATGTTATTCAAATGAGATCCAAAGAGGGATCCAAGAACATGGGGGAATTCCTAGTTCTTTTGTATTCATGTTGGTGGTGTATTCACCAAAAAAATAAAAAAAAAGATATATTGAATAATTATTGTCTTTTAAAGCAATAAATGGGCTAACGGGTTGGTTTAATGCCTAAATAAATCTCCCAAATCAAAAATTATAATGAGTTCCTAAGGGGTACAAATGGAAATGGTGGTTTGCATAGGTTTGAGGATTACAATTAGGAATTTCAAATGATGAAAAATTTAAAAAAATTAAGGAGTTATAAATGAAAAAATATTTTTTTTATATCTAGAAATGGGCTCACGGTTAGCCCAAATCATGAAAAACAACCATTTCCTCAAAAAATGCATGGAAAACCACCCAAAAAAGTAAAAAATATAAATTAAATGAAAAATACCTTTAAAATAAGTCATGGATATGACAATTCAATCCACCATAATATCTTTCTTTCCTCATAAAGTTATCTTGATACTTGATCAGATAAGAGAAACAGAAATTGCTCTTCGAAGCAAGACTTTTCCTCTCATGTATCATGCTAATAAGTCACATGTTTCTAGAGAACTAAAACTAGAGGAATGGTATTCCCTCAAATTAAATTATCTCTTGATTCCAAAATACACACTGTTCAATTGACCATAGACAGATCGAGATATATATCCAACTCTTCCAAATTCAGCACATGGTACGAATCTGGGTTGTACTTCTTCAATTGTGAGACATGGAAGACGTCATGAATTGATCTCAACTGTGAAGGAAAATATAACTTGTATTCCACCATTCCAATCCTCTACATAATTTCAAAACTTCCAACATACCTATTTGTTATCTTTCCCTTATTTCCCAAATGATGATGACACAGATGAGGGTCCACTTTCCAAAACACTTGATCGCCCACCAAAAACTCTAGGTCTCAACGCCTCTCATACAATTTTGTCACAACCCAAACCTGGTATCCATCAATAACTGCATCAAACATAGCCCATAGAAAGGTTTGAATGGAATTCATTATACCTATATGCTGGATCAGGTGACCGGGTATCATAAATAACTCCTTGGGAATGCTTTACCCGAATTAGTATACATAAGACAACAAAAAACAATCAATAAAATTAATATGAAAAGTCAGGCCAAATAAGCCTTAATTAAAAATTCAGAAAGGAATACAAGGTTTGTAACATGTAATAAGAGGCCCCATCTAAAACATTATTAGAAAATACATCTAAAATACCACTACAAGACAAGGGGTCATCACCCATGAGTTGTCTCCACAACATCACACAATAGAAGAAACTAGCAACCCAAACTGCCGTCTCCAAAAACATTACCCTTACCTATGTAAAAAATAACCAATTATACTTACACGGAAATATGTATGTACGGGTGAGACCAATCCCAATAGGATCCCACCTAAAGATTCCATGTGATAAGAATTATAAGATAAAATGATTTCAAGTGTTATAAACAATGAATGGTTACAAAAATTTATGAAGGTGCATATTTTAAATGTTAATAGTTTTCAAAGAGCATAACATTAAATAATATGTACATTTAAATAAACCATGTAAGATAGTGGATTTTATATCAAAACACAACACAATACAATGATAAATTCGAAATATTTAATGAGTATTCAACACAAAAACACCCCTTGGTACTAGTTAATTGTGATCCCTAGGAACCTCGCATCTCGATGTGAAAGTAACAATAACAATATCTGTTCTCATGAATGAGCTACTACTAGAGAATTCACCTATAATAAAGTGGTCCCCATTTTCATAATCATCATAGGTTTTTTAGTGTTTTCATTGTCAAACTTGCTAAGTGAATCTGGGAAAAACCCACTCTGGATCACTAGCATGCTAGTACACATCCGTCCACCTAGATACTTGAGTTTCCTGCTCTGTATTAAAAAAATCCCGACATTCTACCAAATTATATTTATGCATAAAAATACATGTTCTGTTCATACACACTCCAAATAGTATCTAAAAATTATTTTAACCCTTTTGATAACTCCAAAAATGCTTAGAATTTCCATAAAACTATTATACAAGTTATTACAAAACATTGCAAATAAAATCCATTTAAAATAGCTCTTTTAACACAACATTCATACTAATATTACAAAAAACCCATCATTTTCAACACAAAAACATTTTTATAAATCCATTTCATGAATTATAAAACCACACCAATTGTGGCAACATGGAATGCACAAGAAAAAACACCCATTTTAAAATAAAATTGGCACTTAAAAATCAACCGCTTAATAAATTCTATAAAAAATGATTTCACACAAAAAATAATGAGATATGAACATAAGAAAATTTAAATCCATCAGTATAACTCATTATACAATCATTACACATGTAATCACCAACAATATATTTTAAAACCCTCAAATCCTTATGTGGAACATCAACCACACCATCGTCGCACCAAAATATAGTGAAAATGAACCTAAAACAACAATATTGGACAAAGAAACTCAAAATAAAACCATTGGATCAAATATATACATGTCATACATTAGTAAATTAATGAATTATATAAGAAACCCTAAGAAAATGGAATAAACCCTAAGTAAATGTGAGGAACATGAGAGGAAAGTCACTTAATTGAGAGACATTAAAGAAACCTCGCCAAATACACGAGTAGATGAATTTCAAAACATAAAAAAACGAATGTAAGGGTCTAATAAGGAAGATTCGATCAGGTAGAAACTGAAATGGGGATAAAATAATGAAAAATGAATGAGTTATGAAGTAAAAAATTACCTCTTCAAATTTGGACGATTTGAGAAAGCATGAGAAGCTTTTCCCTAATCCATGATGAAAATGAGCTCCAAAGAGGGATCCAATAACATGGAGACGTTCCTAGGTATATTGGCTTCAAGGTGGAGGTTGAATGACAAAAAAAAGAAAAAAATGAAATAGATATTAAAGAATTAATTTTTCTTTTAAGCAGAAAATGGTCTCATGGGTTGGCCCAATGCATAAATAAATCTCCCAAATCCCAAATTATAATGAGTTCATAAGGGGTAATAATATATATGGTGGTTTTTATCAGTCAATGGAGTCCAATTAAGAATTTGAATTGATGAAAAATGTTAAAAAATTAAGGAGTTCTAAAACAAACAAATTTTTTAATCTAGAAATATGCCCATGGTTGGGCCCAAATCAAGAAAACACACCACTTCCTCCAAATATTCATGGGAAACCATAAAAACAAAGCAAGAATAAAAATTTCATGATAAATAACATTAAAATATATCATGGATGTGACATATAACACATCCAGAATTTTATAAAAATGATATAAAATCATCTTTATTATCTGAATAAAAATCAAAACAAATATTTATAGATAAATTCATTAGAGAATCAGGAGTTACCATTCCTATGAAACACAATTCATCTCATTGTGAATTTCCATAAAATTTGGTAATATTTTAGTTATCATCGTTATCTTTTTATGAACTATTATAAGTAAACAAGGCATCACTAAAGGTCTAGTTTTCCATAGACATTGAAACTTATCCATTGATTTTTAATGTTTTTAAATAACCTTTATCCTTCTTCATTAATTTTATAGAATCTATTATGATTTTTCACGCTTCATATACTCATTATATACAACATCAAAGAGATAATCTTTCTCTTTTTCCTCTTTCATTCCTTCTGAGGATCTCTCATGGTCCTGTTTTAATAAATTCTAATTATATGTATTGGAATCTATGTATGTTCTCCTTCTCCAAAATCCAAATCACTATTATTGGAATTTTATTTATATATTATATTAGTTGAAGAATATTTTGTTGTATTATCTCTAAAAGTTACAGATTCAAAATTTGAAGTAAAAAATGCTCCCTTATTCTTATCCTCCTTCTCATCAACTATATTTGGTCTATTTTATACCACATTATTGTTTTAATAAAATCATAAAGTTTAAATATAGTAAGTTTTTTTGTATCATTTGTCACTATTTTATTGTATTCCCACACATTAATAAGTTTATCTAGGATTTTCTCATAGAGTATCTCATCGATTATTTTGATATCACTAGGGGATTATAGCCCATCAACAACCATTATAAATATTTGATGCAATTTCACCACTAATCCTCCATGATAAAAATAAAATACTTGATAATAATCTTAAATAATAGCTCTTATAGTCTCAAAAACTTTCATTTTTAAGAAATTTATAATTTTAGGTTTTTTATAAATATATTATTTTTATTTCACACGATTCTATATTAATGTAAATATTTTACATCATCAAACTTGGTAACGAATTATATAATTTTTAATTTAATTAATATCATAACATTTTCCTCTCTAGTAGACTAATATATTTCATTTAATGGTATCCTATTATTTATGGTAATAATTTCACAGTGATCCACTAAATTATTAATAACAAAAATCTATATCTAATATAAATAGTACTCATATTTATCTCCATTATGAATAGGGGATGGATATGATTTTTGTTATCCAATGTTATTATTTTTAATTATACCATAAGATACGAAATATAGCATTATTCTCACATAATTTAGTGTAAGGATCTTGACATCAAATATATTAAAAATTAAAATTAAAGAGACAAAGTTACAATACCATGTGTTGGTATTAGAACACATATATATAGGTTATCTCTGATAACAACTGCATAAAAACGTACAGAGACTGTATTTAATTTAAAGTGTATCTAATAAATAGATGAATTCTCACATACCAATTAATTTCCCATATAAAAAATTATGGAATATTCAAAAGGTGTATGAATTAATGTCACAAAACAACTCTCAATTTTTCATTCAATAAAATAGTATGTTCTTTAGAATTTATAAACTCTGAAAAATAAAAGTACATAAAATCAAAGTACACAGTTAAAATAAAAAGATCATATATTAAATAAAATACAAAAATATGAAATTAAATTAGGAAACTATAATAAAAATAAAACATGGAGTATTGGATAACAATACTATTGGAACCTCTTTGTGTGGAGTTTGTTTGACAACCTCTTATGTTAGTGACAGAACCCATGATTATTTTAGTACTAATGATTCATATTTTGATTGACATAATAAAATATAATAAGAATGTTTCTATGATATTACTGCTATGTTTTATGGTGAGTCACTATTTAATGGGAGTTACTACCAGATTTGTTACTGTCAGACCTATTACCTCTAGAGGATCTACTTCTAGAAGAGCTACCACTAGTCTCTGAGTCACCTTCACCCTTATCCTGAGCTATCACAAGTTTAAGATACCACCAGATATTGATTCACCATCAATATCATGAAACTATTTCTCTCTATGGAATTTGTCATGAATGGATCAAAGGCTATTCCTATTATTGGATAATTTTTCCAATCCTTCAAGACATAGTAAAAGTTTATCTGAGTATTTTGGATATCCTCCAACTGTTGCTTCTATATATATGTGAAACACATCTCTCTCTATTCATGATATATATGACATATATATAATTTAACCTCTTATGAAAAATTGTGTGATGGATTATATGAATCATTAAAAACTTATAGATTGATTTTATATAAAGGACAATGACATATAATCATATCATTCATTAAAGATATTGATTGATACGCTGATAGAGATCAACAGAACATTCCTATAGACATCTTATATCCTCTGTATTGCAACGATTTTCTATTGAAAATCTCAAAATATTCACCAATGACTATATGAGGACTAAAAACAGTCTAAACATATCAGACTAATCATTACTATATTCTTTTGTTATTCTTTATTTATATTTCATTCTTCTTGAGAAGTTCGTTGTTAATAAATTATTAAACACACATAGTTTCCTACACCTAACTGGATAATACTTGTAATTCTCTTCTTTCTTTACATTTTTTCCCATAGTGTTCATAGAATATGACCTTATGTGACCTTTGTGACTCTTACATACCACAAATATATATGGAGTTCGTTTTTTATCCTGGACAACTTGTAGATGTTTATTGTTTACCTAAACTAGTTTATTGAATTATTAGATTATGATTATAATCGTGTTGGCTGAAGATTATTTCCATGTAGAGGGGATTAATTCTCATCTCAAGACTGAACCAATTTTTTATTCCATTATGTCATTGTTTTATTTTACTGCTATATAATAGATTATTATTTTCTATAAATAAAACCATTAATTTTATAATTAATATTAACTTGTGTTTATATATTTTTTTCCAATGTAAATTGATTTCAAAGTTTATGATATTTCTAAAGAATATTTTAACATAGAATTAATCACTCTTTCAGAAATCTTTTAAAAAGAAATATATTATATCGATATGATATTTTAATTAATTTGACTTGTTATTTTTATTAAGGGGTGATAATTTTAACTAAATATTTAACAAAATATTTATTTGGAACTCAATTCACCCCCTCTTGAGTTACTCACTTTGAACAACATTTTGTATCAAAAGATGTTTTTTAATGTTATCCTTTTAAACTGTGATTTTAGTGATATTCGAAAAGACACTACTGCAAAAACACTTTTTCGCGTCGGTTTTTTTTAATTTTTAACGTCGGTTATAAACCGACGTCTTTATAGGTGACGTTAAAAATACAGTTTTCGCGTCAGTTCATAGAAACCGACGTGAAAAATAATTCGCTTATGATCTTCGGCATCGGTTTTTTATAAAATCGACGCCGAAGCTACATTTAGACATTATTTTCCGCGTCGGTTCATTAAAAAACCGACGCGGAAAATATAGTCGACTAGGTCTTCGGCGTCGGTTTTATATAAAACCGACGCCGAAATATCGGTTTTCCGCGTCGGTTTTTCTAAAAACCGACGCGGAAAACCCATTTAAACAGGATTTTCGGCGTCGATTTTTTGAAAAACCGATGCAATATCAAACTTTCCGCGTCGGTTCATTAAAAAACCGACGCGGAAAATATAGTCGACTAGGTTTTCGGCACCGATGCCGAAATATCGGTTTTCCGCGTCGGTTTTTCTAAAAACCGACGCGGAAAACCAATTTAAACAGGATTTTCGGCGTCGGTTTTCTGAAAAACCGACGCAATATCAAACTTTCGGCGTCGGTTTTTAAAAAAACCGATGCCGTAAATAATTTTTTTTAAAAAATATTCGGCGTCGGTTTTTAAAATAACCGACGCCGTAAATTATTATTTTTTAAATAAAATACATATATTTTCTCCTCCAAACAAATAGGAACCCTGAAAAAAATAACGAAGTATACAAAAACAATTAAACAGCTTTAACAGAAGTACTTGAGAAAACTCAAAGTAAAGCAGAATTAAAATACACGTACCTACATGGTGCATTTTCTTAATCTAACCATACTCAGTATCAATCATTGTAAGTTTCCTCCCATAGATAGCACCAATCCTGTCAAAACAGTAATGAAACTAAGGAGATGTGCGTGAAAAAATCAATCCAAGATATTAGTGCAATGAATAAACATTAAATGAAAATGTGTAATTTATTTGAATCATTCATTTTTTCACAAAGTAAGTTACCAAAATGAAATGTTACGACTCCTGATCAAAATTCCAGGAACACTCAGCCGATGCAACCTCTTCCTCACCTCCCCCACTGAAGATGTTGGGGGTGTCTTTTCACCATAGGATCCCCACCACCCCCAACCTCAGGTTTTTATATTTGCTCTGTATAGACGTGCATTACCCATTCACTATTGTTATTTTTTTATGTTATGGAATAACAGAGAAATAAGTTTGAGTGCAAAAAATAGGTTAGAAAATTGAAATCAAATGCAGATTGAAGAGACATAAAGAAACAGACCTTAAAAATTTATGCCTTCTATTTTATCTTTGTGCAAACCCACTAAGCGCTGTTTCAGGTATTATGTGATATGCTTCTCGGCAATCATTTTTCGATATTTATTTGCATAAAAATAAAAAGGCCTAGAAGATATTGCTGTGCATTCAAGGGAGACAATTTTTAGTGTTTGTGAATGTTATTTAGCTATACGAATCTCTATGTTCATGATCCATGTACCACCCTACAGATCTGTCACTGTACAGACAAATGATTTTAAGAAATAACAATGAAAAGAAATATAATAACTAATTCTGAATTAAAATACACGTACCTGAAATATACGACATGCTTATTGTTGGTTATTGTTGAAGGATTCATTTGATTATTAGTAGATTCAATAAAACAGTTTTTACAGAGGCACTTGAGAAAACTCAGTAAAGCAGAATTAAAATACACGTACCTGAAATATATGACATGCTCATTGTTTGTTATTGTTGAAGCATTCATTTGATTATTAGTAGGTTCAAACACCTAATATATCATAAGAGTTAGTTTTTTAAACCCATATATATTATTAGTTATAAATATTAGTATACATACCTCAAATCTTAATCAGACTTAACAAATAGTCCGCAAAAGTATATTGAATATGAATCATATCAGATTGAGAATATGACTGTGAATCATTGAATACCTACAATAATATTGAATGATATGAAATTAATAAATAGAAGAAAGTGGATGAAAATATATAAAAAAGTTAATACAACTAACCTTATGAAAATCAGTAGTTTCCCCAGTTGTGATTATCTCGTACATAAATCGTAGAATATAATAACCACATTCAACATTTCCATTTTGACGATGACACTGCAATTATAAATCATTTAACTAATAATAAAACCCAATATATAACAAAAATATAAAAACTAATTACATGTACTTCCACATATTTGATTTTCGTTGGTTTCTTTTCATTTGTAAAATGTTTCCATGAACTGCATTTTTTTATATAAGAACTAATAAAACTTGTGTAAACAATTAAAATTAAACATAACAAACTTCTAAAAATAAAAAAACAACTTACCTGTTTAATAAGTTGGAAAACGGTTTACGCACTTTTCCTAATAAAGAGCAAAACCAATATAAGGTGCATTCATTTGGGCAAAATACACCTAACATCCAATGCCCCCTATAATACAAAAAGTTCATAATTAATGACATTATAATGATCATGAGTTCAAAATTATGTTGATATTCTTACTTATCAAGAAATGGAAAAAACCAGCACTGAATCTCTGTTTGTGATAATCTCTCGGATATATATTGAACTCTTTCATCATTTTTCACATGTTTGACTTCCAAGGAAATGTACTCTGGATCTATAAAGCTATAAATGCTTGTAGTATCATTTTGTAAAAGAATCCTGTATAGATACCTAATTTAAAAAGAAAATATAGTTATTCAATGACATAACAATATTTTATTAAAGAAATAGCAATTCAAACGTCAATTTACTTACATGGCAAACAACTGCACCACATTCAGCCCGATCTCTTCAAAATTAACTAAATCCATGATATCTTCTTTCATTATTCTCAATTTATAATTTCTTCCACATATATCGGACATCATCCGAAACTCATAGATAAAATTCAAGGAAGAAGAGCACTGAGATAATCTTTTCAACCCAGAAGAAATATCAGAAGTATCTACAGCCGACTGTTTCTGAACATTTTGCTGCATTTGTACAGTTTCTTTTGCTTTCAGATATTCCTATATAAGTTAAATGTCAGAAAACATTATAAGTAATTTGGAATCATTTCTAATTACTAGTTAAAAAAACTCATAGCTCATGTGAAATATAACGAAGAAGTGCAGTTGGCCAAAGTAAAAAATGGCACATACATTCCCCAACACTGGTGATCTCCGCAGTAGGAAATGGTAGTAGAGCAGTAGGATCTATAATAACAAGTACTGATACTCTAACCTGACCCATCTGCATAGGATGATGATGTACTGAGTCCCCCAAAAAATACACTTGTCCTAACGCAACAATATGTACATGAGGATCTCCCGCAAACAACTCACAATATAAGGTTCGATCTGATGGAGGAGGTGGAGGCTCAAAGTTAGCAGGTGGGGCAGGGTAGTCAGGGTGAGCAGGCTGAGAAGTCAGAAAAATGAAAAGGGTATATTAGTGTTTAAAATTTATAACATAGAAAAATTGATTAAAAATTAAATAAAATAATATACCTCAAATGGTTGCGCAGACGGGGCAGGGTAAGCAGATGAGGCAGGGTAGTCCGGGTGAGTTGGCTGAGAATGTTGAAAAATGAAAAAGTTATATCAGTGTTTATAATTTATAAAATAGACAAATTGATGACATTAAATAATATACCTCGGAAGGCTGCCCAGACGGTGTTGGGTAATCATATGAGGCATGATAGTCTTAGTGAGTAGGCTGAGAATGTTGAAAAATGAAAAAGTTATATCAGTGTTTATAATTTATAGAAAAGAAAAATTGTTAACAGTAAATAATATACCTCGGAAGGATGAGCAGACTGTGACTGTCTTGCCATGTGTTCTAATAAAGCCTTCTGTACTGCTGGTTGAATTTGATCACCCATAGACCGTTTCATATCCTGCAGCTCTTCTTTTAAGGATTTGATTTCCGGGTCTCTTGGTTTCTTACTCTTAACAAAAACCTTCCGAATACTAACACCTGCCTGATATCCTCTAACACGGCCGGGGTGTTCAGTCTTTCCCAAAGCAGTGGCTAGGATATCCATCCTACCCTCGGGGATAAAAGAGCACTGTGTATCTTTCTCCTGAAGTTCATCCTGAAATGAAAAATAAAAAATTTATATTAGTGTTTATAAATTATAAAAAAGGAAAATTGTTAACAAAGATTTAATATTTACTTACAATTCTATCAGCCACTTGATGAGCTTCGTCTGTAAGATATTGTTCATTTTTTCTTCTTCTTGCTCGTTTCCATTTCTCATGGCGAGTGGGAGGAGATGGAGGATCATACTGGACCTCTTCCGAACCACTACTTGATCGAGCTCTTAATGCTTCAAATTTTTCTTCAATAATTTTCTGCTCCAAATACGAGTATCCTCCACGTGATAAAGTATGAGGGTATACGTTTTTCAACTGGATCTCCTGATGAGATCTTCTGGAGGCCTGTTACATAAAAATAAACACATAAGTAATAAGGAAAATATAGCATAAATTTTAAAATATAAAACAATTACAATACCTGAAATTTCTCTTCCTGACGACTGTCAACAAATCACTTCCATGTTTCTTCATCTATATATGGATACTTAAGACATGGGCTTTCAAACCTTCTCTTTCCAAAAACATAATCTTTCGTCAGATTGTTTTTAAAATCTCTCCATCGAACCGCCGCTAAAGAGAGATGTCTTTTCCTAATTTCTTTGGTTTCCTCAAAATTGAATGTCATCTGTAATTGAAAAAATTAAATATTTCATTTAAACTATATAATATTAAAAAAATGAGATAAAATAAATAAATAAAGATATTTTACCGTCACAGCCTCCCAAAGCTGTTGCTTCGCCGTCCTGTCCACTGACTTCCAATCATGATATAAAATACTAATCCTTCAACGGCTCTGCATCGCTATATAACTGACAAACTGAACTGCATTTGGGCCAACTGCATTATTATTATCATCAAAACGGATGTGTAATTTGTTATCATCACGAGCGAGTGATAGTTTTGGTAAACGTGTAATACCACGTTTACCAACTAGAGAACTTGATTTTTCAGTAGTAACTAGAGAAGTATCCTCCGCCGAGGACGCATCAGTAGTCCTGCAATTTTTTTTAATAAATTAACATTTTTATTTCATTAAATATGTATATTACTGAATATTTAATAATATGTCAAAATAGATATACCTCGGTAACTGCTCCTCTCTATCTGTATTTGACATTGCTACTAGAAAGTGTAATGAAATTTTGGGTACCTGCATATCATTAGAAAACTGAATAATTAGAAACAAGGAAATGAAAAATAAATATGTAAAAATAGAGGCATGCATTTGTAAGTTTTAAAAATAGACACAAAATATAAATATTTACCAGAAAAATTAGGAGACTAATTTAGTGTTTTCCCACGTCCCTTCATCATGATCGGTACGTACTGCATGCACTATGTCTGTCTTATATTAATTGTAATCATCTGAAAATTTCATAATAGATGAATAAGGCTCATGTAAATCACTAGCATCATCAGAATCATCATCATCACCCAAATGATATCTTTTCCCTTGAAAAACAACTGACCATTGATCATTCGACGGATCAATGACATAAAATACTTGTTTTTCATGTGTCGCCAAGATAAATGGTTCCTCATTGTGATTAAATCTTTTCAAATCAACCCGTTTAAACCCATATTCATCATGTTTCACGCCACTATTACTATCAACCCAATTGCACTTAAAAATAGTGACTCGAAATTTAATATAATCAATTTCCCATATGACTTCAATAACTCCAAAATATGATGTTGATGCAGAAATTGGGTTTTTATCTTTGGCACTCGAAAAATGCACTGCTTCAGCGAATACCATCACACCACTATTCTGAACGGTACTCTTGTCATCCAGGTTTTTTGTGTAAAATGTGTAGCCATTGATATCAAAACCAGACCAAGTGATCACATTAAAAGATGGTCCCCCTGATAACCACTTCAATGTTTCTGATACAGATATATCTGAGGTGACTTTATCTTTAAACCATGAAACAAATGTCTTCTTATGCTCAATCATCAACCACTTTTCATTTCTTTTCTGATATCATAACTTTAATTCAGCAATATGTGAGGATATATATGGTTGAACCTCATCTGTGTTGTTCAAAATGTATAAATGTGCTTGCATCACTTCATCACGTGGAATAAACATTACCTTTAAGCCTCGAACCCCTCTACCTTCTCTGTCAACTGTCATATGTCGATATAGAGGGAGACCAATATGCTCCACCTCATTCAAATAATCAGTACAGAACTCAATCACCTATTCTGATACATATTTTTGAACAATAGAGGCCTCTGGTCGATAAGGATTTTTAACATATCCTTTCAAAATTTTCATATATCTTTCAAAAGGATACATCCATCTTAAATAAACAGGCCCACACATTCTTATCTCACGCACCAAATGAACCAATAGATGAACCATTATGTCAAAAAATGTGGGTGGGAAATACATTTCTAGTTGACAAAGAATAAGAGTTGCTTTATTATCCAACAAATCTAACAAATTTGGATCAACGACTTTGCTACAAATGGATTTAAAGACATTACATAACCTGATGATTGTCTTCCTGACAGCTTTCGGTAATATACCACGCGCTGCTACTGGTAGAATTTGTTGCATTAACACATGGAAATCATGTGATTTCATACCTATTAATTTACAATCCTTCAATGACACAAAATTATTCACATTTGAAGAAAAACCGCTGGGTACTTTAATACCATGAAGACACTGACAAAAATTCATCTTTTCAATCTTGCTTAATGTGTGACAAGCCGTAGGTAAATATGTTCTTTTTTCCTTTCACAGCGGGAGCTAACTCCAAACGTATTCGCATTAATATCAAGTCCAATCTAGCATGTAATCCATATTTTGTCTTTCCTTTTATGTCTAAAAAAGTTCCAATCAAACTATCACATATGTTTTTCTCAACATGCATAACATCAATGTTATGTTTTATCTCTAAAAATCTCCAATAAGGTAGTTCGAAAAAAATAGACTGCTTCTTCCAGATATGTTTTTGTAAACCAGAACTTTTTCTCTTTCCAAATGTTGAATCAATATCTTTCACTCTGTCATAATATTCTTCAGGTGACAATGGTTGAGGGGGGAGGTTGTATTCTTGTAAACTGTTAAATGCTTTTCTCAATCTACGATAAGGATGATCAATTCGCCAAAATCTTTGATGTCCCATGTACACTGTCTTTCTTCCATTCTGCAATTGATAATATGAAGTTTGTTCTTCACAAATTGGATGTGCTTTATGTCCCTTAACACTATATCCAGATAAGTTTCCATACGCAGGAAAGTCGTTTATAGTGAACATTATCATAGCACACAAAAGAAAATACTCTTTCTTGTATGCATCGAAAACTGTAACACCTTTCTCCCGTAGCAGTTTTAAATCCTCAATCAATGGTGTAAGATACACATCAACATCATTTCCCGGTTGTTTTGGTCCAGAAATAATCAAGCTCATCATAACATATTTTTTCTTCATACATAGATGTGGGGACAAGTTGTAAAGTACCAGCAAAACAGGCCATGAACTATGTTGGCTACTGAGGCTCCGATATGGATTCATTCCATCAGTACACAATCCCATTCTGAGGTTTCTAACTTCACTTCCAAAATCATGAAACTTTTTATCAAAACTCTTCCACTGTGGTGAATCGGCAGGGTGACGTAAGTTACCACCAGAAATGCGCTCATCTGAATGCCATCTTAACCTTTTTGCATCATTTGAATTTGCAAATAGACGCTTCAAATGAGGAATAATTGGAAGGTACCAAAATGCTTTAGATGGAGTTTTGATTTTGGAACCTAAAAATAAATCAGAATTGAATTATAAGAATTGTTTGAAAAAAATATTGGATGATATCATTGGAAAGTAAAAAAATTGACTTTTCATAACGTTACATGACATCACCTGAAAATGAATCTGAGTTGACTTTCTCATCCATCTTATAGTGCGATGTTCCACATGTAGGACAACTTGATAAATGTTCATTTTCTTACCTATATAGTACACAATCATTGGGGAAAGCATGTATCTTTTTATACCCCAATCCCATTGGGCATAATATTCTCTTCACCTCATAATTGGAATCTGGAAGCCCATTGCCTTCTGGAAGAAGCTCTTTTAAAAGCTCAGGTAAACTGGAGAAACTTTTATCACTCCACCCATTTTTTGCTTTTAAGTTAACTAATCTCAAAACAGCTGATAACACTGTATATTTACTGCAACCTGAGAATAATGGTTTCTCAGAATCTCCATACAATCGTTCAACAGTTGGTGTTTTTTCGATTGTTTCAACACCTAAATCATGAATTAATTCTTCAATACGATCCTCTGCCTCATTATGAATATCGTCATCAACATTGGATGTTGAATTTTCGGTTCTTTCACCATGCAAGATCCAACGTGTATAATTAATGCTAAAACCATAAAAATTGAGATGATCTTTGATTTCTCTAAAGTTTAACTTTCTCATATTTACACACTTCACACATGGACAGAAAATCAAATCAATATTTTGATTATGCCGTTTAGCAAATTCCAAAAAATTGTCAACTCCTCTTTCATATTCACTAGTAGTTCTTCGTAGATAACTCCAATTATGATCCATTAATACCTGATATCACAATATAATTGATGAATATATTAAAACATAAAAACATTTAAATATCTATCAGATAAATTGTAAACAAAAACATATTCCATAAAAACTATTGATAATCAGATAAAAGACATCAGATATGAAACACGTTTACAAATACAGTAAACAGTTAATTTTAATATTATATACATGTGTGTTATATTGAAATACAAGGACAAAATGGTTAAATCAAAGGTTTCATTTTTTGAAAATAAAGTTTCATGATATAAATATTATATGAATGACATACAAGATAATATGATTTCTCACTATGACTACTATTGATCACACTATATTTATTTTTTTATTCATTTGATGTAACATGAATGAATCATGGAAAAATTAATGTGAAAAATAGTGCAATAACTATCCTTATTTAAGACAATGTGTATTAAGAGACATGATACAATTTTTGGTGACTATGATAACTCAACTCCCTCAATCCATGAGTTTTATAATAGGGAACTATGAACATATAAATTCATTATGGAGGGATAAAAATTCCATTGCATATTGTAGGTGACAACTTACACCCCCATCCATGGGTCTATTGCAGCAAAACATGTCAAGGAATGGATCAACATGAAGAGAAATATATTATCCATCCATGAAAGATTAGATCATGAGAATGTTTTATTTGCAGCCTATGAATTAGAGGGGGAAGTAAATCATTTCATGACTATTATTTAGAGGGAGAGAAAGATGAATAAATATAATCAATGGAATGAGATTAGTTTAAGAGGACATTTATTAAAAATGCATGAATCTAACCCCACATATGAAAGTGGAAAGGTATTTTTGAACATTAATAGAGGGATAATGATTATATTATTATCTACGAAGAAATAATTACAATACATTATGATTCTAGTCGTATTATGGACATTGCAAGAAAAATTATTTATTATATAATGGCATGAAAATAATTATTCAAATTTTTTAAACATAATAGATAGTGGTAATTATTCATGTCTTAGTTAAATGATGAGAACCAAAAAGAATTGAGGAATTTGGCATGGTAAATCTCAAGAAGGAATGAAATAACAACAAACTACATGCAAAAATGTGAGTGAATTCATTTAACACAATAAAATTATTTTTTTGAAGAAGAATTTATTAAAATGGAAATGGAATTAAAAATATAGTACTTCATAATGTAATGAAAGATCATTTTAAACAAGAATAATGATAATACAAACAAAAAATTTGAAGTTCAACCCGAATGGAGATGTTAAATCCAAACTGCGACCGGTATAATTACTTCCAAAAACAAACAATATCAAATCTACACCAACAATGATAATAAAAATAAAAAATAATGATAAATTACAACTAAAATCTAACCAATAATAAAAATCACGCAAAATAGGGTTATTGATAAAGAAATAAACAATGGGATATGAAACAAGATTTAAATAGGAAGAACACATACCCAAAATCATGCAGACGACAAAAAACCTTCAACAATGGCCATCCAAGATCGCAAATCAAGTTCGAAGGTCGTCGGGAGTCCGAAGCGCCACAACGGAACTCGATTTCGACGAACGAACAAAATGAGGGTTTCTGACCGTGAATATTTTTAAAAGACTTTTCGCGTCGGTTTTAAGAAAAACCGACGCCAAAATGTTGTTTTAAAATTTTCGGCGTCGGTTTTCATGAAAACCGACGCCGAAACATTTTTAAAAATTTATTTTCTGCGTCGGTTCGCAGGAAAACCGACGCGGAATATATTTTTTTTATTAGTTTCGGCGTCGGTTTTAAAAAAACCGACGCCGAAAACTTTTTTTAATTATTTTCTACGTCGGTTTTTAAAATAACCGACGTGGAATTATGAGTTTCGGCGTCGGTTTTCATGAAAACCGACGCCGAAACATTTTAAAAATTTATTTTCCGCGTCGGTTCTCAGGAAAACCGACGCGGAAAATATGTATACTAATATTATTCGCGTCGGTTCTTAGGAAAACCGACGCGGATAATAGGTATACTAATATTTTCCGCGTCGGTTTTCTTCAAAACCGACGCGAAAAATCAACGCATAATATTATTCGCGTCGGTTCTTAGGAAAACCGACGCGGATAATATGTATACTAATATTTTCCGCGTCGGTTTTCTTCAAAACCGACGCGAAATATCAACGCATAATTATTTTTGGCATCGGTTTTTTGTAAAACCGACGCCAAAAATTCACCGCACATACTATTCGCGTCGGTTTTTAAAAAACCGACGTTATTACGACGACGTTAAAGCCCGTATTTCCACTAGTGAGATCTAAAAATAATATCAATTATAAATTTTAGTTTTTATATCGATAATAGAGAAGAATGATCTACTACCAATAGACCTCTTTATTTTAATTGTACAAATTATGCTCAATGAAAAATAAAACATGATAATGAATTTAAGAAGTATGGGTTTTAATATTTTTACTATAATAGATGATCAGTATGAAATACCACAAACTAGAAGAATTACTTGGATCAATGATAATAAAACTTATTACAATTATAATTGTAATTAAATGAATTATTTTTTTAGTGACTTGGGTGATGATGACTTGAAAATAATATCTAATTGCAAACATGATTTTGAAATATGTGATACCTTATCTATTTCGTAGGAAAAAACATCAAATGTTCAAGAAATTATACTGAATACATACAGAATCAAGTATGATACATTTAAAATGAAATATTATAAATGTTTTTTATATGTATCATAGGTCAAATGAAATTGGAAATACCATTCAGTCAAGAAGAAAACAAGTGACAAACAAAGATCATGTGAAGAGATTGATCATATGCTTACCAGACAGATGGTGAGGAAAAACTATGTCAATTATAGAATCTTGATATGTGATTAAATTACCTATCAAGGAATTGATAGGAAAACTAATGATGTATTAATAATATCTTACAGCAAAAAAAATAGATCGATGAAGAGGAACCAAAAAGAAAATTATTATCCTTCAAGATTAATAACTATAGAAGAAGAGACAAGGTACAAACTAAAGATACTATTGAAGAATAATATTCTAATGATAAGGAGGATTAAATGGCACACACAACCTAAATATTTAAGAAAATTGATAGTAAAAATAATTTCATCAATAAATCAAATTTCAGAGATTATTATGATAACAAGGGAAATATAAAAAAGGATTGTTAAAAGGATATAACTCAAAATGAAATCACCTACTATGAATGTAAGATAAAAGGACACATTAAATATAACTATCCAAATGGAAATATAAAAGTATGTATAAGGAAAAGGATAGTAGATATATTATAGCCATGAATGGAACTTGGTGTTCCTTCAAAGATAGATCGAGTGATTCAGAAACTAATCTTGAAGACGAGTCTAATAGGGAAAAAATTTATTTATATAAAACATAGCAGAGGTACAAAATATTCTTCATGTTTCTCCTAATAAAATTTCAAACATTTCTAAAAATGAATAATATGATAATAATGAGAAAACCTTGACCAGAAAATATTTTTATGAGTACCGTAACAGGATGAAAGATACATTTCATGAGATAAAAGATAAATATAATTCACTTAAGAAACAAAATTCTTTGACCATAAGTGTTAAAACCTAACATACTATTAAAAAAGTGTAAAACGATCAACTATGTAAGGAGAATAATAAATTAAAATTTTCAAATGGACAGTTAAATAAAAACATAGAAAGGTTAACCAACGATTATAAAACATTAACTAAAATACAGGGAAAGCTAGTTGGTCCTAAGTATATAACTTGAATAGGATACCAATCAAGAAAAAAATTGAAAAAACTAGATTTACATCAAGTTCAAGTCCTAAAAATTCATATAATTAATATACCTACTCAACTAGACCTAAAAAAGTATTTATTTCTAGAATCCTATAATCTATTTATAAGAAACCCATTCAATAATTATTATTCTAAAAATCTATTATTACTATCATAATATGACCTAAGATGATTTTTGTACCAAAATCATTTTTTGAATAAACATTATTTAGAAGGAAATATGTTTGAAATCCTCTAGAAAAAAAACTATTGTATCTGGATAGTGGATGTTCCAGATATATTTTATGGTGAGTATTCAAACATCAAAAATTTGATAAATGCTAATGGTGGTCATGTCACTTTTTGTAACAATGATAATGGAAAAAGCATCTGCGTTATCCAACTTGGTAATTCTAATTCATTATTAATTTCCAAATTGTTTTCTATATATGGTTTCAAAAATAATATTCTTTGAATATAATGATTATGTGATGATAGATTTTATGTAAAATTTGAAACCAATGCATGTCATGTTTTTAATGATAAAAAGGATTTAATTTCTACTTCTTCAATAAATTATAATATTTATTATATTGATTTAAAATATTTATCTACTAAAAATATGTATTTACTTAGTTCATTTCATAAATAATCTTGGATTTTTCATAAGGTACTAGTTCATTTCATTATTCATTCACCTAGAATGATAACTAGGAAAGGGTTAGTTAAAGACTTTCCAAAGTTTGAATTCTCAAATGATAGAGTTTTTGATCCCAGCCAAAAAGAAAAACATCATAATATTTATTTTTAATCTAAGAATGATGTTTCATCCTCTCAGCCTCTAGAGTTAATTCATATATACCTGTTATGACCATCTATAGTCTCAATTCACAATGGAAGAAAAATTGCATCTATGTACTTTTAGATGAATTATTTAGATACACTTAGTTATTCTTTCAAACATACAAAAGTAAAGATTATTCTTACTTTAATAGGTATGTCAAATATTTTCACAACCTTAGTGGACTAATTATTAAGATCATAAATATTTCTCATGGTAGATAATTTGATAATAAATACATTGAATCATTTTGTTCTCAAAATAGTTATAATCACAAGTTTTCCTCTCCTTGGACACCTCGAAAAAATTGTCTAGTAAAAATAATAAATAGGACCCTTCAAGAGATAACCCTGACTATGATAAATGAGTATGACTTGCCTATCTAATTTTGGGAAGAAGATATTAATATGGATTTTAATATTATAAATAGAGTTTTAATTACAACTCTATTAAATGGAAAACCTTATGTGTTATAGAATAATAGAAATCCAAAGGTTAATTACATGGTAGTTTTTGGCTAAAATGTTTTTATTCGTAATACATGGGATAATATAGACGTGTTTTCATCCAAGATTGATGAAATAATTTTCCTTATGTATTCAAATTGCACAAAGCTTATAGAGTGTTAAATAAGAAAACCAAAATAATTGAATAATTTGTTCTCGTGGAATTTTATGACACTGATCGTAGTGAACCTAATACAATATTATAAAACCTTTAAGATGATCATTCAAATATAAATTTCAATTATAATCCATTTTAATGTTCTATTAAACAAGAAGATTGTTCGTCTAATAAACATCCAAAACCCGATCCTGAAGAATATCTTGAGACATCCATACTTTCTTTTCAAATACTTTTTTGACTCATAGAAACCACCATTTATATAAAATTATAGGAAACCTAGATAGGGGTATAGAAACCAGATATTCCCTTAGAAATCAAATTGAACACCAATCCTTGTTGTCACAGCACGATCCTAAGAACATTTATGATTCAATAATTGAATAATTCTTGGTAATATTCATGAAATAATAACTTAATCAATTTGAAAGAAAAAATGATTTGGAACATGTTGACTGACCAAAATACACCTTAAATATTGGCACTAAGTGGGTGTTTAGAAACAAGTTTGATTAGTCATGAAAGAAAGTAAAAAATAAAGCAAGATTAATTGCACCGGGTTATAATCATGAAGAATGTATTTATTATAATGAAACATTTTATCCTGTAGTAATACTTGAATCCATTAGGATACTTCATTCCAATATAACCCATTTAGATTCTAAATTATATAATAATGGATGTTAATGGTTTATTGTTAAATATATTTATAATTGAGAATGTTTTTATTAAACATCCCCCTCGATTTCAATATATATATTTTCGAATTTTTTTTTAAATTCAAAAAACATATATATGGTTTAAATTAGGCTCGTAGAGTTTGGTGTGATAAGCTATCCTCTTTTCTTATTTCAAAAAGTTTTTCAAAAGTTGTAGTCCATCCAACTCTTTTTATAAAAATAATTTTAAAAGATGTTTTAATAGTATAAATATATGTATATGATAATATTTTTGGATCTAGTAATGATTCTCTATGTACTCATTTTTTAATGAAAATGAAAAATTAATTTGAAACAAGTTTAAGGGGAAAACTCATGTTTTTTATTGGATTTCATATATTTCAAACTAATAAATGAATAATCTTAAATAAAATTAAATATACCAAATTTATTTTAAAATGTTTTGTCCTATAAGGTAACAAAAGTAATGATACTCTGATGAGTACATCCTATAAACTAGATCTTGGTGAAGCTAGAAAATCAATAGATCAAACTAGTTACAGAGATATGATTTACAGTCTTTTGTAATTAACTGTTAGTCATTCTGATATTTTGTTTTTTGTGCATATGTGTGCTCTCATTCATGGAAATCCAACAGGAGTAACATTTATTAGATATCATAATAATTTATAAATACCTGTAGTATACAACCAATTTAGGGTTTTACTATCCAAGAAGAAATTCTTTTGATTTAGTAAGTTATTCAAATGCTGATTTCGGTGGATTCATGTTGGATAGAAAAAATCAAATTAGGAACATTTCATCTTTAATGAAGATCTATAGTATCATGATGTATTAAGAAATAATATTTTATTTTATTGTCTACTACTGTAGATGAATATATAGTTGAAGGAAATTTTTGTTCACAAATCGTGTCGATGAAACATACTTTACTAGACTTTGGATACCAATTTATAATTGTACCTATAAATTGTGATAACAAAATATGATAACATTTCCAAAAATCGAATATCTCACTCTAAAATAAAACACAATAATGTAAGACTTATCTTTTTAAGAGATCATTATCAAAAGGCTGATATAACGGTATAATTTATTGGAAAAAACATTAACTAGCGGATATCTTAATAAATTCGTTGAATTATACGATATAAAATATCATAAAATATGAATTTGGAATGATAAATTTTGGTTGATAAGTTTTCGTTGATGATACATAATCGATGAGTAACCATTGATAAGTCATCTTTGATAAGTCATCGTTGATAAGTTTCCATTGATAATCCATTGTTGATGAGTCACTATTGATAAGTCAAAGTTGGAAATTCCTCATTGATAAGTCACCATTTATGAGTAATTGTTGATTAGCCTTCGTTAATTAGTCACCATTGATATGTCATCATTGATATTTCATCATTAATAAGTCACCATTTATGAGTAACTATTGAAGAAGTCTTTGTTCCTTCTATGTTACCACTATTTTATTACTGTTAAAAAATTATTTTAGTGTATAAATTTTTATTATTTAATATTTAATATTATTTATTTAGAATCCCTAAATGATATAACTATTTGGATAAATCTAATCGATTCACTTCCCCTAAAATCCTTAATCTCTCAATCCTTTTTCCATAATCATGAACTATCGTTGCTCTCCTTTATTCCACCTAAACCTTCAACAAATCTGAATGGATCATTTGAAGTGAGTTAAAGATTTGAATCCATATGAGATGAGTCCATATAAGGAACATAAGGTATCTATAAGAATCATGGATGTTGTTTAATGGAACCTGCATCTCGAAAAATGAGTTTTCAACACATAAAATTAAATCGATGTGAAATGGCTCCCAACTAATAGTACGCTCGTATTAAAGGTTTTATAAAAGAATAATTGGATGAACTGGTTCAAATCCAATCACCGAGTTTATTATCAATGTTTAGTCTATGATTTATAACAAAATATTAAATTTTTTACATAAAGAAAGATGATAAGATACAAAGTCTCATTGATGAAGAATAGACTTCTTTCTCTTCATGGGAACAAGAAAAGTGGATAATGGTACCTCATAAAAGAGTATATGATAATTTTCAAGGTACTATACCAAGTGAAAATTAAATTTTCATATAAGAATATGATCTCTTATAGTTTAATGGAGATGATAACCTGATGAAACCTACTGATTCAAAACATGAAGGTGAATGTAAGATGTTATTCAAATTTTTATATCATTTTTTGTTCCCCAAGATTTATGATTTCAATTCCTTAGGGTAGTATGATATATATTTCCTATATATGATGAAAAAAGGCCAAAGAATCAATATACATAGTTTTTTGATGATTTATATGTATGATATGTGAGAGAAGATCTCAAGATCAAACTCCATAATATATCCTAAAATGACATCTTCCATCTTATATGCTATGGGAAATTTCAAAGATGGGGAAAAATACGAAGATAAGTTTTGTGGGTTTTCTTATCAAATCTCATTTTTAAAGGGTTAAAGTATGCTAGAATCCATGCGAGAAATGATGGGTAAGTGAAAATGAAAAATTGTATGATGAATTCAACCCTATAGATCATCCAACAATCCCTAAGGACATGGTAGATCCTAGTCTCCAGCATAATGAATTAGTTGAGTACTCGGATAATGATATTGGTAGAGTGAACCTGTAGTGGAAGAAGAATATGAATCTTCTTTAGTGTATGTGGGGAGTGGTCCATATATTCCAAAATCTCCATCTATGGTTTTGAATGAATTTTTCCATTCACAAGATTCATTGCCTACCCTAGAATCTATCTTAAATGAAAATGATGGTGAAGATACTAAAGTATCTGTGGAGGCTAATTATAAATTATCTTCCACTAAGACCTCAAGTGGCAAAAATTGTAATTGAAATGGTAGTACTGATAATGCTTCTGAGGAAGAAAATATTTACATCGTGTATCTTGATAACTCAGATAGAAATTCATGTAAAGAAAATGAGTATCATGATTAGGATCATGATGATGAAGTTAATAATGGTGGACTTAATCAGATAAATGATCGAAATGTTGAAGGTGGTACTGATCATGAAAATGTCATTGATAAGAATAAATATTCTCATGCTGACAAAGGCCAAGAAATTGTGGAACTATAACCTTCTTTACACATAGTATCTAGTTCTAACTGAGATGAACATCATTCTAAAGATACTTTGATGCTTTATCTCCCAACTTTTCTTGAAAAATTTAAGAAATATACAAATGAAGGGAGATATCTAACAATCATGTTGATCAGTCAATTCATGTGGTTCAAGTACAACAAGAATAGAACATGCAAACCAATCAAACAGAACCTTCCTCTTCAGTAACTAAAGTTGGTAAAAGTTCTCAAGTACCCATAGACTCTCTTATACTTCCTTAAAACATACCATTAGTTATTTATTTTGAAGAATGGGACATTATAGGGGTCTTTTAGATTTTCTTTGATATATATTGATTCAGATGAAGATAATGTCATTTTTCATAGGAGGATGATCCTTAGTGGAACAAATTGATCAAGCTAGGGAGTTATAGCCTTTTAATCCCATGTAAATAGATATATTAAACATGGTTGAAGTGACTCATGAGAAAAAGCATATCCTACTATTCTACCTATTCTACCTCCTAATGTAGTAACCCATGCTAATTTGGATTATTTTCAAATAAATGGCCCTTATGATTTGAAATCTTTGAGGAGGAATTATGTTTCACATTTCACACGAGTCTTGAACTCTCAACCATATCAAAATTCTTGAATCTGTGAATAAAGAACATGTTATATGGTTGAATTGGATATATTTCATATATATCCAAGAGTAATATTTCTTATTCTGGAATTGAATGTGGTGAATAGAACTTTTAAAAAAGATGTAAAAAGTTTTAAATCTTCTGTAGAGAGTCTAGAATCCTCTATTTTAGAATTTTTGATGTCTATATCTCAGAAGATGGATAGCCTGCCATCTAATACCTCTACATACAATGAAAAAACCACATTATCAAGTAAAATTTGATTTTGATATTCTCCAAAAGACTATTAGTGAAGATATCAGAAAAGGTATGGGTGAGGTGACCTCTCATGAGGATCAAATTTGGTAGATACATCATTATGGGGAGAATATGTATAAGATGATCCAATAATATGTTATTGATCTAGGGACTGCTATAGACATCATCCTGAAAGAGATAAAGTAATATTTTGTCAAGGATTTATATGATGAATGATATGTATGATAATTTCGAATTTCTTGTAAAGTATTTTAGATTACCACTAGTAAAAATGGTATTTAAAGAATAGGTGAGTCAGATGAAAGTTCTCACATCAGCTCTGCAAAGATTCATGGATAAGAAAGGGAAATTCATTAATGAAATTGAAAGAGGAGGTAATATAATTCTGGATTATATAAACCTGATGAAACCCTTCCTCCATTTCAATCAAATAGTTTTTATTTTTAGAGAAGTAATTCATGTCGCAATAGTTCTTTGAACCACAACTATATAGTGAGTTAGATGCAGGCCTGTAGTGATAACTCAGTCAGATGGTCTTATGCCTCCACAGTTCCAGCCTATGAGTTTTTCATCAGCTGATTCAATAAGGTAGCAGAGGATAGTTCTTATGAGATAACCACTTCCTCATGCAACCACGATACCATCCATTACAACCGTTTCCCCAACTAACACTTCTAATGTCTCTTCCCGGGATGGAGACATATACAAAGAAAAAGGTAAAGACAAAGGGACAGACAAAATTGATCAAACACCACCCCCTAACCAGTGAATCTGATACAATGATGTATTTTGATAGGTATTTTTGTTTTTTGTTTACTCATTATATTTATTTATTCAATCAATTTGGGCACCTATTCAATGTAATATAAATATTTTATTCTACTTAATTTGTTTTTATTGTCTTTATTTTATGATAATCTCGAAGGGGGAGATAAAATGGGCATTTATATTTATATAGGGAATACATCCCAAAATAAAATTTATTTTTTGAAACCTATAGTATAAATTTCAAAATTGTATATATCACTCATATATCTTTTAAAATGATAATTTTATTGTCTTTTACTTAAATTTACCTATTATTATTTATGATTACACATTTTGTACATGATTTATAAAATTCCATGTTATGTGATCATCTAGAAGGGGAAAAATTTTGTCACCACCTTATGTAGATTTTTATTGAAATTCTATTATTTTAATGATCACAAACCATTATACATTTAGTAATAATGATTTACTTGTTTTTTAAGAGAATTTTAAATGTTAAGACTATTTCTATGATATTTCTGCTATGTTTTATGGAGATTCAACGTTTCTTGGGAGACACCGTCAGACTTTTCACCACCAGACTTGTCACCGCCAGACATGTCAGTTCTAGTGGAGCGACCACCAGAGGAGCTACCACTAGGAAGATCTACCTAAATTATATAATTCACCATCACCATGATCATGATATGCCTTCAGTTTTAGATTCCATTAGATACTGAGTCGTTGCCATCATCTTGCAATCATTTCAATATTAAGACTTTGGCATGAATGGCTCAATGGATATTTCTTTTTTTGAATAATTTGACCCAGACTTCATGAAATATTAAAAGGTGATATGAGGATTTTTGATCTTCTACAACTAATGCTTCTATATACACATGAAGGAAATATCCCTCTCTATAAGGGATACATATGACATATACGTCAATTATTGTCCTATAAAAAATTGTGTTATTGATTCATTGAATCATCATGAACATATTGATTCATATTATGTGAAGACAAATGACACAAAAGAATATAATTCATTATATAGATTGACTGAGACACTAATAGAGATCAACTGGAACATTCATTTAGACACCAACAATCCTCTTTTCTTCTACAATTTTCCAGATGAAAGCACGAAATCCACACCAATTCTAACCAGAAGACTGTGAACATTACAAACATATCAAATTGAGTTTTACTAGATTATTTAAAAATATTTATGTTTATTTAATTCTACATTGAATAGTGTGTTGTTACTATGTTATTAAACACGCATTGTCTCTTTAACCTAACTATTGAATAGTTGTTATTCTCTACTTTCTTTATATCTATTTTCACACAGTGTTTTTGGAAGAGGTACTTGTGTGACTTGTGTTATTATTACATCCCAGGAATAACTATATAGGAGGCTATTTACGTTAGATGGATTATAGTTGTTGATTTTTTACCTGTTCTAGGTAATGGATTTATTAGATTATAATTATAATCTTCTTGGTTGTTGGAGATTTCCAAGTGAAGGGGATTAAGTATTATATTGAGACGTAACCTCTTGTTTACTATATTTTTTAAATGTTTTTTATTTACTACCATATCTAATCTTAATTATTATCTATAAAAAATCCATTACATTGATAATTAATCTTAACTAGTGTTTATATTTTGTTGTCTAAGTACATTTATTTTAAAAGTTTAGATATTTCAAAAAAATATTTTAACCGATACTTAATCATGCTTTGAGAAATCTTTTAAAAAGACAGATCCTATACCGATTTGTTGTTTTGATTAATTATCCATTTTATTTTAATTAAGGGGGTTTTATTTTAACTTAATATTTAATATAACTATTTATTTGGAACTCAATTAAACCACTATTGAGTTACTCACTCCGAACAACAAGTACACATACTCCTTTAAATGATATTATTGACCAATTGTTCCAATTAAGGCAACTCATCAAATCCCAATGAGGAAGGACGTTTTGTATCCATAAAAAATAATACAACCTATACACTGGGAACTTCATCAATCTTCGTGATCTAATGTAAAAATTTATATACTATGAACATATTTAAAAAACATCAGTAGCATGTAGCTCTATCCCTGAGCTCTACTTCCATCAGAATTATGAGTTGAAAGTCCAAACCCAGAATTCATTGAGCTTCATAGTTTACAAACAAGAGGGTTTATATAAACATATCACCATTAATCACAAATATCAGAATAAAAATATTCCACACCCAAATCCTCATCAATCAAAAATACAGGAAGAAATAATCAAACAATTAAAGACATAGATTTTTTAAAATTAATCCTCAAAAAAATTAAATCTCCAGAAAATCTTATAGATTAAAAACTATAATTATATTCACTCAATGTATAAACACTATTCACAACATTATGTTTGAATTTTAATCGTATCTTCTATTCCTCAAAGATAGAATGAATTTATAGATTATGTTGCATCAATATTTCATCATTTTTGTTTAATATTTTTTATATAAAATCATCAAAATCAGGACATCGTTATCTTTTGAAATGTTATGTGTAACATTATAATTTCTGAGAAATTATATTCATTATTAATTTTAATAGAATATATAACTGATAGTTAAAAGAACATGTAATATAAATTTCTGTTTTATGTGAATTATGGATTAAAATCAGCCTTTAATCATATGTTCTTGAGCTACAAATTGTTTAGGTTGATATCCTAGTGGTTCTAGTTGATTTTAGAGAATTTTAGAGGCATTTTTGAATGTTTGGGGATTTATCATGGTCTATTCAAACTATGTGGATTCTCTAGGAAACCGTTCATCTGTAGGTAGTGGCTTGACGAAGCGTTGTCGTGTGCGCTATCAAAAATATTTATACTAAGTGCAGCAGAGTGGCTGACCTAGGTCGTTCTCTTGAGGAGCTTTTGTGGTTAATAAATCACTACTTCTATTCCACCTAATCTAATTCTTTTTTTGTTGTTTAATATTTTATGAAATAAATGTAATTTAATAAAATAAATGAAATTCATAAATCATAAGAAACTAAAATTTAATTATAAATTACCATGCAATGCTAAACAGAATGTAATTAGGGAAGAAAGGAAGTTCTCCCGAGAGAATATTCAGGGAGCACCTTCATTGGCCAGCTTCAAATATTCTTATTTTACACACTCCATCGTATTTGTGCACACCTTATTCTACACCGGTTATGAATGAAAAGTCTACTTAGTGATCGCCAAGCACACCTTCCATCCACCTCATCAATCGAGGGGAAATGGTTGAAGATTAAGAAGTTAATCTTTAGACAACCATAGTGAGGATTACATCCACTATAAATTATCCTTAGAATTAACTCAAAGAATATTAAAAACATGGTCTTGGGTTCAAGAACCAGATTACTCCCCCGGGATATTCCTCGGATTAGTTACTCATGATCATGAGTATTATAGTTCACGATGGTAAGATGAGAGGAAGAAAAGAGGGTGAATCGGTGGACAAAAATAAAAACAATGCATGAATTTATTAGAAATCTAAATTACAATTAAAAACTAAAAATAAAGAAAAGGAATAAAATAAAAAGAAATGTGGAAGATTTTCAGCCGGCCTCCCTCGGTGGAGATCTCCTCCTTGGTGCTTTGAAGGAATGGATGGAAAAAATGGGATGCCTTGAGAGGGTGGAGCTCTCCTCCTTTTATAGCCAGAATTCTTCCCCCAAATGTCGACGCGTTTTAGCCCTATTAAATGACATCTTCACGCGTTGAGCCCTTCATAAATGTTGTTCAAAATTCCCTTTTCCGTGTCTCCTCAAAATTCCAGCGTATTTTGACGTGTATTCCGAGAGTTATGACCATTGTACTATGAGAATTTATTCTGTCCAGTCAGACTCTCCAAAACGAACTCCTCCGGATTAGGGTGCTTTAATGGACCCATAAACGGCCAATTCACTCGGTGATTCCTTCTTAAAAGATGCTCCAAAACTCCTTGCTCGTCCACCCACCGAATTTCATATGCTTTGGGACCAAATTGGATGCGTTATGGATCCCACATCAAAACTAGGCATAACTGAAAACAGTTTTCTTGAGCCAACTTGTGAGCTTCATTTGAGCTTCCATATGGCCGATTCCGATTTTGGTCCAAATATATTAAATGAATCCCTGGATGTGTAGAATCTGAAAAAAGAAAGAATTTTGCAATTTGGATCAGTGTAGATAATGTTATGGCCAATCTACCGAAATAATTTAAAACTGTTAAAAATCCAAAATGGCCAATTTTTACTATTCAGCTCAAAATAACACCATTATCATAAAAATGAAACAATTCATCTTATAGGAACAATTCTGTGGGTTTAAAAAAATGATATTAAATATAAATTAATTGAAAATATTTTCTCTATCAATTCTCCCACACTTAGCACTTGGACTCCTGGACAAGTAAAAATCAAATCAAATCAAAATCAAAACACATATCAATGAGATCAATCAAATCAATTTCAAGAAACAAAAAGATATCATGCCTCAACAAAAACTGTTATTTCAAGTTCTCCATTTAATATTTTAATATATTTCCACTTCATTTCTTATCCCATGCACACAAAACACCTACCTCACATGAATTTTCTCTCATCTCATAAATGTAAAGGCTGAACAAGGCTTTTCTCATACAAACTCACACAAGAGTCACCATAGGTTTGATAAATTCCTACTTCTCCACCCGATGTGAGTCAAGGACATGTGTTTCTCATGAGGACTTTTCAGGGTTGTTCCGTGGCTTCCGGTTGGTAGGATATAGATGTTAAAAGTTCTGAGGCCGAAAAAGGAAGGCTTGGCTCTTATTGAAGCAAAATTGCAAGATTCTAGTTTTCACTCAAATATGGTCTCCTTCACTTCCCCTTTGTTGAAAATAGGCTCCATCATCATTCAATCAGCTCAGCAGCAAGCATTTCAATCTTTTCAAACATGATTTTTTTAAAGCTCCAGATAGGGACAACTTTCTTTTTACATTGGAAGCTCCAGAATGGCACAGCTTCTCTTGTCATAAAAGCTCCAGAAAAGGCACAGCTTTCAATAGAATAATTTTTCATCATCACACACATATCTTCCACAATTTATTTTCCACCCAATGTATAACCAAATGAGGTAGTACACCACAAGAAATCTTCCCCCACACTTATGTTCAACAAGATCATGCAATTTTACTTCAAGAGAAGGTATGATAGGGAAAATTGGCTTGTAATGTGGCTAACCTAACAGGCAATTCATGGATACTAGGGGCTACAATGAAGGATAAATGTAAAGGTGGGCCATAATGAAAAGGATTATTTTGAAAAGGGGGCTTCAAACAAAATAAGTGCCTCAATCATTTAAAACACACGTACCCCAACCCTCAAGTTTTGAAAGGAATAAATCAAATTCTGGTTAAAGCAAGCATGGTCTGGTTCTCTCAAGAAATGAGTTGAATGAAATGAATATGAGAAAAATGGTTCAGAAGCCTCACAGGAAAGTTATTTCAAAGACATAGACAGTGAAATATGGCATGAGATTCAAAAATCAGTGTACTTTTCATGAATTTCCAAAAGATTTGAACATGAAACAATGTTATTTCAGCATTCATTTAAGATCAGTTTCATGAAATAGACTGGTTAACTCATTGAAATGGGTTTCAAAAATGGTATTGATAATCATTTCAGCTCAAAAGTTTCAGAAACACACCAAAAATTGAAAAATAAACACACAAAAATTTGAAAACACACAATTTTTTTTTTTTTTGAAAACAAACATCAAATAAAAATCCTATACTACAAAGGTTCCCTCCCCCACACTTATATGATGCAGTGTCCTCAATGCATTTATATGGATTTAACAGGTAAGAAGATTTCTGATTGAATCACAACAGCAAGAATGTGTGAAGGAGAGGTACAACCTGATTTATTTGCAGTGCAACATTGAGTTAACCTCTTATGTGTTTCACTCTAAAAACCTACAAATAAAATAACAATAGTAAATATAAGATATTTATTGAAAGAAATGAAAATATAAATAGTATGAGAATAGAAGGATAAAACTTGGTTTAATCCCCCAAGTGGGCCCTGGGTTTTGACTGCCTCCAGAGGGGCAGTTGTAATTGATTATCCCCAATCTGATGGTGGATGAGGTTTCTTTGATTTGAACCACCACATTTGGCTCCTCCCAGCTTTCATTTCATTGTTCTTGTTGAGGAGGACTCCATAGATAGAGTACACCGGATCCACCCCCTTATCAATGTGGTACACCGTGCATGGTGGGGGTAGGATGAAGTACAAAGCCTCCTCCTTCTTGGGTTCCGCATGAACAACATCATCTTTACTCTCCAGTGGTTGATGATGGTATGATACATCAGGGGAAAAATCAAAGGGAATGTCAGAGTTTAATTCTATTTGAAAAAAATTGAAGCATGAAGAATCAATATCAAATTCTTCCCTTTCAAAGTAAGTAGCTTGTGTCTCATTTTCCTCTAAACAATTCACTTTGATCTTCTCATGTAATCCTTCCATTAATTTTTCAACAGGTTTGGGGAGCACCAGATGTTCCTCTTCAGATGCATATTCTCCTTCCAAGGAAATACAAGTGTTGGATGAATCTGAAAAATTAAGACAATGAGATGTAATACTCAATTTAGTTTCAAAAAAATCAAAAGATAATGAGTTTATGAAAAGATTGACTCCCTGATCTTGTTTGGATTCAATTGGTTCTTCAATGGGAGGTGCTTCTTGAAGTTGAATTTCCCTCGATAGAGGTAGGAAGTCATACTCCTCTATCTTCTCTTCAAATTTCACTGATTTGTTGGTTTCTTTCTTCAATGTTGTTGAATCATCTACATTATGAGGAATAGTTGGCTCAAGAAGTTCCTCACACTCATTCCAGAAGTTATCCAGATCTTTTTGATCTTCCATATGTATTTCACTTGCTAAATCGTCTTCATCAATCTCATCCAACATTGATTGAGATGGGTTCAATGGATCTTCTTTTAATTTCATCAATGCTTCCATGGGTTCTTCAACTTGTAGTATTTGTGGGGATACTTCTTCCATCAATTTTTATGGTTCTGGTTCTTATTCGGTCTCCATTTGTTGTTGATCCTGGGATACATGTACTTGTTCCACAATCCACTGTATTGAGGTCTCTAGGTTTTGAACTGTTTGACTAATTCATTCAAATTGGGATTCAATATCTTTGTGAACTTCTTCTTCTTGGTGTTGTACATTGATCATGTCTTGATAAAATTCCGGAAAATACTCCGGAAGTTCAATTAATTCTCTAGCCAATCCCTCCAACACTAGGTATTCGAGGTTCTCTTTAAGGTTTTCAATGAGATCCTTGAATTCATCCTCGATTACGATTTGGATTTGAGCTCCCCGAATTTGTTTAGCCAATAAAGAAACTTTATACTCTATAGACCAAGGTGATTCAATAATTGGCTCTCTCACTGGTGGGTAATTGTTCCATGAATTAAAAAAATAATCATTTGAAAACAACATGGTAAAAGATTTTTTTTTTTAAAAAAAATTAAATTTGAAAACGTGAAATCTTTACAAATAAATTGTGGCACTACCTCCCCGGCAACGGCGCCAATTTGACGAAGCGTTGTCGTGTGCGCTCTCAAAAATATTTATACTAAGTGCAGTAGAGTGGCTGACCTAGGTCGTTCTCTTGAGGAGCTTTTGTGGTTAATAAATCACTACTTCTATTCCACCTAATCTAATTCTTTTATTTTTGTTTAATATTTTATGAAATAAATGTAATTTAATAAAATACATGAAATTAATAAATCATAAGAAACTAAAATTTAATTATAAATTACCATACAATGCTAAACAGAATGTAATTAGGGATGAAAGGAAGTTCTCCCGAGAGAATATTCAGGGAGCACCTTCATTGGCCAGCTTCAAATATTCTTAGTTTACACACTCCATCGTATGTGTGCACACCTTATTCTACACCGGTTATGAATGAAAAGTCTACTTAGCGATCTCCATGCACACCTTCCATCCACCTCCTCAATCGAGGGAAAATGGTTGAAGATTAAGAAGTTAATCTTTAGACAACCATAGTGAGGATTACACCCACTATAAATTATCCTTAGAATTAACTCAAAGAATATTAAAAACATGGTCTTGGGTTCAAGAACCTGATTACTCCCTCGGGATATTCCTCGGATTAGTTACTCATGATCATGAGTATTATAGTTCACGATGGTAAGATGAGAGGAAGAAAAGAGGGTGAATCGGTGGACAAAAATAAAAACAATGCATGAATTTATTAGAAATCTAAATTACTATTAAAAACTAAAAATAACGAAAAGAAATAAAATAAAAAGAAATGTGGAAGATTTACGGCCGGCCTCCCTCGGTGGAGATCTCCTCCTTGGTGCCTTGAAGGAATGGATGGAAAAATGGGATGCCTTGAGAGGGTGGAGCTCTCCTCCTTTTATATCCAGAATTCTTCCCCCGAATGTCGACGCGTTTTATCCCTGTTAAATGACATCTTCACGCGTTGAGCCCTTCATTAATGTTGTTCATAATTCCCTTGTCCGTGTCTCCTCAAAATTCCAGCGGATTGTGACTTGTATTCCGAGAGTTATGGCCGTTTTACTATAAGAATTTATTCTGTCCAGTCAGACTCTCCAAAACGAAATCCTACGGATTAGGGTTCTTTAATGGCCCCATAAACGGCCAATTCACTCCGTGATTCCTTCATAAAAGATGCTCCAAAACTCCTTTCGCGTCCACCCACCGAATTTCATAATCTTGGGGCCCACATTGGATGCGTTATGGATCCCACATCAAAACTAGGCAGAACTGAAAACAGTTTTCTTGAGCCAAGTTGTGAGCTTCTTTTGAGCTTCCATATGGCCGATTCCGATTTTCGTCCAAATATATTAAATGAATCCCTGGATGTGTAGAATCTGAAAAAGAAATAAATTTTCAATGTGGATCAGTGTAGAAAATGTTATGGCCAATCTACCGAAATAATTTAAAACTGTTAAAAATCCAAAATGGCCAATTTTTACTATTCAGCTCAAAATAACACCATTATCAAAAAAATGAAACAATTCATCTTATAGGAACAATTTTGTGGGTTTAAAAAAATGATATTAAATATAAATTAATTGAAAATATTTTCTCTATCATGGCTCAAGGGGAATACATGGTTAAGGTGAAGGGTTTGAAAAACATGTGGATCCTGAGTAAAAACCTTGTGATAACCTCCAATTCCAACAACATGGTTAGCGTACAGTTCATAAAATCATGCATAAAAACCATGAAACTTATTTAGAATCCTTTAAAGTGGTGCATGGTTGGCCCATGACTTGAAAAAATCATTAGGAAAAACCATCTATAGGTTAAAATAAGGATAAAAAATTCCCTTTAACAACTATTTATAGTTTTTTTTACAGAGTTTTATTTCTATAGGAATACCTATAAACCATTGAGACTCATCTATCCTTACATGAATATTTTATATCATCTAAAGCTTATTTTTAGCAGATTCAATAGATTTGTTCACCATGACTTGAGGTAGGGGATGAAAAATCCTTTGTTCTTCAAGTTTCTTCTTAATTAATCTAATTCCCTTACAATTGATCATATATATGACATACTGCATTCTGATCTATGTATTTCATTGATAAATAACTATGAATTCTTGGCTCATTTAAAGAATGGATTTGGTGTTCTATATGTCAACGAAATCCTTTTAACTGGATCTAGAGTCCTCATGAACATTGGACATTTCTGAGTAAGTTTTTATATATCGATTATCTTGAGAATATCTACTTCTTGAATCTCATAATGGATCCATGTTCAAATTGTGACATGATTATAGATTGATTTTCATTGACAAGATCCAATAATATATTCAATAATTGATGATTAATTCAAAATTCATTCTTTAATGGATGATGGACATGATTAATTAAATTCCTATTATTAAAAATATCTTAGATCTAGTTTCATTCAAATAATCACTGAGGTATTTGATTATAGAAACCCCATTATTGAAAAGGAATATTATTGGTTATCTTTTTTAAATATCCTTATTGATGAATCAAATCCCAAGATGGGTATCCTTGAGTAGTGAACAATTTTTCTATGAGTTAATCATGTGATTTATGAATTGATACTTTGAAAAATATTGGATTACGTCAAAAAATGTCTTGATGTAGGATGTTAATTATCATTTTGGCCCTTATATACTCATGATTCATTGATTTCACATTGTGATTTAATATCATATACACAATTATTGGTGGTGATTTTTTTTGGTGTGGTTGTATCCCATGAGACCCGTGTTTGATGCTTGATTTCATGAGTATTACTAGTATATCTTGTTACCAGAACTAATATTAATCACATGTAATTATATATTTCTATTATGTTTTATGGATGAAATTTTAATCTTTTTCTTATTATGATATTCCATATTTTGTTTATTAATCATGACTTGGAGGTAGTGTCTTAGTACCTGTAACATGTATAACATCATGGTATGATTACCACTTAGAGGTGGATTGCACATGACATGCAAAGATGATGAAGAAGAACCCATGCACAAGGTAGTAGCATGATTTCCTTGTGGCACAATATGAATCTCAATGCCATATGGATATCGATTTCATGTTCACTAGTAGAAATTATGGCATGACCCAAGTATCAATCCCATATGGATATTGAGTAACATGTTCACTAGGATTTTGGTTATTTATTATTCACTTTTGATATCTTATGAATATCATTTCAACATAGAGACAAATCAGATAAGTTTAGGGCTCATGGTGTCTTTATTAACCCATTAGGGCTCAGTATATGATATCTTATGCTTGTTTATGCATTTATTATATCCTTTCATAAAATGGTAACACCTATGAACACATGATATGTATGAATTGGTAGTTTCATATTGGGTTTATTTCTGAAACTCTATATGAGAATAAGGATGTGCTTCCAGACTTCATGTATATGGATCCAGGTAAGGGGAACATGACTATGGGTAAAAACTGGTCAAATGGATCAAAAATCTTATTGTAGTATCTGGATAGGCTTCAATGGATTCTGTAATGTTTCTTTTCATCAACATGAATCATATACACTGGTATGGATTTCCATACTAGGAGACTAGTTTATTTATTTGTATAACATGCATGTCATATATTATTAAACTATGATGAATTATCTTATAACTTAATTACTCATAGTTGTTTACATTTTATTTATATTTATTTTGTATGTCTATGATACTGAGGGAATGGTATCCCAAATTATTATTTTTTGATCCTGACTACTAGTTGGAACCCTCAATCTTATAAGGAGGTGTGTATATATCTTATGGATCTCTATATTAGACCCATTACTTCATGTTTGGGTGTTAAAAATAGTATAAGAGAACCGTTTTATTATTTTATTTTTGACTAACCTGGTACATTTTGGAAAGAATATAGATTATGTGTAACTCAATTAGGGGATTTTCCATGTTCTTATCTATCTTAGGTGTAATGTGGCTCAGAGTTACAATTTATTGGATTGTTGTTACAATTTAATGGTATTAGATTGTGTGCATGGATCATGGTTAGACATGTGTATCACAATCCATGTATAAATTGATTGAATCTTATATATTATTTCACTAATTAAATTTCGTGATTTTAACTGTCTATTCAGGATATTCCTTTACATTACTTTGAGTGATATATTTGTATTCTTTTCTGATGTGATATATTTTTTCTGGAAAAAATTTGTCAAACTTGGGCATGTTTTCATGTTTTTCATGTATATAATTATGACTAAAGTGCAGATATAGAGAACCATGGGTACTCTCATGTGGGATCGCCATGGGTTATGGGTAGCCTCCAAGTAGAACCTTTGTGTGGTCCCAGTGACTGATTTGGATATGTATTAATGTATTCAGTTTCTAAAATGATTTGTTTTTAATTTTAGAAATATGTTAACTCATAGATTCTTGAATTATCCCACATGGGATGAAATGTAAATTCAACCATAGGTTGTGTAGTGGGGTGCACCTAAACATGCTCATTCACCTATTCAAGTCCTTCAATTGTTATATACACTCCATCCTTGAGACATTCATGTTGTACCTTTCCATAGAGGAGAAGTAAAGTGGAAAATAGTTGACAATAATCCAAACTTATGGCTCCAACATCTGCCTTCCTCTTATGGCACGGGGGTACTATAGGATCCTGAGGACTATATATACATCATTGAGGTCATAGTTGACTTGGTCAAGATAGAAGGGGACTAATGGGTCAAGATTTCAATTTTTATGCTTCGAGGACCCACCAGGTGATGATGGTGTGTCGTAGGAAAAAATGTATTTGTGAGGGTATTTCTTAATAGGACTTAAATAACCTCTTCATGAAGTAAATCATTCATGAAATTCTAATGTTGGATCATTCCCAGGAATTCATGGAGCTTTAGAATGGACCCATGATGGTTTTAGCATACTCATTTCATTGAAATGAACAACTTTGTATTTATCTTATCTTGGTTGATAATGCGGAAGTTGAGGCCAAAAGTTTTGATATTGTACTTCATCCTAATATCATATGATAGTTTAGGATATTTAATTTAATGATATTTCCATAAGTTTTATGTACGGACTAGACTATTGAGAAGGTACTATGAGACGATCGATTCATTGTTCTTCTTCCACCATTCAATACTTATGTGGGTCGAACTCCTATAACTACAATGGGTGTCACTTGTGGATGGAGGAAGAGGATGAATAGGGATGTGAATTAGGGTAGTGGAACATTGTTTTAGTAGAGTATAGATTCTTATTCTCCCTTAGGATGAGTTCCACACTACTTCATGTATGGGGATGTTGGAAATTATCATAAGTATTTCATTATGCCTCAATGAATGTGTTATAGTTATAGAAAGATGGGGCATATCCAATAGTTTATCTCCAGTGCTCTAAGACTGAGGTTCCATAGGGTTTCTGAATAGGGAATAGTCTATAACCCAAGGATTCGATTAGGGTCTTTACTATCATGCTCAAATTATGATTGCTTAGATAACATACATACCTCAAGAAAAGGGTCATGGATCAGAGGAAGATTATATATATGAATTGTATTATAGTCTATAGGATTGTGGTGAGGGATGTCTACTATTCAAGGTATGTTCTTTATCACTTCTACATTATCTACTTCTTTTTTATACCGATGCTTCCCATTTATTTATATATGAACAAGTTATTACTGTAAATTACTTATTGACCAAAAAATATTCTATTTTTATTTACCTAAATAAAATTTTGGGAATGAAATTGGACCATATTCAATGATTCCCATAGTTTCCTATAGTCAATGAAAGTTATATAAATTTGTGGGACTTATTGATTCTATAGATTCCAAGATTCAATGTGATTCATGGCATAGACTGGCTAAACATATTTTGATCCCACATTGACTACTATTGGATATGGGTATCATTTACATCACCCAAAGGAGATAAGTTTGTGATAACCAGTGAGTGAGATTTTGGAGAAGGTAGAGTGGGTCAAAAAATGAGCCATCCTAGGATGATGTTTTCAAATATTGAAAAAATTTCTCTTCTAATAGGATCAATGGTATCCTTCTTGTCTTTTCCTCTTGTTTTGGATCTCTATCATGACATATTTATCGATAACTATATATGTATTCCCCATAATATAGGATTTGTGGTTGATATAGAACTCATGCATGTTGGCCATCCCATTTTCATACCCCATTATCATGTTGAATTATCCATGTTGAAGAGGATCAATGTATAGCTTAAGGACTTTTAAAAAAGGGATTTATTAGGTTGATTTCATCACCGTGGGGTGAACCTATTTTTTATTTTAGAGGTAGATGATAGCCTTAAACTCTATGTAGATTACTTGATGTTGAATTAATTTACTGTGAAGTATTGGATTCCTTTTCCTAATTGGAAGATCTCTTTGATTAGTTATTAGAAGACCAGTGGTTCCAAATAATTGATATCTAATCATTCTACTACCAGTTGTAGGTTATATAAGAGTATATCCTAAAAATGGAATTTAGGGGAAGGTATGGTCTATATTAATACTTGGTGATGACGTTGGGACTGATTAATGTGTGATCGGTGTTCATTGCTCTCAAGAACAAGATGTTACATCCATACCATGACTCATTATTCATGGATTTCATTAATGATATCATCACTTACTCACTAACCCCATAGCATCATTCTAAACATATCGAGACAGTCCCATTTAAACTTTGAAGACATCAACTTTATACCAAGATGTAAAAGTATATCTTACGCATTTTGGAAGTGCAATTATTGGGGATTTTGGTTTTTAAGATAATTATATCAGTGTTATAAGGGAAAGTAATGGTGATGATAACAAATACACCACCCCATTATAAGAACCTGAATCTTTATTTTAGGTATGGATCTTTATTTCAGTATTTTTTTTAAGATAAAGGAAGAGTTGAGTATTTTCTAGGTATACATCATGTACTTATGACTATGCATTGTGTACTTGGGTAGCATATACAGTCGTGTATTGGCAGTGTAACGGCCGATTACATGGTCGTGTAGGTGACCTAGAAGACCACTTAAGGAGGGGTTCAGTTAAGAGTACTACACAGAATGTAAATTTAATAAACATTCCATGTGGTTTACTTTTTATTTGATAAAATGGAGCATATTAACATCTCATCCTCAAAAACATCATCTTCATCCCTTGGTTCATACAGGAGAGTGACAGAAGGGTCGGTGAACTCCGAACCCCTCATTATTCTTCGTCTGACCTCCGATTGAGATGTCTTCGGGTGAGTTTGAATCACACCGATGAGTTGTCAATTACCCAAGGCCATTTATTTATAATTCATCATCTCTCGTGAGTTATTCATGGTTGACAATTTTTCACCTTTTTTTATATGTACACATTTCTATGTCAATTCAAGGGTTGATGTTCATGATTATTGAGTGTAAGACATCAAGGTAGGCGGTTTCTGCCTTTCATTGTTCCCATTTGGATTATATATGCTAAAAGTGCCTCATACCCACGTTTGGGGTATTTATTGATTGGAAATTTAACCTTGTTTAATACCTCCAATGGTTGATTCAGTGAAAAGGGTTTGTTTCATATGTATAAGGTTAGGTGCCTTGTTTCCATTCTTTATTTGATTAGGATGGTGTTAGATAGATTATATGAAATGAATACAATATGCATTATACAAGTTTTATCAAGGGGAATATGATTCGGAGATATTTCTAAGGTATGTTCATTTATGTATGTTGTACTATTATGAGACCCAAGGGTATTGACAATGAGATATGCCATGTGGTTGTAAACCTAGGGGTTTAGACTATGAGATCTAATCTAGGTGGTTGTTTATAATTATTTGACTGTATATTAGACCAAGGGATTTAGATCATGAGAGCTTGCCTTGGTGGTCATTTGTAAATTTTTAGTGCTAGATTAGACCCAAGGGGTTAGACTATGAGAGATACCTAGAGGGTCCTTATTAAATGATTGTTGTTATGTTAGAGCATGGGGATTAGATTGTGAGAATTGTCCCAAAGGGTTGTGATTGAATAATTGAATGATTGTGATGGGTCTTCCAAGACAAATCACAAGCTTGGGCTCAGTCTTACATGATATTTAAGATGGCATTCTGATACTTATTTTTTATTACTATTACACAGGGGATATCGAGCATAGGCTATATATCAAGGTTAAATGATTCAACAATTGAATAAATTTTTTTAAATGAAAGTAATTGAATACATTAAGACTATTTAATTTTGAGTACGTTCTAGTTTATTGCTTCATTTATGCACATTGCGTACTATATATATTCACTAACAGATAGGCATAGATCGTTTGGTGGTTACCTAATAGGATACATCTCAAAACCATCTGGGTCTTGTATTTGGACCCAAATAGATTATATGGTTGTATGTATAGATAATGGATAGTTCCCTTCTTTATCAGATACTTGATTTAGTTGGAGCTAGAGAGGATGAGACCATGATGAGGCTTGCGATGCTGTTGGAGTTTATTGATTTTCTATAATTTAGTTTCAATATTATATTTCCATCATTTTGACTTGTTTGGATGCCTTCCTAGACACATGTGACATGCATAATTTATATATTATCTTGTTTTTATATTAGTATCTATCTTTATTAGTTTATAAGTTGTACGGTATTATTGCTTCTGCTATTGTTTACTATTTGATTTCCATTGTGTATACTCTGCCAATTAGGGCATAGTTTCTCCATTATCACACTGTGGCCCTCATTGCTAGTCTACAGCCTCCAGTATTTGGGGAAATGTGTTTGAGGTCATGTGACCAACCAGGTTCAGGGCACCTTTGGGCGGCACCCTGAACTAGGACGTTACAAAGTGGTATCAAAGTCATTTCTTTCTACTTCCCTTAATATTAAGATCCAATAGAATAGAAAAGATAATAATAGGTAGTTGGTAATAATTAGTGCTCATTTGTAGCTAACCTATATATAGGTAAAATCCATGTAACCTCTAATATTGAAATTTTATGGTTTTTCAATTGTTATACTTGATTTGATTCACCATTGGGTGATAGACTTGTTTTGTGTTGTTATTTTTGATACCATTGTGTTTCTATTTCAATTGCAACCCGATGAGATGAGGTTATGTCATCTCATGCATCTTATAGGAACAGGCTTGAGATCACATGTCATGTATTCTTGTCATTCCATATAGTGTTCATTAATGATTTCATGTTATTGTGATCGATTTTTTGCAAGTTATGCATGACATTTTGATAGATTCCATGATATAAATATCTGATATTTTTATAGGATATTATTATATGTAAAATTTCATTTGTATGGATACTAATATTTGGTCCCTCGGGTGTTGTGGGCCCTCATGGATTGAAATTTGGTGGATCATGTTTGAACATTAATAGAATTTTGTCAATATGATTTGATTAAGGATTCCAAAAATAGATTTTCGGGGAGCATGGGCTCTCACTAGTTGTAATTTTTCATTATATGGCTAATTTTTATGTTTTTAAGGGTTTTGGAGATGTTTTAGAGTCCAACTATCTTGAAGCCCATACAACATGGCATGTGATGTTATGAACACATGCCATGTGTTCTTCTATTCTAGAAGAAACATCTTTCATATGTTCAAAATGTGTACATTATGTACACACTATATCATTTTTGACTGTGTGACTGACTATGTGGATATAGACATGGGGTTGATAAATGTTTGGTAAAATAGGTTTTGTACTAGAAGTACACATCGTGCTATAAGGGAGCATGCATTTTTTCATGTTTCTAACAACACAGGTGGAAGAATTTTAGGTGGTACACATCATGTCTATATTATACACGTCATGTGGAAATAGACCGTGTATCTAGTTATATGACTGATAACATGGGTGGATGGAACATAAGTATAGCATTTTGTGTCTTGGTTGAACAAGTCATGTAGTGTTTCACTGGTTGAGAACCATGTAGTTATAGTCATGTAGAAGAACATAAGCATGAGATATTATCAAGTGTACTTCATGTATCATGAGGAACACGCTGTGTGTGTGTGGTGTTACATGACTAGGTTAACATAGGTAAATTCCCATGTTAATGATTATGGGAAACACGTTGTGTAGTGATTCTATGCACCATCTAACCCTCTTTTGTAAAACATGAATTTTATTCTTCTCATGTTCTGTTCTATCACTACGAAGTTGTTTTCCTTAATAATCTCTTACTGAGGTGCACGCTTGACCTTGCAGTGTCATTCCAAAAATACTTCCTCCAATTTTATTCATGGTACTGGGTGAGGATTAGACATCAAAATTTGTAAATAAGGGCATATCAATAGATCCTCATGTCTGGCATGTCATGGAACTAGCTATTATACCAGATGTCGGTGCTAATGAAAAGTTTCATAAAGGATTTGTGATGATGATGTAGACTATTCAGGGAGTAACGTATCCTACCCCGACTATGGCATAGTTAAAAAGCGTATTCTAGCAGCAACAGCCTCCCACATTTATTGGGGATGGAGGACCACGGGCTCTACATTCATGGTTGGGGGCCAGGGTTTCCATATTTGAGCATCTGGAGACACCTCATGATAGGAGGGTGAATCATGAGACATACATGCAACCCGATTCCTCCAAGAGATGGTTGGATGTTCTCTCGTGGGCGGGACATCATTCGGATACATCTTGGGAAGAGCTTAAGAGGACCTTCTATGATTACTTCTTCCCCAAGATGTGGAGGTCTGATCGATACCTTGAGTTGATGTATTTGTAGTAGGTCGCTCCTTCAGTGATGGATTATTCTTCTCGCTTCATAGATCATCAGCGCTTTGCACCAATTTTGCGAGGTGACAAGTTTTCTTTGGCTAGGTGATTTGAGGATGGACTTAGGTATGACATTTGATCACAGGTGAATGTTATTTGGCTGACTACAGTTACTTCTATAGTAAACGATGAGCTGATTAATCAGTGCAATAGGATGGAGTTTGGGGTGGTGGGATAGGGAAGTTCAGCATCCAGGGTTAGTACTCTTTCGAAAGAGAACAGGAAGTGATGCATATAGAATTCATTGGATGCTTTTCAGGTAGCCAGGTGGTATGTTACTTGTGCTGGATGAGAGGGAATATGAGACTACATTTCCCAAAGGACATATTTGAGTGCTGATCTTATGGAATGATGGCCCATATTCTTCATTTTTTCAGACAATTTCACTAGCAGTGACTGTGATGGAATAAGATATGAACCATGTTCAAGATAACAACCATAATTTTCTCATCTGTCAAGGAACTAGTGTTTATCACACCATTTAGGAAGAGTAGGGGTCCATGGTCGTGGTAGCGATATGGAAGGTTTTCAACGACATTAGGGTGGATCATCTCTGGAGAGTCATGAAGGGTTGCAGGGCCATGATAGATGTCAGACCATTTCTATGGAGAAGACTAAGCATGAGCAGGATCCCTGAAAATCTACGGTTTGAGTTATGATTCTAGTTACCCTAGTTTTAGCTTCTAAAAATTTCGATATAGGGGTTTCCCATAGTTTTATATATGTTTTCCTTATGGACATCCTTGGGCTATGTATCTTTACATTTGATAATTTTATGATTCTAGACACTCCATTGGGGATTAGGATGGGTAGTGTAAATAAGTGCAAGGAGTTACCTCATGAGGTTTGTGGGTGTCACTTATTTATGGGACCTCTATATATTTGATATGGGAGGCTTTGATATCATTCTCGGAATGGAATATTTGGTCTACTCTCCGGCCTTTGTTGACTGCTCTCTTTATAGGGTGAGTTTCACATCAATAATGGGAGGGTATTTTCAAAAAAATGGTGACTAGGATGTCTCGGAGAGTAGAGAAGGCCCTAATAATGATGGGTTAGGATGAATTACATACAATATTTCTAATTTATATCTAGATCACCAGGGGAATTCACCCATAGAATATCTTTCTGTGGTGGAACATTTCAGATATGTCCTTCTAGAGGAATTTTCTGGTTTTCCTCTAGATAAATAGGTGCATTTCTCTATTGACCTTGTTCTAGGATAAACACTAGAGTCCATTCCATTATATAGGATGGCTACACTAGAGTTACAGGAGCTCGAGAAGTAGTTACAGAATTTCCAGGTGAAGGATTTCATCCAACTCAGTACTTTTCACTAGGGTTCACCTATCATTTTTGCAAAGAAGGCATAAGGTACCCCCAGAATTTATGTGGATTATCGGAAGCCTATCCAGTTGATGGTGAAGAACTGATATCCCTTGCTGAGGATTGATGATCTATTTGATCAGATTCGAGGAGGCCGGGTGTTCTAAAAGATAAACTTGAGATCCAGTTATCATCAGTTGTTCATTAAACCAACAAATAGACATCTTACATACTTTCAGAGATGATATGGTCTATAAAATTATTTGGTTATGACATTCGATCTCAAAAATATGTCAGCAGTTTTCATTGAACAAATGAACCAAGTATTCCATCAGTACATGGATTATTTTGTGGAAGTATTTTTGGAAGATATATTGGTGTACTCTCACACATAAAATGACCATTCCATATATCTTGAGATCATATTAATTACACTAAGAGAGCATTAGTTATATTATATGCTCTCAAAATTCCACTTTGGGATCGACTAGATTCAATTCATGGGTTATGTAATCTAAGAGATAGGAGTATCTGTAGACATAGAGGAAGTGAGAGTAGTCGTTTACTTGTAGCATTCAAAGAAACTCTTTGAGGTACAAAGTATTCAAGGTCTGGATGGTTACTAGAGATTATTTATTCATGACCTTTCATGCTTAGAAACACCACTGGTATGCATGACTATGAATGGTGAAAAGTTCTTATGGATAGATTCCTACGATTCACCATTTCAAGAGATGAAAGGGAGATTGACATCATCACTGAATCTGATTTTTTCAGAGTCAGGCAAGAGTTACAACATTATTTAAGATGCTTTAGGTATTGGGTTAGGATAAATTATTATGCAGGGGGTAGGAGTAATTGCATACAGGTCTCGGTAGTTGGGGCCACATGAGAGAAATTACCCAACGCACAATCCCGAGTTAGATGTAGTTCTGCATGCTTTGTGTTGTTGTAGACATTATCTTTTGGGAGAGCATTTTTGGGAGAAACTGACCTCAAAAGCCTCAATTATATCTTTACTCAGCATGAAATTAATTTGAGATAGTGAAGGTGGGTTGCGTATCTTCAGTATTTTTACTTTGAGCTTGCACAAAAACATCGGAATAGAAACGCAAAGGCTGATGCATTGAGTAAGAGAACTAAGATACATGAAGTTTAGGAGGCTAGTATTAAGTCTGATCTTATGGATTTGTTCTATAATATGAATTTGGGGGTTCTTGATAGATATGTTCAAATGATTCTTTCATCTATAGTCATTACCTCTACACTAGAAGACTGAGTGTGAATGAGACAACTATTAGATTCTGAAGGTCTAGTCCTACAAGAAAGTGTGATAGGAGTGAAACCTACTCTTTGGTAGACCATAGGCAAGGATGAGGTATTTCATTTTCATTGATGTGTATGGGTGTTATTAGACATACGCGAGGATCTTTCGTGAGATTTTCATGCCTAAACATGTGCAGTTCTTCCTTGTGTCACCAAGATATATCAAGATCTACACTATCAGTTTGGTGGCTAGGAATGAAGAGGAATGTTGATATTTTTGTTATGATATATTTGACCTATTAGCAGGTGAAAGCGGAGCATCAGTGAATAAAAGGTCTATTAATATAGTTACCCATTCATGAGTGTAAGTGGAATGAGTTAGTGATGGATTTCATGATTGGTTTAACGAGGTATCCCAGAGGAAAAGCTATTTTATGGGTTGTTTTTGATAGACTCATGAAGGATGCACATTTCTTTCCGATCAAGGAATCCTTCAGTGCAGATGATATTGGAATGTTTTACATCTTATAGATTCTATTTTTTCATAGTGTTCCACACTCTTTCATTTATGATAGAGTTGTACGGTTTACTTCTCGTGTCTAGAAGGGACTATAGAGGGATTTGGTTACATATGTACTTCTTAGTATAGCTTACCATCCCCAGAGAGATGGCCAATATGAGTGCACAATTTAGGTTTTAGAGGACATGATTTGACTATTTATCCTGGATATTTGCGGTTTGTGGGAGAGACAAATACCCCTTGTGGAATTTTCCTACAATAACAGTATTTATGTAACGATTTAGATGGAACCTTATGAGGCTTTGTATGGTAGGCCATGCAGATCACCCCTATGTGGGATGGTGGTAGGAGAGGCAGCTACATTGAGCCCTAGTCTTTTCTAGTGGACCACTAAACATGTGTAGTTGATTTAGAAGAAGATGGATAATACACAATCATTCTATAATTCTTATGCTGATCGATGGAGATGAACTCTGGAGTTTGAGGTCGGAGATTAGGTTTTCTTATGTCTCAAACCGAGGATGGGATAGAGGTGGATTATGACACGGAGTAACATATCATTGAGATACGTTGGGCCATTTGAGGTTTTAGAAAGAGTCGAGATAGTTTTATATCGGTTGCAATTACCAAATAGGTACCAGGATATGCACAACGTCTTTCATGTATTTTAGTTACAGTGTATCTTTTCAGACCCATCTCATTTTTTTCAACCTTAGGATTTTGAGTTGGAGATGGATGCATCCTCCGAGGAGAACCTTATCCGAATTGTGGATCACAACATGAAGGATATTTGTGGCCAGTTTGTTCATATGGTATGGGTGTTATGGCAGCATTGGAGAGTGTAGGATGAGACTTGGGAGAGGGAGGACTATGTGTGATTGTTGTGGATAGAGTTGTTCATAGATTCTACTTCACCACACTTGGAAGGGAAATTTGGGGAAGAATTGCTTTAAGGGGGGAAGCTTTTATGAAGTCGAATATTCATTTTTGGTATAGATATTTATTTAGGGATGTTTTTTAGGAAAAAAGAAGAATTGAGAATATTTTAAGTACATGTTGTGTACCTGGTTATCACATACAGTTGTGTACTGGCCGTGTAATGGTCGAGTACATGGCCATGTAGGTGGCCTAGAAGACTGGTTAAGGTGGGGGCCAGTTAAGGGTAATACGTGGTGTGTTCCATTAATGGAAAATCAATTTATTTTTCATTTTATATGATAAATTAATGTGGGGTCACGTCTCATCCTTGTAAACGTCTTCTTCTTCACTTGGTTTGTACAAGAGAGTGACAGAAGGGCCAAAGAACTCTAAACCCATGCCGATTCTCCATCCGACCTCCTATTGAGACGTCATTGGATGAGTTGGAATCCCATCGATGAGTTCTAAATTCCTATAGGGCCTTTATTTCTGATTCCTCCTATCTCGTGAGTTCTTCAAGGATTATCATTTTTCATCAATTTATAGATCTACATTGTTTTAGCCTGATTCGAGGGCATACATTAATGAGTATTAACCATATGACCACAAGGTAGGTGGTTTGTGCCTTTTGTTGTTCATATTTGGATTATGTATGCTAAACGTTCCGCATACTCACATTTGGGGTATTTATTTTTTGGAGATTTAACCCCGTTTAATATGTTCTGTGGTTGATTGAGTGAAAATGGATTTTTTCCTATGCGTAAGGTTAGGTAACTTGTTTCCATGCCTTTTTTGATTTAGATGGAGTTGGATTGGTTTTATGAAATTATTGTAATATTCATTGTGCATGTTTGAACAAGGGGAATATGATTGTGACTTCTTCTTGAGGTGGGGTCATTTACGTATGTTGTACTATTATGAGACCCAAGGGTATTGACCATGAGAGTTACCAAGTGGTCATAAACCCAGGGGTTTAAATTGTGAGAGTTATCCCATGATTTTTTATATGTTTTTGATCGTATATTTGGCCATAGGGTTTAGACTATGAGAACTAGACCAGGTGGTCATTTGTAAATGTTTAGTTTTAAGTTTGAGCAAAGGAATTAGGCAGTGAGAGCTACCCAGAGGGTGATTATTAAATGATATTTGTTATGTTAGAATTGGGGTATTAGACTATGAGAACTACCTCAGAGGGTTGTGATTAAATAATTGAATGATTATGATGGGTCTACCAAGCCAAAGCACAATCTTGGACTCGGTCTTACTTGATTTGAATAGGTAGTATTCTAAGACATCTATTTTTTTTACTATTACATAGGGGATAAGGAGATTAGGATAGATTCCAAGGTGTATATGATTAAACAGTTGGATAATAAATTTTAAATGAATGTAATTGAAAACATTATGCATATACACTTTTGATTGCTTCCTAGTCTATAGCTTTATTTATGCACATTTACAGAAATATATATTCACTAATAGATAGGCACAGATATTTTGGTGATTTCCTACTAGGATTCATCTCACACCATATTTGGGTCATGTTTTTGGATCCAAATCGGTAATATGGTTTCATTTATAATTATGTTAATGCGGCCTTCTTCATTAGGTACTTGATTATTGTTGGAGCTAGAGAGAATGAGACCAAGCTGAGGATTGTGATGTTGTTGGAGTTTACTTATTTTCTATAATTTGGATTCAATATTTTATGTATAGAATATTGACTTGTTTGGATGATTTTGTAGACATTTGTGACATGCATCATTTATATATGGTCCAGTTGTTATATTACAATTAGTCTTCCGTTGTTTACTTTCTGTATGTGTGATTGTCTCCGCTATTGTTTACATGTTTTATTATACTATGTATACTATTCCAATTAGGGAATAGTTTTCCCATTATCATACCATGGCCCTCACTTCTATTTGGAAGCCTATATCATTGAGGGAAATTCACTTTAGGTAATTTGAAAAATCGTGTTCGGGGCACCGTTGTGCGGTACCCAGAATCAGGACGTTACACCCATAATATGATTGTGATTATGATATGTTTGGGTTTTAGGGGGTATTATCAGAATTTTATCCTGAATTTATCTCATTTATTAGTACCAATTAATATTTTGATAATGGAAGGGTGAATTTATTATGATTGGACCAATGTTTGGAGGCTTTTCCAGAGTTGAATTATATTCTCAATAAATATTATATGTTGATTCTTCATATGCATTTGATCAAATATGTTGTATATTTTAATGAATCAAGAGTTGGTTTTGGGGAATTTATTGATAAAGTGGGGTATATATTATCTTATTTTAATGTCCTATAATTTCATGTAATTTTTTTTAAAATTGTATGGGATTATTTAAAGGTCACGCGCTGAGATGACACTTGATTCTAAGGACTGGTGGGCTCATAATAAGTGTATTAACTTATCATTATGTTTATTTAAAATATACCATGTCTAAGGTTATTGAAACATCTAAACATGTTCCTAGATTAAAATTTTGAAAGCACCATTTTGTCTGGAACGACAACTTTACCTACGAAAGGGCTTATCCTCGACCAGCACATGTTGAAGGTGAAAGTTATTTTTTGGACTTGTTATGAAAAATAAAATAAATGATTTTTCTTATGGTAAATTAAATAAACCTTAATGTATATTTTATTTGAAATTTTAATTTCATTTGAATATATTTTATTTGCAACCCGATCATAACCAAAACATTGTTTCATAAATGAAACAGCGTAACAACGATGAAACGCAGTGTAACAGAAACGTTGAAACATGTTTTCATCTTTTAATTGTTTTTTCGAGGACATATCGTTGGTACGATCTGGGATATATCTGAACCCATGGAGATTTGGTGTGGGATAATGACAACCAATGCATAGTCCACAATAACGAGCACCATTCCACATCTGTTCTTTAATCTTATGAAGGATCGCTAACAACAATAGTGGCCTACGGGTCAAGGAACGATGAACGAAAATGGTGTGATCTTCGCCAACGAATGATCCAACATCAGGTATAGGTTATTATTTAATATTTTCTTTCATCATTCTTGGATATTAAATGGAAAATTTGGATCAACCCATGAATAGGTTTACATGTAGTTTGATCATTCTTACAAGAGGTTCTTGACCACATAATGATTTTAGGGGAATTCAGCATCTGTTTTTATTTCACTCTTAAACCTTATAACAGGAGCATATTAATTCTATTAAGAATGGATACGGAGGTATTATCCTTGAATTTTTTATTATTTTTCCTCTCCCCATTGACCCATGAATTCTTCTCTTTCTTTATGGTTTGACAAATGGTCAATCGTCGTGCAACCATTTCATGGTGCAATTATCGAACGCCATGGAACTAGGATGGACACGACACAATGAAGGTGTGACGACGATGTTGGAGATCAAATTGTTGTGGTGTAGGAGATATTACACATGAATTTATTTTCACAATAAAGGGGTATCAACAAATATTTGGACCCATAGAGAAGAAGAATTTGGAATGAGGATCCCAGAACATTTTCTTGATAATTGAACGGAACAACGGAGAAAATTTGGTGGCCCGTGGAAAGGAATACGAGTGCCAGAGGCTGTGGCCGGTGACAGTGGAAGCCACATGCTGGATGGAAGAGGTGGTGCACCATGGTAGTGGCAACATCCAGGTCAATGTGTCTATCTTCGATGATGATTCCGTGGCTTCGACCACGGCGGTGACCTGGACCCACAACTCTAGTCATGGGATGCATAACAAAAGGTGGATGGTAAATCCATCCATGTGACATGGGATGGAAATGTTGAGTTTCCACATTCAGAGAGGATGAACCAGCCCACATCTATGCGGGCTGGGATGGAGCCATCGGGTTGGGTCAAATCTGTCGGATCGGGTAAGACCCGAGCAGCAATCTCGGGCCACGGTTGACCGCGACCATCGACAATGAGCCACAGTTGGTAGAGATTCTGCGCGACCAGGGCAGGTTAGCAAGAATCGACCACCACAGATGCTTGATCTCTCATGGGGAATTCAAACTGGGGGGGGTCAACCACCTGGTTCAGTGGACCAACCGCTTGGTCATCCCACAAGCCATTAGACAACCATTTCTCTAAATTTCCCGTAACTTACAAATCGTACATCCAATTGAAGAGTCATTTGTGACATTGGGACCCTCACAATGAAGTGGTACTTTTGGAATATTCCAAGTGAGTTTCTATGTGAGTTGAGTTATGATCAATGGAATGAGGAGAAGATTCTCCCAGAATCAAGAACGCTATGAGCGAAAATCCAATAGCTGGCTATGATGCAAAGGAAGTGACGAGTGGACCTCAGTGGCCCAATAGTCGAGCGGATGTTAGTTTACTGGTAGATGAGAAGAAATCAGGGGACTAAAAGACCTTAGTGACTCATCGGTGATGAATCCCTTAGGATTACAAGATGTTAAATTTTACAACTAATAATCTTGCTCCCGATACTTTAGGTAATACCAGTGTGAGATGAGAATTCATAATGTGTACTTTTCCTTTGTGGTCTTTCTTTTTTGTCTGGGGTCCCTTTTGGGTATTTTGTAACTCACCCCTACACGGGCTTCACCTACACATGACATGTATTATGTAGATGACTTATTCTTTGACAGAGACCATGATAGTCCAAGACTTGGTATTTCCTAGTGAGATAAGACAAGCAAGGCGTACTCATATGGATTGTGGAAGCTACTCTATACCTACCCTTCAGGTAAGTTTTTCTGCAGATAGATTATCATAGACTGTGTACTACCTTTTTTAAAGATTTGATTTTATTAGGTTTGTATTCTGGCCCATTTTACTTACAACTTTTACATCTACATTCAATGGTTGTCTTAGTGGCATGAAAAAGTTCCAATTTAGCATTTCAGAATGGGGTTGTGAGTGTGTGTGTGTTTGTGTGTGTACATGTACATGGGAAATGAATCCCACTTGTAGAATAAAGCGTTCGACACTAGTTTCCAGCACATGGCATTTTGTTGGCAGGATTGGGGTAGTCACGGCATGGGCCCTGTTTGACAGGTCATGAAAAATTGTTTTCAAATGTGGTCAGTACTACATTAAAGGCCAATAGTCTATGGTTTTTTTTTGCTGTGATAGTGATTAATGTTTTGAGTTCTACTTTTATTCTTGGGGAATCCAGTGTTCATGCGATGGGAAATGTATCCATAAACTAGGACCCTAAATTTTTCATTTTTACTCAGTACATGTAACCACTAGTTGCATGCATAAAATAGGAATTTGAGTGTTTCCTCATGTCCTTCGTGAGTTACCTCACCAGGTATAACATATTAATCGTGGTTCATTTTGATCTGTTTTGGGATGACACCACATAGATAGCTAGCAAGTTTTCTATTGTGTGACCATTATGATGGTATGCCCAATAACGAGGCATCAGTACAAGGACCATTATTGGAGACCCCCCCCCCCATGAGAGGTTCACCAGTGTTTCCACCAACTATTGGTCAACAGTTTCTATCGATGCAACCGGTAGAGGACACACATTGGCTAAGTACCTTATAAAAGTTCTGAAGGTAGATACCACCTAGGATAAGGGGTGAGACTGACCCTCAGGTTTTATAGGATTGGATTGAGGTAGTTATGTGAGTCTTCCATCTGGTGAGGATGTGTCTTGACTAGATGGTGATCATAGACATGATCCTTCTTCAGGGATCGACAAGGAGATGATTGAGCTTGAAAATACATACACAAAATAAGGAGACCCTCAAGTAGAAACAATTTGAGCACCTATTTAGAGAGGATTTCATTCCAGCGATGTTGCACTCATTGGGTATATAGGAGATACTTCACCTATATCAGGGTGGAATGGCAATAGCGGAGTACTCTCTGAGATTCACTAATATTTCTCCCTACTCCACAGACATGGTGCGAGACCCATTATTCAGTTTTTGAGATTTTGATTAGGGACTAAACTATTAAATCAGGGCTTCCATGGTATCGCTTAGCAACCCTACTCAGGATGGGGTGCTGGAGTGATCCCTACCCATAAGAGGTTCTTGACATAGTAGGTGCCAACAGTAGGGGAAACCATTCGACCCCGGGGGGGATATTATTTTGTTGTTGGAATCAGGAAGTAAACACAGGGACCGATAAAGCCAGCAATTTTTGGGGACAACCCTATAATAAAGGATTGGTGTTATAAGGCCCCCAGGGTAATAGGAGTCATCATAGGTTAAGTCTGTGCTACACATTTGGTTGGTATGGGAACACGGCTCTTGATTTCCCAACTCGTCACAAAAACGACTAAAAACGGTCAAGGGACCACTAAGGTAGAGGTAGAGGTTTGATTACGGTGGTCCCCATGGTGGACGATGTGGAAGTGGAGCCAACAGAGTAGTAGGTGGTGGGCAGAGGTTCGATGTGCTACTACCCCCACTCTCACGGGATATATCATGGGCTCTAAGAGCTAGTGGATTGGGGTAAGGCCAACTGTAGGCGATGCAGGCCTATGTCCATGGTTCTACATAGATTATTATAGGTACAATCTATATCTTCTCCATTTAACTTTATTTCATATAAACACAAGGTTCATTTACTCTTTCGTTGTCACGAAACCTGTTCAGAGCTTGAAGATTTTTGTGGAGTTGTTGGCTAGATCCTTACGATTAGAGACTATTACGGGAGAGGATTCAGAGCTTATGCACAGGTGTTGGCAGTGTCAGTATACTCTAGGAGGCGAGAGCTTCGACTGTGATCTTCTATTAGTATCATTGAGGACTTACGATGTCATCTTAGTTATGGATTGGTAATACAGATTTCATGATCAGATTGATTGTTTTAGGTGATGAGTGGGGTGTGAATATGGGACCATGTTTGGCTTCACCAAGGAAAATGGAGCTCTTTCAACATAGGATGGAATTTCTCAGAGGAGGTTACAGTTGATCACTCACTAGTTTTCTAGCCTCACCCTCGGTGTGGTGGACCAAAAGAGTCCTCACTTTTAAGTAGTGGTGGATGAGAATGAAGACGTCTTTCTTGAGGATGTTCTAGCATTACCCCCTCGTCGCATGGTTGAATTCTACATCGATATATTCCCCATGAAAACACTAATATCCACACCAAAATATCGGATGGCTCCCAGAAATATTCTTGAGTTGAGGGTACATCTGGTGGATTTACATAATAAGGTCTTTGTGAGAACCAATGTTTCACCGTGGGCATCCACTGTATAGTTTTCTAAGAATTCAGTCGGGAGTTTGAGGCTGTGTGTGGAATTCTGGTGCCTAAATCAAGTGACCGTTAAGAATAGGTATCCACTAAAATGGATTGATTACAACTTCAATTAGCTAAAGGGAGGGAGATGGTTCTCTAATATAGGACTTAGATCATGCAATAATCAACTTCTTGTATGGGATGAAGATGTACCAAAGACAATCGGTAGATATAGGTATGGACAATATGAGTTATTCTAGATTCCATTAGGTATCAAAAATTCTACATTAGTGATAATGAGAATCATGAACAGGATCTTCCAGCCATAACATGACTGGTTCGTCATGGTCTTCATTGATGATATCCTAGTGTACTCGGCGTCCGAGGAGGATCATGCTACACACCCTCGGATAGTCCTGGATACACACCGAGAGCACCGACCATATGGGAAGCTGTCTAAGTGTCAGTTCTAGATTCCAGATATCCACTTTCAATGAAATTCCATTTTAGAGGCTGGAGTAGCAGTGGATCTAGAAAGGATTGAGGTGGTGCTTTCTTGGGATCCACCTAGAAGCATGACAAAGGTACGGTGTTTCTTAGGACTGGTTAGGTAATACTGGAGGTTTGTGCCTGAATTTTCCATGGTAGAATCACCCATATCATCTTTGATATGGTAGGTACATTCCTTATTGTGGAGAGAAATGTTCCAATAGTGTTTCCAAGAGATGAGGCAGAGACTAAAGAGCACCCCCATCTTGAGACTACCAAAGGAGGGCATGGGTATATAGTATTTATTGATGAATTTAGGACTATACTGGGTTGTGTCCTGATGTTGGGGCATGCATTGATCACCTATAGTTCATGTTAGTTAAGGAATCACGAGAAACAATTTGCGACCCATAACCTCGGGAAAGCTGTAGTGGTCATTGATTTGAATATTTGGAGGCACATCTTGATGGGTGAGCAGTTTTCTGTATACTCAGAACAAAAAAGTATCAGGTAAATCTTCTCCTAGAAGGACCTAAACATGAGGTATCTGAAATGTCAAGAGTTACAATAGGACTCTGATTTCATGATAGTCCATATTCTTGGGAAGGGGAATGTGGTAACAGATGCGCTCAATAAGAGATCTGGTTTGCAGTTACTGAGTGAGGTGTCAGAGCAATTATCTGCGATGTAGATATCCTTTGTGGATGGTGATGGAGTAGCATATCTTCAGTCGATGGTTTTCACTCCCCCACTCTTACAGCAAGTTAGGTAGGAACAACTTATGGATGTTGACTGTGAGTCCTGACGTGCTCCTTTATCCTCAGGACAGGCTCCTAACAGATATTCGATAGGTGGGATGCATGTCATCATATTCAAAGGGCTCACATTTTTTCCAGTGGCATCGCGTGAGGAGGTTTTTATGGAGTTCAACACCTCCCCCGTTGGAGGTACATACAGAAGTGGAAAAGTTGTACAAGGACCTCTAGTGTCAGTACTGGTGGTTGGGGATAAAGAAATAAATAGCAGAGTTCGTTTCACGGTGCCTCACTTATTAGTGTTTGAAGGCAGAGCACCAGGTTCTAGTAAGATTGACTCACATGCATAAAGAGTTGAATTGGAAGTGGGATGGTATCTCGATGGACTTCATTTAAATTTTACCCTAAAAATCCCGGGGGCATGATATCATCTGGTTTGTTGTTGACTGACTCACCAAGTCAGCCAACTTCCTACCCATCCAGAAGCAGGGTTCAGTATAGAGCTTGGGATGCCTCTACGTACAGAATATAGATTAACTCCATGCGGTCCCATAAACAATTTTCTCGGATCGAGGTACACTATTTACATCCCTATTGTAGAAGGGATTGCAGGAGGTGTTCAAGACTCATCTTCTCTTGAGCACAACATTCCACCCATAGACAGATGGTTAGACGTAGATGACAATCTAGGTTTTAGAGGGAATATTTGGTGCTCACATCTTGTACTTTGGTCACAGTTGGGAGGATCACCTACCACTTGTGGTGTTATAATACAACAATAGATACCACCCCACCATTGGTATGACACCATTCACGGGGGTTTATTAGAGACCATGTAGATCATTGTTATGCTGGGTGGACCTAGGGGAGTCAGTAATCATGAGTCTAGAGTTGGTATGGGATAACACCGAGAAGGTTCAGGTTATCGAGGAGCGAATGAGGACTGCACAAAGAAGATGTAAATATTATGCTAATAGGATATGGAGACTCTTAGTATTCATGGTTGGAGACCTTGTGTTCCTCCGAGTCTCACCCCGACGGGGATTTTGAAGATTCGGCTGGGGCGGCAGGTTGTCTCTGAGATTCATCATCCCCTTACAGATTCTAAATAGAGTTGGTGAGGTGGAGAACTGCTTATATATTCACCCATAGATGCACCAGGTTCTTAATGTATTCCACATATCGTATCTGAGGTGGTACATGCATGATCCATCACATTTCATGGATTAGAAAGAGTTGTACATTGACGATGAGGTGACATTTGTGGATTCTCTGATAGAGATGGAGAATTGATAGGAGTGGATTATTCATTGACAGTTGATTCCTTTGGTTCATGTTTGGTGGCATCACAGAAATCTCTAACAGAGAATATGGGAGTGGGGGGCTTAGATTTGTGCTCATTACCCCCCATTTGTTTGTTTATCCCTTGTTCTGACTTATGATGACGTAAAACCCTAATGGTGGGGGTCATGTAATGTCTTGAAATTCCATGTAATTTTTTTTAAAATTAAGTGGGATTATTTCGAAACCACATTCATAGATCACACTTGATTATGAGGCCCAGTACTCCTGGAAGAAATGTTTGAAATTTTCATTAAGTTTATATAAAATATCTAACATGTGTGGTTGTTTCAACTTCTAAATAGGTTCCCTGATTAAAAATCGGAGGGAACTTTTGGGTCCTTAATATCAACATTACCTATCAAAGGACTTAACCTCGACCGACATGGGTCGAGGGAGAATGATAGTTTTTTAGAATTTTTATGAAAAATAAAATAAAAGTATTTTCTTAAAGTAAATAAAATAAACCTTAATGTTTATTTTATTTTAAATTCTAATTTCATTGAAATGTGACGGTGTTGCAACCCGGGCATAACTGAAATGCTGTTTCAAAAATGAAACAGTGTAACGATGCTATAATCCAATGTAACGGAAATGCTGAAATGGGTTTTCTAATTTTAATAGTTTATCTAAGGATGGATATTTGGAATGATCTAAGACCTCTCTAAACCCTTAGAGATTTTTAATTTGAGAGTGATGATTGATGAATCACCTATGATGACAAGCACCATTATCCCTCCGCTCTTCCATCCTTAGATGGATTGCCAACAATAATGGTGGGTTGCATATCAAGTAACAACAAATGATATCATTACGATCTTCTCCAAAAAACAATACAACATTAGGTAGGGGTTATTATTTAATCATGACATTACCCATTATTGGATATTAAACAGAAAATGAAAATAAAATCCATGAATAGGTAGACACGTTGTTTGATTGTTCTTACGAGAGACTCTTGTTTATAGGGTGATTCTGGTGGAATTGAGTTTCTGTTTTGATTTCATTTATAAACCATATAATGGGAGCAGATTAATGACGTGACGAATGATGGAGGACGTTCAATCCATGAATTGTTGTTTAGATTTACTCTTCCCTTTGACCAGTATGTTTTTCTCATTCTTTATGGGTTGACGAATGGTTAATTGTTGGGAAACCATTTCCTGGTTTAAAAATCTGACATCATAAAACTGGGATGGATAAGGCATGATGGAGGGGTGAAAATGATGGTAGTGATCAGATATAGGTGGTGCGATAGATATTGAATGTGAAAGGATTCCCAATAGAAAGGGGTTTCAATGAGGATTCAAACCACAGGCGATGAGGAATAGAGACCAAGGATCTTAAAACTTCTTCCAGATCGAAGAAAGGACAACTAGAGCACGTCTTGTGGCCCGGGGAAGTGTTTGTAAGTTCCTTGGCACTAGTAGAGGCATCATCTGGGAAAATATAGCATTCTATGTAGAGGAGTCTACAAATATATTCTCAATAGTGACCTAGACTAGCGGAGCATGTTATGGGCCGCGTACGGAATGTGGGAGGGGTGAGTCAGTCATGCGACATATGATGTATAGTTAATGTTACCACAAATAGGAAAGAAGACCTAACCCATGTCCAAGGGGGCAGGATGAAAACGACAGGCTGAGACCATCCGAGGTGGGCCAGTCCCAACGAACCAGGTTGATCGGGTGTATCAGGTCAGACCCAGCGGGTCAGGTCGGACTCGAGAAGCTGGTCTGGGCCACAGTAGACACTGATCCAAGGTCAGTGGAGTTTCCATGTGTCTACGGTAGCTCAACCAGGGTCAACCACCATGGATTCTCAAGATACTACGGGGCAGTAGAACCGCGTGGTCGACCACGGGGGTTGACAACCATGGTCTTTCCATGGGCCAATAAACCCCATTTTCACTAAATTTCCCATAACATCCATACCATACATTTGATTGACAAGCCATTTGTGGTGTTGGGACCCTCGCGACGAGGAAGAACATTTGACATAATCTATGTGGGTTTTCGTGGAGGTTGAGTTATGACTAATGGCTTGAGGAGTATATTGTCCTAGAATCAATAATGCTGGAAGTGGAAATCCTACAGCTAACTATAATGAGAAGGAAGTGAAGAGTGTACCTCAATGGCTATGTATTAGAGTAGAACATTGTGGCTTGGAAGATGACTGAACCTCAGTGTTCGGACAGACCTTAGTGACTCCACAGGGATGAGACCCTCAACAGTACAATATTTTTAGCATTATGACTGATAATCTTTCTTTATATACATTAGGTTATACCGGTGTGACCTGAAAATTATTAGTGTGGAATTTTCCTTTGTTGTATTTTTTTGTGGTTTGGGGTATCTACCATGTATTGTGTTACTCACCCCTGTACAATATTTACCCGAATGTGTCATGTTTTGTGTAGATTACTGATGCTTTTACAGATACTATGATTATCCAGGACCAGGCAGTTCCCAGTGAGATTTAATAGGTGAGGTGTACACCTATGGATTCTGGAAGCTACTCTATGCATCTCTGTTAGGTAGGGTGTTCTTGTTGATGTATTATCCGAGACCTAGTACTCCTTTTTTATAACTTTTCTTTTATTGTTTTTGTATTCTATCCAATTTTACTTAAATCTTGTAATTCTACATTTAGTGGTTGTCTTAGTGGCATGCATATTTTCTTTTTTAGTTTTTCAGGCTCGGGTTGTGAGTGTGCGTGGGTACAAGTATTCGGTAAATGCCTCCCACATGCAGGATAAAGCATTCGGCGCTAGTCACCAGCCCCTATCCATTGGGAGGTGGTCTTGGGGTAGTCGCGAAACGTGCCCCATGGGATGGTTCATGACACTTTTTGTTCATATATTCTATGACCCCATGAGTAGAAATATATTACCCATTACATAAAACTAGAATATGTGGCCAACACCTTGAAGTGAAAGTGACATTATCTTATTTTTTAGAGGTTTATTTTATACATGGGCCAAAATAGCCTCTTCTTCGGACAACCTCGTTTGTTTTATATCTAAAGACTTATTAGGATGGGTTTGTGATCAAAATAGTGACTCTCTGTCATTTTTATGGATGTAATAAAAGATTTTTAGTATGTTTTTGATGAAAATAATGGCTCTTGAATTGTGGATAAGAGAGGAGTGTGGTGAGCTTTTATAAGTAATGGAGGGGACCCACTAAGAATTTCTTAAAATAATGAAATATATTTATGTCAATTCCACGAATGATAATTAAAAATCTATTAATATTCAAATTTTGGATAGTGTGAGGTATAAATATGTTCATAAAATTGAATTTATACATGTTTAAGGGGAACAATTACACTTATCTCATGGTTTGGCCCTAAAAGTGAACTCATTTTTACCTTAACCACGGTGACTAAATTTTATTTTTTTTACTATTAGATATGAATTAAAATTATGTTGACCGTATTATGTAATATTAATTACTCTGATTTATAATATTAAATCTATTTGACAAAATTCAATATATATAATTTTTATAATTTAATTTAAAATTAAACTCACAAAGGCGATCAAAATAATTTTTCTAAACAAATAGTTTTATTAAGTATAAAATAATTTAATATAAAAATTTTACATAAATTAAAAAGACCTAAATTGGATTAATGATTACATTATAGAACAAATTTTAATTTAAAACGAATAATAAAACAAAAATGAAAATTTAAAATTCTCTATGAAAAATATAATTTTTATTAAAAGTAAGTGTTTTCATTAATCATCGTAAAATATATATTTTCATAAAATTCTAAAATATTAAGTATAAATTTAATTTTTCTAAATTAGTTTCAAGAATTTTCAGAAATTAATTTTAATATAAGTGTGAAAAACGCGACAAAACTGTTTTTTAGAAAAAATAATTCTTTTAAGTATAAAATTGGATTTAATCTTATGTCACGACTAGAATAAATTTTAGATGAATAATTTTTTTATTGAATATATAATATAAAAATTACATTAAAATAACTCATCAATAGTATTAATTTAATTTAGTAAGATAAAAATGCATTGTAGGTCTAAAAATAGTTTTTCATAAAAAAATATTTCTTTTACCTTCATTTGATTCTTATTTTCATTGACAATAAATTGGTTAAGAATTAATTTATTTTATAAATGTGTAATACATATAAATTCCATAATTTTTTTGTTCTATTCTTAACCATAATTTAATGGCGAGGTTATACTGGTAAATTGTATTATGGTTTGTTTAGACTCAGGGTTGTGCATATTGTATGCAGTTTAAGAGAATATATTTATTTTAAAATAAAAAAATCATAAAATATAGGGTGTTATAAAATTATAGAAGGGAATCTAATTTTATATGAGAAATCTACTATGGGGAGTTTTAATCCCAATATCCTTAAAAATCTATCATACAAGTTCTTAACATATCATCAAGAGTTTGAAAAGTCCTCTCAGACCTGCTATCTATCAATGGATTATAAGAAGTACTAAAACTCATCTCAGTATCAAATAAATTTTAAATAATTATTTATAACCTCAAGCGTTCGACATCGGATATAATGGATATTGGTACTCAATCCATATTTACTACCTCCATTGTATATATCTTCGTGAGTTTTTCAAAAGTGAAATCTTCTTGGATGGAAATAAAATGAGATGATGTTTTATGCTAAAAAACTAAAACCCAAATGTTATTATTTCCTATAAATGTATTTGGGAGTCCTACAATAAAATATATGTTGACTTTTTCCCATATCCTTACTGGTATAGACTACGTTAGAAACATTCCCTTATACTTTTTTTATTCAAACATAACTTTGTTGTATACTAAGCATTGAGATATGTATTCTCCAATTTCTCTCTTCATGTTATCACACCATTATTTTTAATTTCAATATCTATAGATATTCATAATTCATTGATAAATAGAGATAAATGTACTGTACAAATCATCCAAAAGATCTGTCATCAATTTTTTATTGAACCCGTTCTAGATAAAATGAAATGTCACATTAATCATCCTTCTACATGCCTCGAGGAACATTCATGATAGACCTGGGATGGAGGAAACTACTATGGTATCACAATTGACCTCACAAGAACAATTTAACCTTTATAAAACAAGGATCAATAATTGTCCCACTAGAAACCCAACATGGGGTATCCTTACATTGGATAACCATGCCAAAATGAACAATTGGTAATTCTAAATAATACATATAAATAGTCTATAAAAATAATCACTAACCAATATATTTAAAAAAAAGACATTAATGAAACCATTTTTATACAAATATTTTACATTTATAAACAAATAAATAAAAAATTAAAAGAAATAGGCAGAATAAGAGGTAAATATAACTTGCAATCTAAAAATGACAAAACTAAAATCTATCGAACACCAAAACATCTCCATGTGACTCACATATCACTATCACAACATTAAAAATTACAGCTTCCAAGTGGAGAGCAGTAATAATCGAACCTATAAGTCAAAACCTCAAACTAATAGAAAACATAAGATATTGAATACCCAATAAAATGAGTATGTATGGTATGATCTGATGTCTGGTAGGATATAACTATGAGCCCATTCATATACCATTTATAAAGAAACCTTTATTTCTAGTTTGAATGTAAGGAATAATAAAATATGTTTTCATTATTTATATGTAAAATGGAAATAAAATGTGAAATTCTACATAAAATTTTTCAAAGAACCAAAATTTTAATACATACCTCAAAGAGGAACTACAAAGATAATATCATTTCAAATAAACACAACTATATACCTTTTTAAAACCAATCCATATATATTTCAAAAAAAATGATAAACCATTTCTTTTTAAAAATTGTATCCTATTAAAATAAACCCAAAGATTATTTAAAATACATTAAAATTTGAAAAACCTTTCTAGGATTTTATTTAAAACAAATGTATCTCTTACCATTTGTTGAAAACATTAACATTCAAAACCCACAAATGGGTATATACAGGTAAAACATAATTCAATAAAAATCCATAGTCACTCATAAATAAATGATAATAATCATACAAGGAATGTCTCACCCCAATGATGATAAGTCATAATGTTTTGAGGTAATCCAATAAAAAAGTGGAAGCTCATATTCAAATAAAAATAAATAAGCATAGCATAAATTACAACCCTTTAAGAAACACTTTGGGAACTAATTATGCAATTTTCTCAATGTGAAATGGTGAAAGAAACTATAAAATAGATATCATCCACAAAAATCATCACCTGAATCTCTCTCTCATAGAATCATCAATGACACAACCCCTCACCAGATGTTACCAATAATTATGTATTTCACAGTAGGGTATCAAGTTAAAATATTAAAAAAATGTCCTGAAACATCCTACTTAGTAACATTGGTTCCATGTTTCATGGATACAATTTGTTATTACAATCAAGTTATAATCATATTGTGACAAGAACACCATCCTAAGGAACAACATGTAGTGGTCAACTAAACATATCTCCTCTAACACACCCTCTCTGATAATGTTCCCCAAACCAATCATAGAATCATGAATCATAATTCATGTTAAAATAAATTACACTCATGAATAAAAAATGGTTTGTAGAATGCTCAATATTAGGATTAATAAATAACAAACCTAAAAGAATCACATAAACTATCAACCAAATATTTTCTTTATATATAATCATTACATTATTTGTAATTCCCTTCTAAAACCATTTCGAAACCTAATATAACCTAATAGAAAATCATACACACACCAATGCCCAAAAAGTAATAAATATACCAAATCAATAAAAGGATAAATCCTAACAAATAGTCTAAAGATTAATCATAAAACAATTTCAAAACATTTAAATCCTTTCCTAAATCAAATTTTCCCTTTTTCTTAAAAGTTATAACCTCACAAAAAACAATGATGATTATTTTTAAAACACGGGAAACCAATTAAAATAATGAAAAAATATCTAATCAAAGAACACTTTAGATAAAATCCAATTAGTTTTAAACACTGTGAAAGAATTGTTTTTCTCATGAAATAAATATTAATGGAATTTTATTAAACATATAGAATGTATTAAAAACAATATAAAGTCAATGATCATTGAAACACTAATTTAATACAATTTTTTCAAATAAAGAACCTACACAACATGGAAATCCTTTGATAACACAACATTAGTTATCAAATATAACAATAATTTAGATCAAAACACATTTTAAAAACATCAAGAAATCAATTTAATCTTTAATAAATGTATATGGGATGGAAACACCTACCAAAATAGGTGGAATCATGTTAACTACAATAGAAACCAAAATAATAGGCCATAAGATATGGCTCCCAACCCCATGAAACAAAAATCCTTAATTTTAGAACAACCCTAAACCTAAAAACTATCCCACATGGAGATTGGGGTTAGAGGAAAAGAGGTAACAAATATAGAAACTAATAGGGGAAGAGGGGATAATGGTAAATAGAATGATTTAATTAATAAATCAGGATGAAACACTAATCATTGGTAATAAATCTTCCAAAAAGTTTCCTACTAAAAAGGGAAAAAATGGGGCACCCTCTCGATGATACAAAACTTTTAAGGGGTCAAATGGGAGCTAGAATCACTTAAATTAGGTTTTTAAAATATATTTTATTATTATTTAGTAGGTTATACAATTTTTCTACACAGCTTATAAAACCATGTGGAAATTGAGAAACTGATATTAAAAAAACAAGATGAATGTTTATGTTGAAAAGTTTTGGAAAACCATTCTCGAACTGTGTAACATTAAAATTTTCCAAAAAGTATAAAATGACTACCCAATCATTAGTGAAGTCCACCAATTAATCAATGAATGTGTTAAACACAATGTAGTGACACCATGGGTGTCCCAAATCTCCCCACCATGCCACTTTATGTCCAAGAAATGTCTATTCCTAAAAATTATTCAATGAAATTAGAAAAATAAATGGAAAATATCACTCTTAGACTCAAAACTGGAATCATTGGTCCTTAATTTCATGCTTCATGGTAAATACCAAATATAAAAAGCTTTAATAAACCCAAAATCCCAATAAATACTAATAATTTATTCCTTACATGATGAAATAGTGGGACAAGCACTACCATGGTATAACATGAATTTGTGGACTCTACCAAACACACATACCAAAACATAAAGTGCTCTTCAAGTCATTAAATAGTCTAATGGATGAAATTAAGTGACACCTGTATACCCAATGACGTCCCAATATTGATAGATAATGACACATTTTAACCAAAATAATATTGGATGAAACTCCAGGAGAATGAGAAAAACACATTGAGACTCGATGGAGGTATCACTATAATGTTTAATTAATCTAATATGCTGAAACATCAGGGGTATAACTCAAAACAATGATCCTCCAAAAAGAGGCATTATCCACCAACCTCAAAGCCATTATATAAGGAACTCTACTCAATACATCACAAGAGAGCACATCCTCAAGAACACTAAAGTCTTATCAGTATAACAAACCCAATCAACCCAGTCCCCTGAACTGGTAGAAACACCCAAAACATGAACACGCCTCAATAAGGAATGATATGGATCTAAATTCATGTCACATTACTCAACAAAGGATAACTCAAATACAAATAAAAAAAATATCTAACCATAGTAATTCCTATAGAAAATATCATATTTGTAGCTATCATGATCTACTCAGCAAACAGAAGCCTACCCTCATTACTCAAACCCAAACCTAAGGAATTCCAAAGCCATTCATTAAACAATACTAAAACAATGGAAAAAACCATATATAAAGACAATAATAAGGAAAACAATGATTCATGAGCATTCAAATTATTGGGACACAAGAAAATTTATCATCATTCACTAAAAAAATTAAATAAAGAATACAAAATATATGGAACAAATTCCCAAAAATTGAATATTACAAAATAGAACAACCTCAAAACAAAAAAAAAATATTCCAACTCTCTAGGTGGAAGAATCACTAAAAATCATGTCTCAAATTGAAGCTTCATCTAAGACCACTTATTCTAAGGTTATTTCAACCTAACAAACATATAAAGGTGATCTAGATGGTTACACCAATTATAGGTCCTTGGAGCTATAAGATAAGAAGACTGAACATTCCTAGACATCGCCCACTGGAAACACACAACTGGATTATGATTCCTTCTTGCCATAACACTCTTATCGACACCAGATATGGTCATATCATCACTTGTCACTGGTTTTCCTACTAAAAATACTTCCAAAACAACACCCTTGACACCACTTTCTTCACAGTGGTTATGTCAGACTAAAACACCATATAACTAAGATTAAAACAAAGGCCCATAGTAAATAACCATGCCTTATTAGAATCATTTATAGCGAACTCAACATAAAAAGGAACTAGTCTATAGAATTGTTCCATGTAAGACGTCATTGACAGATCGCCCTAGAGGACACTCATGAATTCAATCACCTTTCAAATTCTCACCTCCTATAGATAAAACTATTGGATGAATGTGGCCTAAAAACAATCCTATGAAAACAATTCAAATATCTGGGAATAGATTATGTGAATCCACTAATATGAGACCAATCATATGAACAAAGTAGAGGTGCACCTCACACTTGAGGTCCTTGTACTTCCTAGTGACTCAAAGATCTATTGAAACTTAGATATCCACTCTATCACATCATGGAATGCATGATCACTATTATACACTGGTAGATGAAGATTACAAAACTCTCAAATGTGATCCAAAAGTTAAAAAGAACTTGTCCTTGACACTCTATCATGAGTCTAGGTAGATTCTGAGATAAGGAATCCTTCTTATGGATCACTATAAATACTATCAGAAAGATTATCTTCTAGAAACGTCGATCCCTTTATTGGGATCACATTCAAAAACATCCCAAAGACACAATATTTCATAAAATCACCACAAATTCAAATATAAGGTATATAAGTAAAAATAAAAAACAAAACAAAATTGAAAACACACATACTAACTTATTTCAAAATTTCTTAACATGGACTTATTTTCATTTAAAAAACCTTAACCTGTTCAAAACATTGAAACTTTAAACCTAGCTATAATAGAACCTATTCCAGGGAAACCAATTTCCTTTTTAAATAAATATTCCAAAAATGTTTCAATAAATTAACTACATAAAACCCATGAAATTATTTCATTGAAAATAATAAAAACCAACTGCATTTCATCTACTAAAATCAATCATGTTATAGTTTAAAAAAATTAATAACGCAAGTCAAGTATGAAAAAACAAGGGTTTTTAAAAAAATTCTCAAATTCCATTAATCGTATATTAATTTTAAAAAACATTATAAATACACAATACTATTATTAATCATCCATTAGAAAGAGAAATCAATCCTAAGAGAGTATAAACCAAAAATGGTGGGAAATAAAAAAATCCTAACATTCTCCTATATGCATGGTTTATATGCATAGTATGTCAGAACTTGCACCAACCATGTGAGTGCCACTAGAATTGGTAGAATGGTTTTCATGGGCTACACATGGTTTGATGGGGATTTCTCCTTAACTATACACCCCCAATATCACATCTATTTTCACTCAAAAATGAAGATTTTTCCTAGACACCAATTGAGATACTCCTATAACACAAATTAGCATCGCTCCACATGGAAATATCTCAATGAAACCCACCATATATTCATAAATAAAATAGAATTCCTAACCACGCATGAAAACATTAGATCCTATTAAACGAAAGAGCTATCCAGGAACTTCTTTAGATCCACCACCCATTTTTTGAGGATCCAAGCTCCAATCAACCTTTAACCCCACATAATAAGAGGGATCTAATATGACTTTATAATTAAAACGACCAAGTTCGCATTCAATGTCCCTTGATTCATTACCCAACATAGAACTACTATTATTCCTAATATCCTTAGTCTAGATAAAAACACCAAAGTATCACAATTTAATTCATGGGAATGATTTCAACCTCATAAAACAAGGATCAATAGTGGTCCCACCAAGAACCTTACATGGTATCTCCTTATATGGGATTACCATACAAAAATTAACAAGCATAAATGATTAATAAATAATTCAAACAGACCCTAAACATAATGAATGACCAACATATTTTAAAAGTAATGAATCATACAAGAAACCATTTTTATGAAAATGATTTTATATTTATAGTAAAATAAATAAAAAAAACTAAAATGAAACATGTGGTCTAAGAGGCTAATTCAAATAATGACCTAAAATTGACCAAAATGAAATATCTGACAAACTATATCTTCATGTGACTCACATGTCACCACCATAACTCAAATAACAGATGCTTCTGAATATAGAATCAGTAACAAAAAAACATGAAAGTCATGATGTGAAACCTATAGAACACATTAGTGATTTCATACATAATAATAGGATTATGTAGGTTGTGAGCCGAAGTCCAGTAATATACTACCCTGATTCCATTCACACTCCATTTATATATAAAACATGTTTTTTAATTCAAAAATATGTCATAATAAAAATGTTTTTATTTCCATGTATGTAAAATCGAAATAAAATGAGATATGCTACATATAATTTTTAAAATAACCACATTTGTAAAAAATACCTCAAAGAAGACCTATCATGGTATTGTTTTTTAAATATAACCATACATTTAACTTTTTAAAGACAATTCATTTATGTTTAAAAAATATAAAGATAAACATTTTTTTAAAGGCATTATTCTTTATGAACAAACCGACACATAGTTTAAAACACATTTCTAATGGAAATACATTTCAAGGATTGCATACAAGAAAAATGTTTCTCTTACATTTTAAAAAAAATTAACACACACATTCAACACATGGTTATAGAAAGGTAATGCATAATATAATAAAAGTATATAACCATTCATAGACAAATGAAAATAATCAAACAAAGCATGTAACACCCCAATGGTGCATACTCATAAAGCACCGAAGTAAGAACATAACAAAGTGGAAAATCATATAATAATAATAATAAACAATTATAGCATAAAATATAAACCATAAGGCAATATTTTAGTATCTAATGGGACTAGTTTATCAATGTAAAAAAGGGAGAAACAACTTCTAGTGGGTTCACGGCTGCACACCACTTCAACTGAATGCCTCTAGCATAGACTCAATGGTGACACATCCCCTAACTAGATGTTTCCTACTACTAGGTGTTAGTAGGAAGGGTATCACACTAAAATTGTATGGAAACATCCCTAAAATTACCAATTTGTAAACTATGTTCTTCAGGTAATATCTAAAAGAGGTGATTACCATCAATCGATCATCTTCATGTGACAAGCACACTACCATAAGACAAGAAACGTAGCGGTTGAGAAAATTTATCTCATATAACTTACCATATTTGATAATTTTCCCTCAACCCAAACATAAGAAAATTGTATCAAAATTTATTTTGAAAACCATATACTCACATACATAAACAATGGGTAGAATTGGGCTCAATATAGGTTGTAAGAGAAATCCAACCTAAGATAATCACATAAATTTCCAACCAAGCCTTCTCTTTATAAATAATAGATACAAGCTTTGGAACCCCCTTTTAAAACCACTCATAAACTAAATTAAAACAAGGTAAAATTATAAAAAAACTAAATCGTAACGAGTAATCAGAATACCAAATCAACCAAATCCCAAATCCAAACAAAAAATCCAAAAAATGAATAACATCGCCTTTTTAAAATATCAAAATTCGTTCAAAAAAAAAACCTTTTTTACTCAAGGTAAAACTCTTCAAAAACATTTAGGTATCATTTAAAGATTTGGTAAACCACTTAAATAACTAAAACCCTTTTTTCTCAAATAATACTTCAATTTATAAAATCTCATTAATTCTAAAAACTATTAACCAATTATTTTTCCCATAAAAAACATCAATGGAATTTTTCAAATATCTAGAATACATAAAACCCATTTAAAGTAAAAGTTCCATTGAACTAAAAATTTCAACAATTTTTCCCAATAAAAAACCAAAAAAAATGGAAATCCTTTGATAATATAAATCATGGTATCATATATAACATTAATTAGGCTTAAAATTTTTAAAAATATCAATAAATAAATGAGATTTTAAATAGATGAAAATGTAATAGAAACACTTACCTCACATAGTAGAAGTATTTCAACATCAATGGAAACCTTAGAAAGAGGGCTTACTTGATGGATAAAAATATCTAGATACTAAAATATCCTATTTTAAAGCATCTTTAACCATCAAAATCACCCAAAAGTTCAATTAGGGTATGAGGAAAATAGGGAGGAAAGTGAGAAACTAAGAGGGGATGGTAAAAGAAGATTAAAATGAAATATTTTACAAGTAATTCATGAATAATAACTAACCATTGGTGATAAATCACCTAAAAAGCACCAATATATAATTACAAATGAAGGGGTTCCCTTTAGTTGATGTCCAATTGAGTGGGGAGTAAAATATAAGGTTGTATCACAAAAATATGGGTTTTAAATTAAAAATAATTCTGATTTTAATGGGATTCAAGGTTTTGTGGCATGGTTTAGTAAATTATGCACAAACCATTTGAATTTTACTTGAATTTTTTTTTCAAGTTGTAGGTTTGTGTTGCATGGTTTGAGAAACTCGTGGTTAAACCGTGCAACCATGAAAAATGACCAAAACACTCTAAGGACACCCCATGAACTATGGGAGGCCACCCAATGATCAATTAATGACTTAAAAACAATGTAGTTAAATTTTTAATGTCATAAGTATTTATTTTAATGGGAAAAATATATGGGTTTAAACCTTATAACTCTATATTTAGTAAAGCTGAACACCAAAAAATTCATTGTACTTCTCAATAGAAATCGATCACAATTCCAGGTTTCATTAATCATTATATAGATGGATGTTTGAGAATATATTTATGAAATATAATATTTCTCTACTATTATTTTTACTTCCTGATTCATCCTATGTAAATCCTTGAGTATTGGGTCTTTTTTAATCCTCATCATGGATAGAGTAGAATGGTATTTCATTATCAGAGCAGCATCCACCTTTTTCCCTTCCCAAGGTGGTAATGTATTGATCCATGTGAGTATTTTTTCAATTAAAACCATATAAATTGGCTCATATTCAACAGATTTTATGTGAATATATATTTGATGATCTTATGATTGGCATATTTACCACAATTTTCTCTATATAGATAATTACACAAAATAATTAATGAAAACATAACAATCGTAAATTCAAAATCATGTATTGGTTAATTTTTCTCATGCATATTTAATTTTTATTATTCATAAGTAATTACCTTATAATTTTTCGTGAGTATCCATGCCAAGACCATTTTTATTCCATCTCTACATATTACAAACCCTTCCCCACTATATGGTAATGTGAGTACAAAAGTAGTGACCATATAATTTTTTAGTTCCCTAAAACATTCTTCACATTTATCTATCCAATGGAACATTTCTCTGTTTAATGTTAACGTGGTTAGTGAATTTGATAGCATTTAGAAATTATTCACAATGAATATATAGTATCCATTTAACCTAAGAAAAATAATAATCCTGATTACTATGGTCAGTCTATTAAATTTTTTTATAAAATTTATCATTTATGGATCTACAAATATTTACATTCTTATGATTACATTGCTTAATATTGATGATTTTCTAGGATAGAATACACACATAATAAATTTGTCATTCATTTTCACCTTACCCTATATCGTTAACAAAATTAGAAAATGATCATTATTCTATTTATATCTCTTTTAATAGATAATAAAGATATCAATAAAGACAACCACAAATTGATCAAGTTAGTCTCTAAGGACTCTATTCAATATATCTGTGAAGATACTGGTATAATTATTAAGTCCAACTAGAATATGTAAGAAATCAATGTTCATGCCTCATATGGAAAGTTATCTTGGAAATAACCTCCCATTTGAACTTTAACAGATGGTATGAAGATCGAAGTTCAATATTCAAGATGTTTCAATATCATATGAGTTGAGTGAAGAGATCATCCATATGGGTTTGTGGACACTTTTTCTTGTTCATAATTTTATTAGGCTCACAAAAATCAATAAAAAGATACTTCAATCCATACTTCATGTTGACATTGGGGATTGGTGTAACCCATGATGAAAAAGTAATGTGTGAAAAATCCTTTTATAGATTCTCTTATAGTTCCCTCTTTAATTAATTAAAATTAATGGGAGACATCCTATATATAAATTTTTAGATTGTTATGGATTTAGGTATGAGTTCGATTTAAAACGCAACCATGTGTTCTAATGTAAAACCAAGCTGTTTATCTATATATGAATTAGTATACTCTCATATAAAGATAATTCCATCAATGAAAAATTTATAAAGATCCATACTTTCTATACATAGATATTACATCTTTTTATATGAATATTCATTACATTACACAAACACATATATGAGGATCGTAATGGTATAATGTCATTGGAATCATGGAAACATCATCAACTAGTTCATAAGATTACTAAATCATAGCCCACTTATTTCGTTATAACTATAACCCTTAATAATCATATCACATTTAATACCTAGAATTATAACTTAGGTAAAAGTAAAATATAAAATGGTGAGAACACATTATTATTAAGTGTAAATAAGAGAAATATGTAAACATAACCGGATGATATGGGAATGATCACATGATCATAACATATGAAAACCACACCATGCATATCAAAGATCAAAATATTGAGACATGGAATAAATATTGATATATCATAAGATATAAATCATATTTAAATAAAAAAACTTCAGCAATGAGGGCATAAAATTGACATAAGACATGAATTATGGCTTACACATAAGCATAAATATTATTTCCATAATAGTCAAGTTTCATTGGTAAGGCTATCATAGTGGTGTTATTTCACTCCAAAAACCATCATATTAGTCAGGTTTATCTCTAATGACTATAATAGTGTATAAAGTCCCTTACTGAATAAGATTCACTCACTATTCTAGTAATGTATATCTAATGAGATATCAATCTTTTCCAATCTATTTGGAGGGAGATATTAGTCTCTACTATCACATAATGAAAATAATATATATGTGTTCAATAAGATCATAGAACATTCATCATATCAAAACCCATGAAAATAAATAGGCTTCATAAAAAATTATTCATATAAGAACCCATGAATAGAAATGTATTTCATAAAAATATTCATCATAGTATTTCTTGTTTAAAATAAATGGGTTTTATAAACATGTTTACATCATAAATATAAACCATTTAGAGAAAGAATAAATGTACTATCATTGGATCATATATCTAGTCTAGATTAAGCTATGTCAAAGGATGTCATATTAGATGGAAAATAATTTTGAAAGAAAATTTGTAACATTTATTGAGGAATACAGCCTTTTCACTTTTAAAAACACCTTATAAAATATAAAAAAATTCAATATGATTTTCATTTAAATTAACTTCGGAAATTTAAAAAGAAATCTATGAAGATTATTTAAAAAATTTTATTAAAAAAATATTATTTCCATTTTGAGTGAAATGTTTTAAAATATAGAACATTTTAAAAATATTTTCCTTTGAAAATAATCTTTTAAAATTATAAAGTAAAATTTTAAAAATAGGTGGAAATAATTGTGGGAAATTTCATTTATTCCTTGCACATTAGAACAAAGATTCCTTTCACATTTTTTATAAAATAAAATTGGGCCTTTATTGAAAAATGACATGAATATTACTTTTAAACAATTTTTCAAAAGTCTAACATGGGTAAAAATGTATTTATCAAATATTTATATAATTTAAAAAAATTAGATCATTTTTAGAAAACATGGATATAGGAAAAAAGGGTTTTCAACTAAAGAGGTAAATAAAGATTATTTTTTTTAAAAACAATAATTTGGCCTATTAAATCTATAAAGAGATTAAAATTAAAGGAAATAATGTATTGTAGAGAAATAAAAACAGTATAATAAAATACATTATTTTCTTGAGAGATAGATCATAATATTTTATCACTGTAAGAATAATTATAAATAGTTTCGATAAACGATAAGATTATAACATAAAACCATTACCACTTTGGTAAATCTGATTCACAATCCCCCAAAAAAGAATAAAATTAAATTAAACTAATAATATCACGAGAATAAATAAATTTATGATATTACTATTCTAAGGGGTTGTATATAAACTTCCTAATGGTGCATAATATAATATTTGTCTAAAAGACTAAAAATTATAGAACAAATACTTTACCACATTGGTAACATTTAAGCTATAAAACCCATAAAATAGTGGTCCAAAAATAGATATAAAAATTAAAATAATTTTCAGTATAAAAATCATAAAATATATTCATTGGTGTTATATACACCATATAAAAGAAACATATGGTGAATAAACATGTGTCTCATGGAAAATTAAAGTGATCTGAAAATACCTTACCTTATGTCTTAACATAATTTGCCACATTCAAACCTACTATAAAATAAATATAATTTTACAATAAATTTATTAATGAACCATACCAATATTTATCATACCATGTATGATTTACTTATTACATTTTATTTCCCATTTATTAATAACTCCTTGTTTAAATCTCTTTTCGGGTAATAATTACATTGTTTTTTTGTATGTTTTGATTTGGCACTTTTTGTCCACTTAATCTGATTAATATTACATTGAATATAGAATATTAAAAATGATATAAATATAATATATATTCATTATATATTTATTTATATTTATCCATTAAATTTAGAGATATAAAGTGAAATACACCGTTCATGGAGTCAGTAAGTCATATGTACACATGAATGTTATTTCGATTTTCATGATGAATTTAAAGAATTCAAGGTTAATATTATATTAAAAAAATAATTTTTATATCATTTATATCACATATTTGTTTTTTAAATTGTTCTTTATTACCTTCCCTGTAAAGCATACATGATGAACGAATCACTTCGCTTCAATAGGAGGTAGTCCACCGTACACATGAACTCTGTTATTGTATTCATACAGAATGAAAAGTCAGAGGTTATATGTGATATTATAACTATATTTGTATAATAATATCATAAATATAATATAAAAACAAAAAATCAATCATTATATCCATATTTGATATGTGGTGATAGAAAATCGATAGCATCAGTTCATGGGACGATAGTCTGTTGTAAACATTATCGAAATTTTTGTTTCTCATTTAGTGGAGGTATAGATGAATATAGGTTATTAATTTTAAATAATTAAATATTATTATATGGTAGATACTTTTTTTATTATATTATCATAGGTGAAGAAGATTGGACAGAGATGGAAGAAGAAATAAAACAAAAACACGGGTCTAATAATTTTACCTCTTCTTCAGAGAACCTCTTTAGGATTATACCTAAGGCCTCCATAGGATAATTTACTAGTGAAACTAAGGAATATATGAAGTGTTTATATAATTGGGGATTATATTTGGGTAGGTTTTGTCTGAACCAAATGGTTTTGGGTTTGTGACTATGAATCGAGAGGGGGTGGCCTTTTATAAGTATGGGGAAGATACACATTGAATTTTTGAAATAAATTAAGTGTACCCACATTTCTCATATTCTAAATGGAACCATAATAGACCATTTTTAATCCTTATAGATTATATGGTCTAAATATTTCCAACCAATGTGTGTTCAAAATGTTTCTTGTTTATTTTACCACTAATCTCTTTAGTTTAAACCCCGGGTAAACACGTTTTAACCATAATTGTGGTAATTAATATTTACTCATTTTACTATTAATTTTGACCAAAAATTTAGTTTTAATTATTATATAATATAAATTATTATCATTAAAAATATTGAATAAATTCATTTAAATTACATTCAAATACATTAAAATTTTAATTTAAAATTATTCCCGTAAATGTGACGAGAATGTGGTTTTCCAAAAAGAAAATGTTCAATTATTTAAATCATGTTTAAATTAAAATTCAATATAAAATTTATTAAGATGACCTCAATTGGATTAATAAATATATAATTTAATTAATATTAATTTTAAAATCATTTCTAATGAAAATTAACCTCATACATCCTTTAAATGAAAAGGATGTTTTCAATAAATCCATTATTTTGGATTTGGGTTGTTTTACCCCGGCTCTTTTTTATACTACTTATCATTTATTTTTTATTAATTTGGGGGGGGGGGGTTAATATTTCTTGGTCATGTGCCTTATTTTACCTAAAGTGAACACTAAAATAATTTTGATATATAATATCAAAAACGAAGTTTATTTTTATAATATATTTTAAAAAAGTATAAAAAAATTAGTATTTGTTTACAAAAATAGAAAACATTTTTTGATAAAATATTTTTTTTGAAACATATAAATACTTTACCTAAAATCAGTTATTGCTTATCATTATTTTTTATTTATATAAAACCATTATATAAAATATTTAAACTTTGGTTATTCCTATTTATTTCACCATGTTTAATGGATAAGTAATAAAGTTTATGTTTAAACAATAATATTAATAATTTGGCATGGTTCATCATAACTTAATGGTGTGTGTAATGCTAGCTATCAATGGAATTAAATTTATTCAAAAAATTATTTCATAAAATCTCAGGGTGTTACATTATACCTCCCTTAAAATGAATTTTACCATTTATATTTATAACTTTGACACAAATATATGAGGATACTTCTAAATCATCATATCCTCCAGTTCCCATATAGATTTCTCAAACTGGAGGTTTCACCATTAAACATTGACGTAGTGAGTGGTCTTATTTTTTAGAACATTCTCTATTAAATCTAGAATCTAAACTCTTTATTCCTTATAGAAAAAGATATTTTTCTATTTTTATGACCTCTAATCTCATCACATGTAAATGGTTAGGTATGTGCTTCCTTAAGAGAGATACAAGGAATACATTATTAACATGAGAGTGGTTTTGTGGAAGAAATAAATGATAGGCTAACATCCCATTATGATCAATAATTTCATAAGGATAGATATATCGGGGGATTATATTTCTCATCCCAATCTCATTTCCTTCTTCCATAATGAAATAATTAGAAAATCATTGTCACAAACAATAAATTTTCAATCACTTAGATGATTATCAACAAAACGTGTATACCATCTTTTGGATGCCCTTGTGTATTATTAAGTGAATTTAACATTATTTGTCATTTCATCAGCTATCCAAGGTAAAAATAGATTTATTTCTCTAACTTCATTCCAATAAATTTCAGTTATACACTTCTGTACTTATAGGGTTTCATCAGGATCCATTTGAATGATTGAGTGAAAGTATTTTTTGGATAAAAACTCAACTAGAGGATGGTGTTGATCTAAATCAGCATTAAAATATAAAGAAAAAGATCTTAATATATCCTCTTGGGTTTTAAATACTTTTCTAGACTGTCCATATTTCTGAGGATTATGCGCGGTGTAGAAACTCGACTTTAACTCAAGAGCTTGTTGAATACATCACAAGAACAAAAAGGTAAAACTAATATCCCAATCATATAAAATTGAATCTGGTATTACATGAAACCTTGCATGTTCCTTAATGTATATCTTATAAAAATGATCCAAATATAAATTTTCATTGATAATGATGAATTTTTCTAACTTTATAAGGTAATATACTACAACCCATAAAATATTATTCCCTTTAGAAATTTTGGGGATTCCAATAACAGAATCCATGGAGATTTTTTCCCATTCCCATTCTATTATATGTAATAGATTTAGCAATCCCCTTAGACATTTTTCTCTTGGCTATAACTTACTGAAAACCCACGAATTGAGGTAGAAACACTGTGATATCTCTCTTTATTCCATCCCACCATAAATACACCTTCAAATATATATACATCTTCATACATCTTGGATGATAGAAAATGAAGAGCTATGATCTCCCTCTAACAACTCCTTCTTAAAATTTAGTATGGATAGAACACATACGTAGTTCCTGAACCTTATCATTCCATCTTGATCAAGGATAAACTCAAAAATTTCTGACCTTCTTTTATAGCTTTACAGCTTCATTTTGTTCCTCTTTAATCATCACATGGATATATGGTTGAACATTATATTGAACAAAATTATATTTCTACCCCAACTTCAAGATTTATATATCCATCCTTTGAAAATATATAAATATTGGATCTTTTGGGAACCTTAACATGTATAATATAGCATGATCCTTTTGACACCAAGAATTTTCCACCTTATTCACATTCCCATAGTCTTAATGAATTAGGCAGTCCTAATATTTAGTCATCTATAGCCATATTCTCTTGTTCATACTCAACACATTTTGTGTGAATACATACTCTAAATTTTTTTTCTTGCTATATATTTCCCACTTTTATCTATAAAGAAAATGACACTATATATTTAATGAAAAAACTACTACAGTGAACTACAAATCATGAGTTAGGTATGTTTTTTCATGAACCGTTAATTATCATTACTCATATGATATAACAAAGTCATTATTCATAAGAAAGATCCCTAATTACATCTTGGTTGCATCACTATATATTACAATACCTTTTTCAATATGGGATACTGTAATAATAGGTGTAATGAATAATATCCTCTTCAATTCCTTGAAATTTTCTTCACATTCATCTATCCTGAGGAACATGGATCTATTCCAAGTTAACTAGTTGAATGGATAAGATAGTTCTGAGAATTCCTCCATAAACCATCGATAATATCCTTCCAATCCTAGGAAACTATGGATCTAAATCTCTATGGTTAGTCCATAAAAACATTCAATAACCTCTCTCTCATTTATGGATATATTGATATACACTCTCTGGAGATTATATGATCCAAAAATGAAACATTTTGTAGCCAAAATTCATAATTTTTAAATTTTACATATTGTTTTGTCTTCCATAGGTTTTTTTAGTAAAATAGGTAATTGATCCTCAAACTCTTCAATTATATTTGAATATATAATAATAATATTTATAAATATTACTATAAACTGATATTTGGTAATCTATAATGTTACTATAATTAAATCTATTAAGACGGCTGGGGAATTAGTCAGACCAAGTGGAATTACTGTATACTCATAGTGACCATACCTAGTATGGAATGTGGTCTTGGGTATATCCTCCTTCTTAACCCTTAATTGATGATATCCAAAATGAAGTTCAATCTTGGAAACATATTTAGCTCTATACTAATGATCAAATAAGTCATAAATATGAGATAGAGGATACTTATTCTTAATCATGATATTTTTTATCTTCTGATAATCAAAATAGAGTTTCACCAATATATATTTAATATAAAAAAAAGAATAGGTTCACACCATGTTGACAAAATTGGAGAAATTAATTCCATTTCATGTTTCTTTTGGAGTTACTTATTTTAACTCAATTTAGGATAATCAATAGAGAGCCTTCGAATTAGGTGTGTAACCATGTATGACATCTATTGATAATTCAACATCTCATTTTTTTTGAAAGGCTATAAAACTCTTATGGATGGACATTAATAAACTATCAAATAATAGGCATATCATGGATGTTGTGTTTCTTCTCCACCATCTAAGATAAACTCCACTTTTAAATGGGAATCAAAACCCATATAATGGATCTGATTTCCACCAGAAGTTCATATTTATTGTCAAATTTAAGGATGGTAATATTTTGGTTTGGAATATCAACTTTTGACTTCCCATACATGTAAATTAATATCTTATTTGTATATAGAAAGTCAATCTATTATTTATTTAACATCAAATTCAACCAGATGAAGAATGACAAGATTTACAAGAACCACACCCTCACATATTTCAATATAATATGAATCATATACTTGATATGAAATCATCATATAATTTTTTTCATTTCTAATTATTTATCTAAGAATTTCTAATGCATCATTAAACCCTTATAAAATTATTAGATATGAATAAATGGGGATATCTAGATTTAAATATGACATTAGCAGTTCTAGTGTGGATAGTGAGTTTACCTTTCAATAAATTTCAATCACAACCCTATTTAGAAATAGTGATCATATAAGATTTCAATTTTTACCTTAGCTTAAGAGGTTGTTATTGGCACCTATTTGGATGGATATGGTTTTTAGGATACTGGAAGAAGTGGTTTGCCGGATATTCTTTATTTGTTTATTATTTCCTGAAATCACCTTACTTAGTATGTTTTTGTGATTAAATAAAGTTGTATCGGATGCAGATTTAAAAACAAATTACATAATTTATTGTTTTCTATTCTGAATATTATTTCTAAATTAACATTCCATTGGGCTCAAAATTTTAGAATGTATTTTTTTTGGAATGGGGTCGGAAGTTGTGTTTGATTCAGAATGGAATTTGAGATGTCTGACATAACAAAAGCTGAATATTCTATGTCAATATCAATTTTATACACATTATGAATAACTCCTGAAACAATCAAGAGTTCATGTTAGAAAACAGAAAAAAAATATGAAGTTTAATTTTTTGAGTATAGATCATCGGATCAGTGTGAATTAGATACAAAAGTTGTTTTGAGAGTGTGAGTTTTAATTTTTTTGAATTTATACATTTTAAAAAAATAATGATCAAAAAATAAATTGGATGGGATAATCCATTAGAAAAACGTATCTGTAAAATAAACCATAAGTGTATGAGTTTTTGAATGAAATAATTTGACACACACCTAACCGTAAAAACTATTTTATGGCACTGTTCCATCAAACAAGTTGTAGGAAATGATAAGGTATTGGATGCAGATTTCAGTTAGAGGTAGAACAATAAAACTACTGAAATAATATTGGATACACCATATCTATTATTTATGACTAAACATAGATTTTTTTTGATGTTGATCAATCATTTGAGTGGTTGAAACTAGTCAGTCAAATGAAATGAAACAAAGCAGTCATCTATTTTCATTTGGCTCGAATTAGGAGAGTAGGAAATCAAATTTTTCAGTGGTTTGTGAGAAAAACATATGAATTGTTTCAATTGGTTTAAGATCCATAGGGAAATCATTGGCATTGATTCATTAGAGGAATTTTTGACACTGATCCATCCGAGGAACATTTTTCACTGATCCATAGGATAGGAATTAGACACCATTCAATTAGAAAAAATAATAATACTAATATGACATCAAATATTGAGTTTCATAAGATGCAATTTCATTGGCCTGAGTGGAAGATAAATAAAGGGTCTAATGTAATGAGTTTTATACTGAAATTTTTTTAGTGTTATTAAGTATTTATAAGTTCTAATTATTTTTATGAAAAAAATAGTTTGAATGTATTTAGATCATCATAGTGAGAATTATTGGGAGAAACTTCTTTTTCACCACGTCAAGAGAATTGGAATGAAAAAAAATCAAGCTCAGATGTTCCATACTGTCAATTTCTATACTTAGTGTTTGTAAAGTTATTTTTCCAATGAGGTTCAAAGTAAAGATGTTATGTAGAATTAAATAAGATTTTATAAAAATCCACTAGAGTTGAGAAGTATGTAGAAATGGTAAAATGGTGTTTAAAGATCCAAATCAATTCTGATCTAGGAATTTATTTTAGAAGGAAAATATTTTTGTGTTCCTAATTTTTTTTGTTTCGAGAGAACTTATATAAAGGGGTGAAATTACAAAGTACTCTAACATTGTTCGCATATACAAAAGGAGTAGTGCTTGTGTTTTATTTTGAGAAAACATTAGTAGAGGAAGAGTTCTTTACTGAAAAAGTGTTTTTAGATTTGGTGTTCAGGATTTATCTGATCGAACTGAGAAATCAGACTAATAGTTTCGGACTGATGAAAGACGAATGGATGAGTATGGTTCTGGTTTTATATAGATAAATTAAACTATCTACTTTTTATATTGAAATATCAGACATAGGAATCATAGTTAGTGATTGGACATAGGTTTTTTATGTTTTCTATAGAATTTTTTCTCTACCTGTTGTTGGGTAAGAAAGAGAACAATTATTTTCTAAAGAATTATAAAATTCAAATTTTTTTATGTAGCATAGTAACGACGTAAATAATTAATTGATGAATGTTTTAAAAGTAATTACAACATCTTATTTAATTTTTTTGTACAATAAAAATATCTTTCACTATTGTATTGATCATAGTGTTACACATGTGTAAGTATATTTCCTACTTGTTGTATGCCCAAAAAATGGATTATTTTCTACTGTATTTTATGTATTTTAGTTATTTTAAAAACATGCCATGGACTAGATAATCATATTGAGTAGTGAACTTTGTAAATGCTTATGATATTATAGATTAGTGAATGTTTGTTTTTTATAATGGTGATAAATATTTAACAATATGTGAATGTTTTTATACAATAAATATAACGTATAAGAAAAAATAAATCACTAATTCACTCATCCACCAATAAATTATTTTATTGATTATGCTAGGGCCTTCTCAATTGGTAACAGATCTCGGTTCCCTTTATTTACAAATTTTATAATGTTCGAAGAGTAGTTGATATTGAGAATTTGAATTGTGTGAATAGTAATGTGATTCCAATTTTTGATACAAAGAACAAAGAATATTTAGAAAGAAAGAATGATTTCACATCATATGTCTCTTTGATATGATGTTTTGGAATATTATACAGATGGATCCTCTCCTCATGATGAGAATTTTTTTTCTTAATTTTTTTGATAAGATAAATTTGGAGAATAACGGAAGGGATAAAAAAAATTACTCTGATCATTATCTGAATGTTAATTTCTATGAGTGGATTGATTTGGAATAGCCAAAGTAATTTGGGTAGAGTAAAAAAATATCAATAAATTCAATATGAAGGTGAATAAAGAAACGATACGTGACTAGTGTTTAGATTATAAAGATCTCAAAATTGAGAAGTTTTAAATAGTTGGTTTCTTCATTACATGGGTGAATAATTGTGTTAACACCATAATATGCCTTTGTGAGAAACTCAAATATCAACTATATTTTAAAATTTATTATAAATTGTTCCTAATAAGTTTACCTACAAATTATCATATTTGGAACATAGAGATATTACAATTCTAACTTGGATGACTTATATAGATATCTAGTTACATATAAAATGATAATAGAGAATTTTATTAAAAGAAATTAAAATTTTAATTTAGAAATATCCATCAATGATTCCAAAAAAAAGAAAATCTATGAAGTTTCATGAATATTATAATGTTGGTGATTATAATAGTTATGATGAGGTTAGTAATAATTTTTTATGGATTCCTATCATTGTTTTCTAAAAATTTGAATATAGGTAAAGGAAATTACAAAGAGAATTAGCCACTATAATTATTTATCTATAGAGCTATCGGAAATTTTCTAAACAAATTCATCTAAATAAAGGATGATTAAGAAAATGATAAATATGAAATAATGTCAAGAAGATCTTAGAAGACTCATGTTGAAAAATCGAAATCAAATTCCAATGGAAAATATAAAAAGTTATCTAAATCAAGAAGGAGAAAAAAAATTCTAGGGATGATGAAGATGAGGATAGTGACATCGAAGATAAAAAATTTACTAAATTTGTTGGATGTTTATTACAAAATTAATAATAATAAATTTACTAATGATTAAAATTGTAATTATAATGAAGAATAAGAATCGAAGTTAGAATATTCTTTGAAAATGTAGTTGAAATGATGTATTAGATATATTGTAAGACTTGAAAGTGAAATTAGGATGTTTAAAAATTAAATTTCTACAATACATAGTCAATAATAGGTTCTTGATGAGAAAACATAGTTGTTAGAAGTGATTGGTCATGTCATGAACTGAATCAGGTCGCCACCAAAACCAGCACCAAACCCATCCCGTGACAAGTCCCAAAGGGAGTTCCATATTCCCACGGGATGGAAAATGTTCCCGAGTATCATTTATCTTTGTTTCAGAACGATTTAACCGATTATGTATACATAAAACACCAAAAATATTTGATAAAATGAATCTAAAAAAATCATAGCAACAAGGTTTATACAAAAACCCAAAACTGAATACATAAGTTCAAATGAAATACAAGACGTCCAAAGACCCAATGAAACAATAAATAAAGAGCCCCATGGACTTCACATGACAAGGTGTCATCACCCACCTGCCATCTCCAAAACTCCGCCCCAAGGATGAGAACTAACACCCCGAACCACCATCACCAAATTCCTTTCCTTTACCTAGGTCAAAAATAATAATGTCAACTAACACCCAAGGGGTGTAAGTAGGGTGTGAGACTATTCCCAATATGATACCACCTTATGATTCCATGGTGCATGAAATATATGGTGAAAAAGCAATCAATTTTAATATGCAATGAAAACCGGCGATAAATTATAAGAAATTCAATTTTAAATTGAAAACATTTTTCAAGATAAAACGTTCAAAATTTTAACACATTTAAATAATCATGTTATATACTGAAATATAATTCCTAAGAAACCCAAATAAAAGGTAAAATACTACAAATCCAAGGAGCAACAAAACAAGAACACCCCTAGGCACTAGATAGTCTCGGGCCCCATGTACCTCGTACCTCGGTGTAATGTAACCATAGTAAAATCCATTATCATGCATGAACCAATAGTAGTGAACATACCCATAACCTATTGGTCCCCAATAATCATCCATATAGGTTAGTTAGAGTTTTTGTTATCCAAATGCTAAGTGAAATATGGACAAAACCCATCTGGCCCACTAGCTGTATTATTACACATCTGCCCCACCTAGGATCCCAGGCTCCCCCCTTTTTGGTCAAAAAAATTCAGCATAATAAATAAATTCATTTTATTATAAAACACCACTAATCATTACATTCAAAAATTACATTAGCTACAAAATCATTATTCCACTTAAAACACACAACAAAACACTTTGATTTTCCATTAAGCAATTTCTCAAAAACCTGCATTATTTTGCACCAAAAACTCCTTGAAAACAACACATTTCAAACTATGTGCAAACTCAAATTTACCAAAACATAATTCACAGTTCCCAAAACATTTCTATAAAACTATTATATTTTTTATAAAACAACTCCATTATGAAAAACATCAAATAATCATGAAAAACATCCAATTTAGCACCAAAATGGTGCCCAAAAATCCTTCACTTATAAAACATCACCAAAATAATATTTTGTAGAATAAGAAAAGGGTTATAAAAATTCAAAACATAATTATAATACCTAATACATTTCAATAAAATCAACCATGACATTATAGGGAATTTCCAAATAAACTCATAAAACATTTCTTTGAAAACGCCCAATTTCACATAAAATTGGCATTTAAAATTCATTTTCAATACAATCATCTCTAAAAACAATTTTTTCAGCAATAATAAAATGAGATAAATCTAAAAATATGATAAATACAACATTATAAGACTCAATTATTCCTTAAACATGGAATCACCTACCTAAACAAAGGAAACACTAGAATCCATTGTGCGAAAACACAAACGTTCCACCATCACACCTCAATAAGGGTAGATAAAACCAAAAAATAGATCATTGGAACAAGAAAACCCAAGGATAAACCTTAGGTTTTACACATGTCCCTCTGTAAATTTTTTACTTCATGTATATGGGAATAAAACCTAAGCACATTGAATGAAACCCTATGAAAAATGAAAGAATAATGAAGGAGAGTCACTCACTTGAGGGTTTTTTAAAAATTCTCCCAAAATATACCAATGGACGAATTTGAAAACAGCCAAAAATTAAATTGAGGTTGGAAAATGAAATATAAGGTTAATTGAGAACTATAATTGGGGGAAAATATTGAATAATGAAAAATTTATGAAGGAATAAAATTACCGTTTTAAATCTAGACAAAATGAGAGTTCCTCAGATAATTTAACCTAACCTGCGAGGAAAACGAGCTCCAAAGTGGGTGGGAGGATACTAGACATGCATATGGGTTAAATGGGCATGTTTGGGGCTTGGAATCACCGAAAAAATTAAAATTTAATAAGTGATTAATTAATCAAATTTTATTTTTAAAACAAGAATTGGGCTTTCTGGCAGGCCCAATCTATTAAATAAAAACACATATACAACTTGGTTATGGATTTCTAAAGGCTCAAAATAAAATGGTGGTGTTAATATGTCAGGGGATGCCATTTAGAAATTTTAATGAGTGAAAAATATTAAAAAATGAAAAAGTTATAAAAGAAACAACTATTATTTTTTAATCTGGAATTGGGCTAACGGTTTGGCCCAATTCACGAAAACTCACCCATTCCACCATAAATACTTGAGAAACCCCAAAAACAAATCATTAATGGAAATTAAATGAAATTTAACTTTAAAATAAGTAATTTTTGTTACAATTCTCTCAAACATGAAAACTTTTCATCTTCGGAAAGCTACAACAAGGCCAGATACCAAAACCAAACCCAATCGATAAACCAAGATGTACTTTTTTGCCAAGTATGGCCCCAAAGGGTCAAAACACCAACAGTGATCAATTAAGGAATGATTAATCTCACAACCCAAACATACACCACTTTACAAAAATGGTCAATCACATTCATACTTTATCCCAAAATAAAAATCCTTTAACTCTATCGGAACAAGACTCAAGAAATTCACCCAAACGAACAACAACTTCGAATAAGGTTACACTTACCTTACATTAACTAAAGCATTGGGAGCTCTCTAATCCCAACATTTACTCAAGGAAGATGTTGGTATCTAGATCGTTCCTAAAGAGACTACCTACCAACAATCTAAGACCAATGATAAATCCAAGTTATTGGTATGGGGGACACAAATAGGAACCCTACCATATGAGGAAACCTATATTATTTTCTGATACAAAATCAATACACTAATAGGGGATGCCCGAATGAACTCTCTATTATAAAGGGAAGATTTCCATTCATATTTTACGAAGGAACATACATGAAAATCATACTGGGTCTCCCCACCAAAAGAACCAACCATCTAAACTGACCAGTATGAGCTGACACAGAAAGACCCAATTTTGTTAACGATTTGGGAAGAGTGCATGGTTAGTATGCACGGTTTAGGAAATTCTGAACTAACTATGTAGATCATTATTTTCACAGGGCTTCCTATATCATGGTCACTACTAATCATATAGAAACTGTGTCCTTAGCACGTCTATCAAAATTTCCAACCATTCTCTAATGACTTGATGGAAACCAAAGTGGGAGGGAATGCTATTAATTGATGACATCGGTACAAGGCCCTCAACCTATTTCCACTGAATGGAAACAACAGAAGAAAGATGATGAATCTGAAGGTTTAAACTCTTACTCTATTTTATATTGAGGATAAGACATTGTACATGTGTTTAAAAAACCCTGGCATTTCCCCTAACAATGAGTCAGCTTCTCTCCGAGACCAATGGATGGAGCTCAAACGATTGAAGCATATTTGACCTCACAGTTAGGCTTTGGAAACCCCACTAAATTATAATTCTTCATTCGGTGCCCCTAAAAACTATATTTAAATCCCTGATAAGATTTCCAATACATAACACCTTCCATACTCACATTACCCTTACTCAATATTTCACTAAAACAAGGGAATAGAAAATCCACATACATCACACCTTGTTTCTTCGACTGAGAAACTATATAAGTAAATAACACCTACAATCACCTTTTTCTAAAAATATAAGATTATGATGTTTTTTCAAAGGATACATTCTCCCAACATAAAGAGACTCTCAGAGGATTTCACAACATTCACCTTTAATGTCAATCGAGTGCAAGAAATCAGAAGGCTTCACCAAACATGACCATTGCGACTGATATAAACAATGCATGGAGTGTGACTTTATACCACATCCCCAAACAACACACAATTCTAGAAAGTGGACACAATATCCTCTTGTGACCAGATTTCCCACACTGGTAGTTTATTGTGAACTACTTCTTCGAAGAGACTACGATCGACCGAGAGGACCTCTTAGACACCATCCAGATACTAATCCATGCTAACAACCCAATACCACTTCCACCTTTTGCAAATCAAGAATCGTAAGAGGCTAAGGTCTCTTTCAAACATCCATGATCACTCCCCCACTATAAGAGGATACAAAAATCTTGGAATGTAAAAGGTGTAGACTCAATCTAAAAATCTCTAGAAAAATATTCTTTAAATTGATCAACTAGAGGGTCTTCGAATGGAGAAATAATCTGGAATGCACTTTATTTGTGCACTAACCCTTAATAGGGCATACCTTATCCAATGATTAAACCTACGGACCCAACCAATATGGTCCATTGGTCATGTTATACCACAAACCAGATCCAAACACATGAATGGACACACCGTAAAAGCATCCCAAAACATTTGTCAAAAGAGACCACTAACTGACCCTACAACACAACTTACTGACCAAACACAAACCCAAATCACAATACAGACAAGAGGGGTTCTTAGACTCAAAACATCCCACAACATCAACATTTAAAAAAAGACATAATACACACCATCCCAAACTAGTCATAAATACATCAAGTTTCTCATTTAAAATCATCTTTTTGAAAATAAACGATTTAGTGGTTAGCGTATCCACCAATGGTACCCTAAGTGCCTTACACATGCATGTTTTTGTGCCATAATGGGCACCCGCATCATATCCCTCCCAAAACCCGTCCAGCCATTCCATTAACCATCCATCATCCCATATAACCCCAGGCATGTGGTCGCTCATGGAAATTCCAAAGGTTAAAAAAAAACTTTCCACTTTTCAAAACTAAAATAGTCAACCAATTCTTTTTTTCTCAAAACCTCTAACCATGAAATCAATCCCAAATTACATCTTACCATGATTTTCAAAAAGGAACAATCATATAAATGAAAAATCACTTTCAACTCATACTCATCAATTTCATAACCTCTCATCCCATTAAAAACCTTTCAGTAGTTTATAAAACTATATTGGAAGCACTTTCTCAAACCCAACATTGATATACTTCATGATTTTAAAACAGGTGCAAACACGCTATTTTCCATTCCAATACAATTCTGAAAGTTCAGTTCTCCATTTTCAAAAATCTATCCATTCCCTCTTTATTAGAAAATCATTTCACAAAAACTTTTCACTTTATAAAAACATGCAACTTTAAAACTAATGATCCAATATTTCAAAACTAAATCATACAAGACAATGCAAGTGAAAACTAGTTTCAGTGGGTGACTTGGACATATGGTTGGCAGCCATATTCCAATCACTTCACCATCACATAGAGTGTGATAGGTAAATATCCCCGGCTCCAAATGGCTTTCCAGACCCTTTGAGCTCTCTAATACAAGTAACCCAACTCTCTTTCAATTACCCCTAATCATCATCAATCCAATAAATCCATAGGACTCATATAAATCTCGACATCCCCAAAATATTTGAATACCATCATGAGCTGTGGTGATCATCCACATTACTCATAACTAGAAGGCCAAGTCCCCACAATCTTAACTCGAGATTATGCCGACTATTCCCCAAATAACGTGACCCAAATGGATCAAACCCCCTTTGATACCATTTTTTCACGAACCAAATCTGGTTGCCGCCAAAACCTACACCAAACCCAACCTGTGGGGATAGGGAACGCCCTTTGGGCCTTTTCGCAGGCTGGGTTTGTTGCCAGTTTTTTCAAAGACCATATTCTCTTTGTGACAGATCAATTTAATAATTCTATCTAAAAAGAGATGAATTCGAATGAACATCTTGAAATAAGGATAAAAAGGAAGGAGGATGAATTAGAACTCATTTTAGAAAATTTCACTAAAACTGAGTAGGGAGTCACAAGATTCAAAATCGCTATTTCTGAAATTGGTGGAACTTATTAGAAGTGTGATCCTATGAATGTTCAAAAAAAGTTATCACCAAATGATTAAAATAAAAATAAATATGTGAACAAGAAGAAGAAAGCATATAAAATTTTGTATATAAACAAAATAATCAATGTTGAAAATTCATATGTTTAAAAAATTTCAAAGTCCATAAAAATGTTTCCACTACTGGTGATTATATTGAAGATGATAAAAAATAAAAGTTTTAACTTAATATTTCCAAATATAGAAAAACAAAAAGGGATTAATAAATTCCTAACATGGAAAGTATGAAAGTTGTATAATTTTTTTAAGACTCTATATTTTATAGAATTTAATTTAGAAAGTATTATTTATATGTCTACATCTAGTATTATGGTGTATTTTGGAATATGGAGAATATGTGTTGGTTCATTCAAAAAAAATATAACTATCCACTAGGTAATAGGAATCAATGTTTGAGGGGTACTCAATCCACTCAAATAAGTAATCCGGAGAATGATGGTATAAATATTGAACATAACTTCCAACATTTGGAAACTATTTATGAAATATGTGAACAACCTAGAAATAGGGTAAATGTGTGTCTTGTTTTATTACCAACACAACAATATCTTAAAATAAATTCTCAACAGCTGGTAATAAAGGAAGATAATGGGAAAGAAAAATATCTTATAATAGAAACTTACATCAAATCTAGAAAAGGGGAACCACCTTGGATTTTTTATTGTGGGTTATCTTCACATATGACTACTGATTTAAAGTAGTTGAAGAATGTGAAATAATTTAGAATAAGAAATAGTGATTTTTTGAAATGAGTAATCACTAAGAATCAAAGGTATTTGATAACTACTTAAAGAAGTTGAACATTAAGAGAGGAATATTTGATAGTAATATCTACATCTATGAAAATCAATAGATCTCTCTCATTGTAAAAGTTCATGATATTATATTTTCTAGAAATGATGAATGAACACAGGTGATTTTTTCTGCATAGATATCTAAGTTATTTGAAATGACAACTCTTGGTGAAATTAAATATCTTCTTGATATATAAATGTCACAAAATAGAAAAGTATATTTTTCTATCACAAGAGAATTATGGTAAAGTAATTATAAAGATATTTTTCATAGAGGATTCAAAAATAGTTTCCACACTTATTTTGGTGGTAAATATGTTCTTTAAATATATATAAGTAAAGGAAGTGGACTCTAAAGAATTAAAAAATTTGATTGGAAGTTTATTATATCTAAATTCTTCAAGACTAGATATTATGTATATTGTTACCTTATGTGAAAGATACCAAAGTTCTATAAAGGAATATAAAAATAATAATTATAGAACTCATAAAATGGTTGATCATAAATATGTTTCCACCACTCAATATGGAACAAAACATATGCGGATGATGACTCAGTTAGAATATTTCTTAGTTAAGGTTATGTTTTCCCTTATCTTGAGTTCTGATAATCAAATTGATTTAAATATCACTATAAATACAGTGCAACATTCTAGTTCAATGAATATTGATATCAAATATAATTTCATCAAAGAACATGTTGGGAAGATTAAACTCAATATTTAATATGATTATATAATGTAATAAGTCACTGAAATATTGACAAAACCTATATTGAAGTATGGTTTTTATAAACTGAAGTTTAACATGGGTGTCCAACCTCTTTCTCTCCAAGTATGTGGTATGTTTTTAATCCACATTATCATCTTGTTGTTGTATAGTGTTGTCAATGTGGTTATTTATGTTTCATAAATTAATCCATAGGTATGTGCTAAACATTTTAAGGAATCATGTATTTAGGGGGAGTTTTTAAAAGGGGAAAGTTATGATCACTTTGTTTGGATGTGTGGACAGTTATAATATTTTGTTGAAGTGCTTGTAGAAAATTTTTTGTTTATAGGAAATTAATTGATATTTTTAATAGATTTAAATTTTTTAAGTTCAATAGATGTTCTTATGTCACTACACATAGACAACATGGTTTTATTCAATGAATATTTTTTACTACAATGACTTAATGAATGTAGACTTCTAAATTTTTAATAGTGATCTGTATCTTAAGTAACAAAGATATAATTATTTATGATTATTGGTTGCAAAAAAATTCGAAGGGAATGTTTGTTAGGACCAAGTCGGCTGGAGATGATTTTTTAGAATCATAGTGAAGTGGTTTATTGAATGTTTTTTATTTTACCATCATGAAAATTCACATCACAATGTAAGTGTTGATGATCATATGAGATAGTATCAAGATTATTATATTGGATAAAAACTTATTAAGAATGTCCATCATTTCTATTTTTTTGTTTTGAAGATGTTTTTTGGAGGAACTATGTTTCAAGATCATATTTTGTAATGAAGTTTTTTAGAATGGAGTGGGTAGATGTACTATGTTATGAATGTCATTCGAGATGTTTGACATAAAAAAATACAAAAATTATATACTAATATCAATGTTCTCAAAATCATGAAAAAGTAATTATATAAGAAATATTTTTCATAATAAAATAGAATCATTATTTTCTATTGTTTCGTTGAATATGATGTTTTCCAGGTGCAGATCATCAGATCAAGGTGAAAGGGACATAGAAGTTTCCTAGAGACTTGGAGACTGAATTTTCTGAAGGCAGAGGTTTTGAAAAAGTATTAATCAATCAATCCACTAGAAGAGACAATACATTGGATGAACCGATCCATCACATGAACCATCATTTTCAGTTTTTTTGAAATAATGAAGTTTACACAAACCAAACCATCAGAGGATTTGTTGACACTGATCCCTCAAAAAAGTGTTTGGCATTTATAAGGCATCAGATGTTGAGTTACATTGGAGATAGAACATCAAACTACCCATATCGTATCAGATGGACCATAGTTGTTAAGTGTTGCTGATCAGAGATAATGTTGACATTGATCAATCAATTGAGTTGTTTACACCGATCAATTATAAAAAATTCATTAATCTATTGTCACAACCCATCCCCTGGGGCCCGTGTTGTGACTACCCCAAGCCCACCTATCATATGCCAGGGGTTGGCGACTAGCACCAGAAGGGTGTATCCCTATAAGAGGAAGGCATCACCTTTAAACCCGTACAAACACACATACTAGAACAAAATAAGATGCAACCACAAAGTAAAATTCTGTAGTAAATGATTTATGAAATTAAAAGGGGCCGGAATACAGGCCCAAATGGAAAAGTAAAAGTACAACTGAAAAGTAAAAAACAACTGAATGTTGAAAAGCAGCTACTGGATCGTCCACCACGGATCCTACCTGAAGGGTAGTTATAGCTCAAAATCATTATTCCATGTGTTGCATCATGCCAAATGGTCCACCTCTAAGCACCATCCAATATTGGATACCTAAGCCTCGATCAATGTTGTACGTCGTCTGGAAAAGACACAATAAGGTGCGGGTGAAGCCCGTGCATGGGTGAGTATAACGATACTCAATAGGACCCTGAGACCCCATAGATCTAATAAAGTTCCACAAAAGAAAACCCACAATGCAAGACATCAACTCTACATTGGTATATTCTCATACAAATACCTCTGTTATCAAGATATACTCATCTCATACATCAGGGATGTATACCACAAAGATAACACCACGAAGGTAGAAGTACCACACAGGTAACACTCTGATGATAGAAGTACCACACATATAAAAGACATAATTCAAAGAGAGTCTCATATAAAACCATGTAACTCCCCAAAATCTCATAGTATGTTATTTTCTTTAAAATAAATAAATAGCTTGCGCTACACACAACACATAGTTCAAGTGTACCATGACTTACCAAACTAGTCATTCAAAAACAGCGGTTATGAATAGTATTAGATAAATTTTGAATTTTATATAATCCATATAATTTTAGAATCCATATTGTCTGTTTTTTAGAAATAATATACGAACAAATTCATTTTTTAGATAAAAGAAGTATTTTTTAAAAAAATTCTATTTTATCCCCTTTTAATGGAAAACCCTTTTTAAAACCAATATTCGATACTTTTATATATTAAACTTAATGAAATTTAAATATTCTTTAGAATCAGGACATAAAAATTTATATTGGATAATTTTTTGTACTTTTCTAAAAACATTCATATTTTGATGAATACTGAAAAATACCAAATTTTAATTGAAAACAACTTTTTTAATTGTTATAATTTATAGTGTTAAATTATGAATTTTAATGGTTTGGATGTATAATTAGATTATTTTTTTATCATTTAATACAATGTAGTCCACTATAAGTTATTTCACATTTAAATTTGACATAAACCAATGTCAATCTTTTGATAGTTTTTTCTTTTTAAAAAACCTGATTTTTGGTTTTGACAACGAGAATTAATTTTGAATTAATTAAGGAAACTTCTATGTTTGTAATTTTATAAAATAAAATTCATTTTTTAATTTGAAATATAAAAAAAATTCTTAGGGTGAATTTTATTTATTTTTCTGAAAACATTCAATTTTTGATGTATAGTGGAAAACACTGTGTTATTGTTTAAAAATGACTTTTATTTAAATAATTATATATTTTATTTATTTTAATTCAAAATAGATACATAATACCTATATATGTTCAATGTAATTCATTGGATCCAATTTATAATGAGTTTAGATATATAAAAGTTTATTGAAATTTTTACCGTATTTTACCCACCTTCTAAGAGAAATTGAAAATTTTCATAAAAAATAATTTTACCGATTCTGTGAGTTGAATTTAAAAATTTTTGAGAGACACGGTTAACATCATTAAGTAAAATTTGGTTCAATAAGATGAAAATATTTTTTGGTGTATTGTAAATTTTGACTTTAATTTACCACTGTTAAAAGTAAATAGGGTAATTAAGGGTAAAAATGATATTATAATTACCCTAACACATATCCAAATTCTATTGGATATGTTTAATTCGACCAAAAAAAACCCTTAGGAATAAAATATGATCCTCTTTCGTCTACTTGGATTCGATTAGGGCATTTACTATTATTTTATTTAAAGAAGAGTTAAAAGTGCTAAATTCAATGTTTAATGACTAAAATATTTTTAATATAGGGTTACTCATAAGATAAAATAGACTATAAATAATCATTATAAATCTAATATTATTATATACATAATGTTATTTTATTTATATTTTTTATAAATTAGATTATTTAATTTATATATGACACAATGATGATGCTATAATTACCTTATTAATGAGATATTAAACTAATTCATATTATAAATATACAAATAAATGTAAATTGTGCCTTCTAATGAATTACACTAATTTTATGGGTTAAAATGACATGTTATAGTTGATTAAATAATTTTTTTCTAAGTCATAATGTTTTTATGGAAAATAATAAAATAAAATTCAAAATAGTGACAAAATTGACAAAATTGAGTATTTAAAACAAATACTATAATATTAATTGATATGACAATCCTAGAAATATAAGGTTCTACCAAATGAATTAGATAAGGTTATATATATTTGTTTCGCACGGAATCCGGGGATGACCTCCTGGACGGGAGATTCAAACGTTCTGATCGGTTTCTAACGGGTTTGTTCGTAGAACCGGAAACATCCAATGATTCCACATCCATTTGGACCTACTTTCCAAAGGTAGGTGCTCATTAGTTTGTGGACTAATGAGGCTTAGGAATTTGCATTGGTCGAGAGGTTGGGAGGTCAGACTCATCATACCTTTTTGAGGGGAATTATTGTCTACTCCGGGACTCTCTTTATAGATTTAAGTTATGTTCGTGAATCCTTATTACATTACCAAGTATAAAATGAGCATTCCTTAAGTTTTAACAATCAATGATTAAATATGCAAGAAATTTAGAGAATCTTTTATATGTATTCGAGGTTCTTCATCAATAGAGAATCATCTATATCAGTTTAGAGATTCTTGGTCAATGGTATCCTTCAAAACATTTATATAAAAGTCTCTTGGTCATTATGATGACCAGGCTGGTTTTAAAGCCACTCAGTGGGGCACTTGAAGTTTATCGTCATTCAGAAGGACACGTATTATTTCAATGTTGGGATCGAACCCATAAATGGGCTACCTACGTATCCTTTGTTTTGGAAAAGGAATCAGAACCCACGTAGTTCGGGTAATGGAGTATGATGTTTATGATTGATGGCTCAAAGAAGAATGTCATGATTACTTTTACACTCTATGCTCACGTGAGTCATGCTCGGTGTGAGAAACAAGAGTTATTGGTAAAAATTAGACAATTGTTCCATGAAAGATGCAATCATAAGAAATTGTTTGGGGCTTAGGTATGTATGACTGCCTAGATAGATGAAGGTTTAGGATTCACTTTTAGGGAGAAAATCCATGAACAGGGTCCATAAAGTTATATGTGCTTCATGGAGATTTGAATACTCTAATCTTGGGGCTTACTCCTAAGGAGAATGCCCAAGTTATGAGGGGACTTATGATTGAGTTTTACTCCTGAAGAGGAAACCCAAATCAAAGGTAAATTATGACTGGTTAAGAGAAATTTAAGGGGACCTGGGGCTTATTCCTAAAAAGGAGACCCAAGGTTATGAATGAATCTTATTCCTGAAATGGAGACCCAGGTTAAGGGACGTGGGGATTACTCCTGAAAAGGAAGCCCAAGGTTATGACTGAGTCTTATTCCTGAAAAAGGGGACTCGGGTTTGGGATTAAGGCTTGGGGCTTACTCCTAAGGAGGATGCCCAAGATTTATGACTGGGACTTATTCCTGAGAAGGATGCCCAGGTTAGGGGACTTGGTTTGGGGCTTACTCCTGAAGAGGATGCCCATGTTGTACGATTGGGATTGGGGCTTACTCCTAAGGAGGATGACCAATTTAAGGAATTATGGTTTGGGGCTTACTCCTGAGGAGGATGCCCATGTTTGGGAACTTTAAGAATTTGGGGCTTACTCCTGAGGAAGATGCCCAGATTAAAGGACTTATAACTGGGGATTATTCCTGAAAAGGAGACCTAGGTTAAGGATTCTCTCATCTTAAATGATGAGGTTGAATGAATGAACTCTCCATATTTAGTGATATAACGATATTTAAATCACTAGGTTTTGAGAGATATTCCACAAAATTCCTTTCAGATCAGAAAGTCAAATCAAAAAATCATGCCATAAATGGCATTGAAGAGTGTCTTGAAATCTGAATCTTGAAAAGGAAAGGTGTGATGGCTTAAGAGGGGTGATATGGGCAAGATGGGCACCCAAAAAAGTAGGGGCGCGCAAGTCTTGAAAGGCGCGCAATTATTGCGGCGGCGCGCAAGTATTGGACGCGCAAGTGTACTTGCGCGATATGAGGGGTACATGCGCGATTCTCAATCGGAATTGAAATACTTGAGCGACTTCTTTTTAATCACTTTATAATCCTCTTGAGGATCTTCCAAAAAAGGGACGCGCAAGTTATATTGAAGGAAATAAGTCGGCGCGCAAGTGTTTGATAAGTTTCAACACTTAGGCCTTCCTTCTTCTCTTTAGATCTTCCGTTCTAGGTAAAAAAAAATTACCTTAGAAGTGTTCCGGAATCTTTTAGAAGAGACTTGGGCGTCGGGAGCATCAATCCGAGTTTCTGGAAAAAGATCCTTTCGAATGGGGGGCCCACAGGGTCTATTTATAGGCAAAAGAAGACCCTGGGCGGTTACCGGGCGGTTACCGGGGGGTTATCACTTAGGTCGCACAAGTCACTTGCACGACCATAAGGCGTCGCTCAAGTACTTGCACGACCACTAGGCGGCGCGCAAGTGTACTTGCGCGACCATGAGGGAACTTGCGCGACCTATGGGAAATGTTCTCCTTGTTCATCCCGTTGTCGATTTTTGATGTTTCTTCAATGGATGAATCACATGGGACTCAGATATTCCCCTTTTCCGATTTTTAGATTCTGTGACTAAAGGAGCGTCAACAAAAGTCCCCCCTCAGAGTGGGATCCGGAGAGAAATGGGGATTTGACTCTGAGGAAATTGAATCCATCCAAAGGAAAAGGGGGCGCGCAAGACTTTTAGGGCACAGAGGGCAGTGCGCAAGTGTGCTGGAACATGACTTTTATTCAGAGTTCCTTTGTCTTTTATGTGGGCAGTTTAAATTCATGCATTCTAGACATAAAGGGGCTAATGTTTAAGGTCCAAATATCTTTGACCAAAAAATGGATTAAAAATTGATTCAATTCTTTGACAATTTATCTGAAAAAATATTACCATACTCAAGTATGAGAGAAAAAATGTAAACTATGGCTTAAGAATATTTGATTCTGAGGAGTGATATGAAAAAGAGCTAAAAGGCATTAGAAGAAGTAGTTTCCAAGAATGAAGTTACTATTATTTAACAAAACCCGTTAGGGGGTTGAAATATGCAGGGCCACCTATGGGCATTGGCTGCATGGTCAAATAAATAGCATCTTTTGGCTGACAAGTCTGTTATGTGGACTGTTTATGCAAGGCCACCTATGGGCACATGCTGCATAGTCAGGAAAAAGAACTCTTAGAAATTTACTTTCCTAGTGCTAAAAGCCAGTGAAAGTTTATGGAGATTCAAATTTTCTAAAGAATAGAGTTTGTTGTATGGAAAGGGGTACTTGAATATGGAGAAGATATTTTCGAATAATAACATCGAAGAACTGGATTAATATCACTCCTACGAAGGTCTGACCCAAACGTAGGGAAGAAGAATAAACAATAGACTTGAATACTTTCAGATCATGAAAAAGGATATGGGACAAATATGATAAGGATGACTATTTTTTGCGGATCCCTACATACTGTCCTTTAAGACAAATAAGGGAAAAAGAGGAATTCTTCCCAAGAATGAAGTTACTATTATTTAACAAAACCAGTTAGGGGGTTGAAATATGCAGGGCCACCTATGGGCATTGGCTGCATGGTCAAATGAATAGCATCTTTTGGATGACAAGTCTGTTATGTGGACTGTTTATTCAAGGCCACCTATGGGCACGTGCTGCATAGTCAGGCAAAAGTATTCTCAAAAGTTTGACATTTTTGTGACTAGAAGTCGTGAAAAGGGTTATGAAGATCTGAAAATATTTAAGGTTAGGATTATGACACATAATGATGGGTATTGTCCAATGTATATAGAGATACATAGGTCAATGAAAACCATAATCATGTTGTGGCTAGGTCCTGAATTGAAATTTGGACTTCACTACGTATCTCATAAGAATGAGAATCACGCCATACGTTGTTCTTGAAATGCAGTTTAACATCGTGCAGGATGAAAGTATGAGTGATCTTAGTTTAGGGTCATAGAATTCGGACCATAATAATGAATACACAGTGTGTGTTTTCATGAGGACTTTTCAGCCAAGGGACTGAAAGTGAAATTTGGGGTTAGGCCCAAAAGATTTGGGACTGGATTCGAGGGACAATCGAATGTTCCTACGTATCCCATAAGGATGGGAATCAAGTCCACGTAGTTCTAGAACTACCCTTTGTACAAATTTGGTTCGTACATGTGAAGGGTGAAAGGGGACATTAGTGCAATGATGGTTTAACCTAAGATAAAAAGTTCAGGAATTACCATGTATGCACTTAGTCTTTTGAAAATGAAAACCATGATTGAAAAATCAATGTCAATAATAGTTCTCTCTCAAATGAGGAAATCAACGAATATTGTAGTTTATTGTCGTACCGGACAAAAGTGTTGTATAGTTTAACGTCATATAACAAGGACGAATGTGAATCAATGTAAAGATATTGATTCCAGGGGTGGTTTCACAAATCATCATCATATGAGATGGTGGTGAACCGATGTGAAGAGATTGTTTTTGGGCTTGAACCTTGGGAGGTTGCCTACATACCCAGCCTGGAGGGCAAGGATCAAAGTCTGTGTAGTTCAATTAAAGAATGAATTAATAATCAAGTTGTTCTTGGGGACAACGATCTAATTAAAATGCTGTTGGGACTTACACATGGTTAGCGGCCCAAAGGGAGTGTTATGGTTGATGTTCGCTCTAAGCTCATGTGAGTCATACTCGGTGTGAGAAACAAGAGGTAATAACAACCTTAACGATGCACAGTTTAATGTCATGTAGGACATAAAAGAGGGACTATGCAGTTTAAAGTCTTTCAATTAGGACTATTGGTGCTGCACAGTTTAGTGTCATGTAGCAGGGACAAAATATAGTTTAATGTCATGTTGGACATATCAAGTATTTTTTGTACAGTTTAGCGTCATGTAGTTAGGATGATGGGGATAAAATAGTTTAACGTCATATTGGACGAAAGGGGGACTGTGCAGTTTAATGTCATGCCGTAAGGACAAAATAACACACCATTTTAACGTCATGTTGGACGAAAGTGTGAATAGTTTAAGGTCATATGCATGAACCGTGGATGGTGCAGTTTAATGTCATGCTGGACCTTTGATGATTATATAGTTTAACGTCTTTCCGGACGTGAGGGACTTTTATACAGTTTAGCGTCATGTAGTTTAGGACGTCACAGTTTAACGTCTTGCTGGACATAAGGGATTTGCAAATAGTTTATGGTCATATACATGGACCAGGGATGATGCAGTTTAAGGTCGTGCTGGACGGTTTAGGGAACTTTTTCACAGTTTAATGTCATGTGGGACGAAGTTGCAGTTTAAAGTCATACTGGACCATTGCTGTATAGTTTAACGTCATATAGCAAGGAAGAACTGGTGCTGTACAGTTTATAGTCATGTAGCTAGGACTAAGGTGAACCAATATGAGGATATCAGTTATGAGGACTTTTTATAGTTTATCGTCTTTCTGGACGTTGGAAGTGCCACACAGTTTAATGTCATGTTGCTAGGACACAATATAGTTTAATGTCATCTCGGACATATACAGTTTAGTGTCATGTATGACATATTAGTAACCAATGTGACAGTTTAACGTCATGTTGGACGATAAGGGAACTGACACAGTTTAACGTCATGCTGGACGATGAAAGTGCCACACAGTTTAATGTCATGTTGCTAGGACACAATATAGTTTAATGTCGTGTGGGACATAGTTGCAGTTTAAGGTCATACCGGACCAATGCTGTATGAAGCAATTGTAATTCTTGGTTCTGGGGACCATATTTTGTGTTTATACAAAATATTTCTTCAGAAATCTGGCATTGGTTGGAGTCGTGAAGTGTTCTTCATCCATTGAGATTAGAGAATACGCTCCATTAGAGTAGGCCTTATGTATTGAATAAGGTCCTTCCCATTTTGGTTCAAGCTTGGGAGGCTTCTTTCCGGGTATCATTGGTGCTCTGAGAACCAATACCAATTCTCCCTGAATGAATGAACGAAGACGAACTTTTTTGTTAAAAGCTCGTGCTATTCGATTCTGATAGATTTCCAAGTGGTGCAAAGTGCACAATCTTTTCTCATCTAACCGTTCCAATTCATTCAACCACTTTTGGGATTGCTCATCTGTAGATAACTGATCACAAATGGCTATTCTAAGTGAGGGAAATTGAACTTCAATTGGTAAGACTGCTTCTGTTCCATATACCAATGAATATGGAGTTGACCGTGTCGCATTGCGAGTGGTAGTCCGATAAGCCCATAAAGCATGAAAGAGTTTATCAGGCCATGACCTCTTATCTTTATCCACCATCTTTTAAAGTATATTTGAAAGAGTCTTGTTGAAGGCCTCTATCTGGCCATTAGCTGCTGCATGATATCGAGATGAATGGTTGGACTTAATGTTGTATTCTTGATACAATTTCTTTACCTCATAAGAACAGAATTTGGTGCCGTTCTTCGTCAATATGGTATGAGGGACACCAAATATAGTAATTATGTTAGACTTGATGAAGCTAACAATGCATTTAGAACTGACTTCTTTGAGAGGTACTGCCTCTGCCCATTTGGAAAAGAAATCAGTAGCAGTAAGAATGTACTTAAACTACTTGGCCGTAGCTGAAGGGTAAGGTCCCACCACATCCATTCCCCATGTGGAAAATGGCCACGAGTATTTAGCAGTATGAAGCAACTCTGGAGGTTGATGAATGAAGTTTGCATATACTTGGCATGAATGACACTTTTTTGTGAAATTAACACAATCTTGTATCATTGAAGGCCAAAAGTATCCAAGCCTTCGAATTTGATCAGACAGTCTATGTCCAGACTGGTGGGCACCACAGACTCCTGCATGCACTTCTTTTATGACATCCATTGTCTCTTCACCATCAATGCATCTGAAGAGAACTCAATCAAAACCACGTTTGTAGAGAATTTTCTCGAGGTGGTTTGGGCTATCATAAAGAGTAAAATTGACCACACCTCGCCGAATTTGTTCTTTCTCGGCTCTATCAGGTGGATGTGTTCCATTTTGAAGGTATTCCCTGATAGGTGACATCCATCCTGTAGTATGACCATACGATTCCGGAATGGGACTAATTTCATTAATTTCCTCTGTTCTGACTTGAACATAAGGTGAAATTGCACGACGGTGGGCAATATTGATGGTTGTCTCGTCCCGATTTGGATCTTCTAATGTTGTAGCTATATTAGCCAGTGCATCAGCTTGAGCATTTTGTGATCTTGGGACATAAGAAAATGTCGGTTCTGAAGGGAATTCCAACATTAACTCTCTGACGTAATCATACAAAGGGATTAATTCTTCTTTTCTGATGGAATAATCCCCATTGATTTGTTTGATTACCAGGTCTGAATCACCTTTCACATTTAAGCGATTTACTTGTGCTTGAAGCGCTAACTCCAAGCCTGTAATGAGAGTTTGGTATTCAACTTCATTATTGGTACCACCTTCCCACAACAAAAAGGAATAAGGTAACAGTGCCTTATCTGGAGAAATGAGCACAATTCCTAAACCAACTTTGTTGAATTTAGGATTTTCCATTTTCTTTCCTGTTGGACTTCTAGAAGCACAATCAAAATACATTTCCCATGTTTGAGGACTCTCTTGAATAGAGAAAACTTCCTCATCAGGGAGTTCGATATCTGAATACGTGTCTTCTACGGAAGGATGTTCAGCCAGAAAATCATCCAGAGCTTGGCCCTTAATTGCCTTTTGAGACACATACTGAATGTCGAACTACTGTAAGATAACCGCCCACCTTTCCAGACGTCCTGTAAGCATTGGACGACTAAGGATGAATTTTAGCGGATTATTACGAGATACCAATTGGACATCCTGATGTTGTAGGTAGTGTCTCAGTTTCTGAACTGCAAAGATTAATGCTAGGCAGCACTTTTCAATACTTGAATACCAGGTTTCTGCTTCAAGCATAGTTCTACTGAGATAGTAGAGACTATTTTCATTCCCAGCATCATTCTTTTGAGCGAGAAAGGCACCCAATGATCGCTCTAAAGCTGTCACATAGAAGATAAGAGGTCTACCCTCAACAGGTTGCATGAGTACTGGTGGACTCAAGAGGTATTTTTTGAGGACATAAAATGATTCTTGACATTTTTCATTCCACTGGTAAGTGACTCCTTTCTTCAATAATTTGGTAAAGGGTAAACTTTTGCCTGCCAAATTGGCGATGAAACGCCGAATATAGGCTAAGTGTCCTTGAAGTCCTCTTAATTATTTCAAATTCTGAGGAGGTGACATACCAAGGATTGATTTGGTCTTCTCAGGATCGACTTCAATACCACGATGGCGTACAACAAAGCCGAGGAATTTTCCCGAGGTTACCCCAAAAGCACATTTTAAGGGGTTCATCTTCAAATTATGTTGTCGAAACTTGTGGAATATGACTTCCAAATCAGCCAAGTGATTAGAACATTGTTTGAATTTAACCACCAAATCATCTACATAACATTCAAAAAACTTCCCTAAAAGATATTTGAAGATACGATGCATGGCACGTTGATATGTTGCACCTGCATTCTTTAAACCAAAGGGAATCACCCGGTGACAAAACACACCTTGAGGAGCTCTGAAGGCTGTATATTCCTCATCTTCTGGGGCCATTCAGATCTGAATATATCCAGAATATCCATCCATGAAAGAAAGTACTTCATAGCCAGCTGTCGCATCAATTAAGAGTTTTGTAATCGGAACTGGGAAATCATCTTTAGGACAATACCGATTAAGATCTATGAAATCGATGCAAACCCTAATTTGTCCGTTCTTCTTATTTACAGGGAAAATATTAGCCAAACACTTGGGATATTGAACTTCTATGAAGAAGTTGGATTTGATCAGCTTATCCACTTCTGCTTCAATTTTGGAAGCATAGGTTGGGTGTGTTCTTCTCGCGGCTTGCTTGAATCCTCGATGTTCTTTTGGTAAACCCAAATGATGAGTAGCAACATCAGGATCAATCCCAGGAATTTCTGTATAATTCCAAGCAAAAATATCTTTATTTTGCTTTATAAAAGAAATATACATATCTTTCTCTTCAAGGGTCATGGCCGCACTAATTAAAGTGGGGCGTGGATCTTTTTCTGTACCCAGATTTACTTCTATGAGATTATCAACAGTGGTAGAGATACCCTCTTCAAATGCTGGAGGATCATCTCTAAGATCTTCCTCTTCCTCTTCGTCATGTGTTATTTCTTCCGTTTCTACTTGCGAAGTAGATGAAAAAACGAAATTCTCATGATCATAAGAAATGTCAAAATTTTCACATTTTGAAGAAGAAGCTTCCATTTCCGACCCTATTGATGATAAAGGGTCTTCTTTGGGAATCAAAGAGGAGATGATGGATCGAGAATCGACATCATTATTCACCTCTGGTGTTGCTATAACTTCTTCTGGCCTGATTAGAGAAGTATATACTTGTTGGATTTCAGCAGACGAAATGAAAACGTCACCACTTATGCTTTCATCGTTGCTTGATAAGTTACCAATTTCTCCCATGTTGTCTGGCTCGATTGCCGTAATTGACATTATGGATCTTTCCATAAGAGTATTTTGATTTGGGCCTATTTTGTCAATTTGACTGATAGGTAACACACAATCTGTACTCACATGTGAAAATGGATTTATTGGAATTTTTTCCAAACCATATGGAGCATTAACTTTGGTAATTTCCTTCATTGTAGATTTTTCTCTTCCCTTCATGTGATAAAATTCTGCCTCAATGTATTGAGACTCACATGTCTTGAATGGGGCCTTATCACCATACAATGTTCAAACTTGACCATCGAAACAGTATTTGAGACATTGATGGTATGATGATGGAATAGATGCATGTTGATGTAGCCAGGGTCTTCCAAGAAAGATATTGAAAGCTGAGTCTTGATCAACAATCATGAAATCCGAATTGGAAACAAGATCTCCAAACTGAGTTCTGAGTGTAACTTCTCCCAGTGGTTCTTGTTCATTTTTATCATATCCTTGTAACATCATGGTATAAGGAGATAAATCAGATTTTGTGAGGCCCAATCGACGAAGTGTACGAATGGGCATGAGGTTGAATCCTGAACCATTGTCAATGAAAGCTCTTCGAACATCTATACCATTGACTTTGCCAGATAAGTACAAAGGTTTTATGTGCCCATGCACAACATCATCTTCATCTTTATCAGTAAAAGATATCACTGCATGGCATTCTGCAGGATTATTCTCTATGTGATAGATTTCAGCTGCAGCAATTTCAGCTTCAAACTCCTGAGGACTTGACAAAGCTTCGATAAGTGCTTCCCAAGGATCTTTTGATAGATTCAAAGCATCCAAAATTGATAACTTGGCTGGTACTTGGGCCAAGAGTTTCAATATATCATACTTTTGATCTAGAGGTCTGCGTTTCCCAATAGGAATATTCGGTTTAGCAGGTACCTTGGAAGCAGATGCTTTGGAAGCTGATGCATCTTGTATTGAAGTTGGAAACATCCTTGGTTTTGGAAGATTAGACTGATTAGATCCATTTACTTTCTGAGATAAATAATATGGAACCTTTAATCGGTCTTCCAAAATAACTGTGCCAAAACTGAGTTGGCCATTGGCAGAAGAACTTGCTTGTTCTTTTTGAGCTTGCTGAAGGGCTCTACCACGAGTTTCTACTGCATATACAGTGCTAGCAGGGGTAGAATTAGAGTAGTGTCTTCGGAAAGATCCACATCTTCCCCTATATCCTGAACCTCTAGAACCTCTTCGGATTCCCTTATTTGATACAGGGAATTCAGGCTCATCAAGACTGGAATATGATTCTGTTAATTGAATCATATTAACAGAACCAAAGATTAACTCTTCGTCTGATAAAGACTCTTCCTGGTTAACCTGTTTAGGCTGTGCCGTTTGGTGGGATGGTGCACGTGGCTTTGAAGTAGATGGCATGAAATCTGCCAGAGTCAAAGACAATTTAGGCTTTGCTACATACTCATCTTCTCCTGATTCCTCTTTCTTCTTTGAATTGCTCTGCCCTTTTGAGGATTTGTCTTTTGATGGAGGCTTTACTGCAACTTTTGTAGGAGACACAATTGGCTTCTTTAATTGTGTTCGCAAAATGGAATGGGTCTGATTGATTGTCTTTCTGACCATCCAATCATCATATTTTTTCGGAGTTTTTCTTTTGAATTCCTGCCACTCGCCTCCTTCCTATGGATCTGTAGCGGTAAGACACGCTACATGAGCTGAAGAACCCTTCAATTTGACTTGTCCCAAGTCGACCATCTTTTGCAGGAGGTCTTTAAAGACAAAACACTCCTGGATGGGATGCCCCAACATTTGATGAAAGGGAAAATAATTGGGACGGTCTTCATCTCCTTCCTTGTTTGGCTTCTTGGGCACTGGTAATTGAACCAAATTATTTTCCAAAGCTAAAATGAAGTAACCAAGAACTTTCTCACTTCAGAAAGAGTATGTTTTACTCTTCATATCCTCAAATTGTTTTCGTCATTGATCTTTTTGATCATTTGGACGAAACAACCTTTTTTGTTGGCGTTCAAGAGGTGGATTCCTTCGAGAAGATGAAGGTTTTGAAGTAGATATAGGTACAGGTGCTTGTTTAAGCATAACTGTAGCAGTTTCTGCTTTACCCATTCTTCTTTCTGCAGCTGATGGAATTACACGAGATTTAACCTTAGCCTGTATAAGGGAATCTTCAATTTGTTCATTGATTGAAGTAAGGTCTCGAAACCCTCCTGTGTATTTCACAAGGATCAGTGGCATGCGTAATTCGTCACGCAAATTTGCCACACAGATTGGCAACAATTCCTCCTGAGGGAGTGCTAAACTCAAGGAATACGTTAATCCCTTCCAACGAGCAATGAAATCAGAGACTCTTTCATTCTCCTTTTGCTTGCAGTTTGTAAGATCGAAAACTGTCGTTTTTGGCAAGGTTGAGCTAAACTGAAGAAGGAATTTTTGACGAAGATCCTCCCATCCGATGACTGATCGGGATTGCAAGCTTGTATACCAGACAAAAGCTGGTCCTTGCAAGGTTCGCACGAAGCATCTGAGTTTCACTGCTTCTTGCTGCTCTGGAGTTCCCATCATAGGATCACAACAAGATACGTAATGCGTCAAATGTTGTTCTGGGTCGCCTGATCCGTTGAAAGTAGGGAAAAAAGGGTTTCCAAAACTGGATGGAGGAGAAATTGAATCTACCCATTCAGGGTAAACTTTCTTTTCAGGTTGAACTTGCGCCCGTTTCCCTTCCATAGTTTCTAACCGAGCTGTTAATGACTCAATAGTAGTTATTAACTTTTGAGAAACATGAGGTTGAACTTGGTTTTGGGTAGGTGCAATGAGTGGAGCTTGGACAGACGTGGTGGTTGGTATTTCAACTGATGGTAGTGCTGCCAACCGTTGTTGCGTTTGACCCGTAGGATTAGCCCTCTGAGGGTGTACTGATAAAGGAGGATATTCCTGATCCATCTCAGTAGTTACAACAAATTCCTTTGGCTGTCGGACTTCAGCATTCTTAAGAAGAAGACTACTATGAAGTAGTTCTGCATTCAACCTTCTTAATTCTTTCATTTCTTCCTCCTGTTGTGCAAACCTTTTCTCTAATGAGAGCGATTGACCTCCTTCAGAGGAAGGGTGAGAAGTAACCTGATTCGTTCCTTTCCCCCTTATTGGATCCTTTTTAGAGAGGGGGAAGTGGGTTACTTGAAGGAATACCCAGATTTTGGGTAAGCCTTTGATTACGTGTGCGCACACCTTCTTCATTTAGGTCTTTGTGCGCGACTTCTTGATCAGGAACCTCTTCGTCTGATCCCTCTGATTGAGCCTCATCTGGTGAATCAGAAGCAACGGAATTGATGACATTAATGGATGCATATTGCATGGAATCCTTTCTATTAGAATTTCTGTGATATTGTCTTCTTCCATGTCCATGATGAGACATGGAATTCCATTGACTTGATCCCTCAGGAACTTCTTGGAAAACCATCACTTGGAGAGAATCTCCTTATAGCTTGGCTCTTCGTTCCTCTTGAGTCTTATTCCCTAATAGAAAGAATACTAACTTTCTCTGAGGGAGGGATTGAGGATTTGAAAAAGTCCCCAGTCTGGTGGACTGGGGGTGTTCCTGCTGCTTCCGCTCAACTCCTCGAATCCCATTTGTTGACTCTGAGGGTGGGGTTAGAGAAGTCCCCAGTCTGGAAAGCTGGGGTGTCTCTTGACATGCTATGTCTGAGATCTTATTAAAATCTCTCTTGATCTTGCGAATCTTAGTTCGGAAATTAGCTGGATGCATTAACCTGTATCCACTTTTATCACCTGGTTCAATAGATCGTTGGATGATTTCCGAAACTTCTGTCATTTGATGACGTGTTTTCTCCAGACGAGAGGCTTGTACAATATTCTCGCCTCCTTGATGTAGGAGAAATTTAACAACTTGTTATCTATATACTTGATTTTGAGAGGAACTAGTTAAAGCCTGTTCTTGAGCAAGCTTTTGATTATGAACAAAGCCCATTGACTGTGGCTGGACATGGGCAATAACATTGCATGAGACCATTTTCGGTGGGCTTTGCTGACCGGAAAGCACTGTGAAATGTAGTGCTCTGTGAACACCCCATCCTCTGATATGAAAATCAGATGGTTCATTGGCAATTAACTGACGCAATCTTCTTAGTGCGCCATGGCATGAACGTTGAAGGGTTCTCTGTTGCTTTTCAGCCTTCGGATACCGAGAGACTGATAGAGATTCCAAATCAATCTGGCGTTGTAACCCTTCTATTATCTTAATATGATTTTCATAATCACCGTAAGATAATACTTTCTTCTTCAATTGACAAAGAGTCTTCCATATGTTGAGACGAATATCATGGATCCCATCATCCGTCAACATTTTTGGAATATCGTACTGGGAGTCAGCCAAAGGCCAAAACATGACTGGTACTTCACCTTTTTCCAGTTTTTTCCTCATGTTCAGCATTTCCTCTTTATCATTAAATAAGGATTCTTCTACCTGTTTGGACCAGAGTTGGTGTTTCCTTGTTGCTTCATCGGATTCAACATGATTGGTAGAGATATCACTATTCATGCTCGAAGATGAATGACCCAGGGATGGTTCAGAGAATAACCTGAACCCCAGGCTATCTTATGATGGAGAAAGAGTTTCACCTGCTGATAGTAAAGCATCAGACATGACTGGTTTTACGTTTGCAAGTTCCTCGAGATAGGAGGGCTTTCTCGTCACTACATTGCCTTCTGAAGAATTTTCGAGACAACGTGAATCACTACTGCGGAGAGGACTTTCGCAGCGAAGTTCATCACCATGAGGAGGACCGTCATGATGGTTTACAGCAAAAGATGAAATCTCTTGCTCCTTGTTCTTCTGACCACACAGAGGGTTCTTGTGGCTCTCATCTGAAGAAGAAACTTCGAGATTGACCGAACTTTCATGAATCAAGTCTTCATGAGGATGTGTCTGTTGAAGACCTTCAGAATTAATGTTCCCGTTATTGGGAACTGAGGGAGTAGAATCTTGAATTCTGACAGATAAATGTCTGAGAGCTTCAAGAACTCCAGCATCGAGCAAGGCCTGGTTACTGATTGGCCTTTGATCTCCTGACTGTGCTGGGCAGATCTTTTTCTTATATGCCTTCTTACTCTCTTTAGAAACCACTTGATGAAGAAAGTGATTGCTCTGAACAGGTGTATGTGCCTGATCAGGAAAGATGGTCAGGTTAGGCTGACGATCTCCACTCAAATCAGGTGTATGTGCCTGACTTGGTTGTCTGTATGATATGGGGGAGTATGCCCCATAACCCTCTTGGACTGGAACAGATGTGTGTGTCTGTTCCGGAGTGAATTGTTGATGTGTCACTCCATTTCTAGAGATAGATTTATGTGTCTGTCCCTGTGATGATGCTGAAGTTGTTATGATATCCTGGCAAGCATCCAGAATATGAGCAGGAATTTGCTTCTGCTCCTTCACCATTGACAAAATATGTTTGGTGACTTCAGCCGCCGGAACGGGGATATACGTCCATTCCGGTCTTGGAGTAGGTGTATGTGTCTGCTCCTGTCCTCCTTTTCCTGTCAGTGAATCCTGACAGTACTCAAGTGTGGAGGTAGAGAGTTTAGTCTGCCTCCTGTTTGTCGTCGGGAATTTCCGACTGACTTCTCTGTGCGCTACCAAACGAGAATGTTGGTAGGATTGATTAGTATTAGCAGGTGTATGTGCCTGCTGATTACGCTTCGCCAAACGCGGTTGACGAGATCCATCATATGTAGTCAGACGAGCCTGCTGACTAACTGGTGATGTATAAGCAGGTGTATGTTCCTGCCTATGGTACTCCGCCGGAATTGCCTGGCGGGATTGGCTTGATGCTGCCAGACGAGTCTGCTGGACAGCGGAATTAAAAGGGGCAGGTGTGTGTGCCTGCTCGTTCTTTGCCACCAAGTTAGGTTGGTGGACTTCTTCGGAGATGGCAGGGATGACAACCTGCCCATTGTTTACCGGATTCCGTCTCTGGCGGTTCATCTTGCCTGCTCGGGTTCGAGGAACCTGAGCTGAATGCCTGGAGTCGGTACCCTCATCATGTTGAGGGTGCACTACCGCAAGAGTTTGGCGGATATTGTTGATGGGAGCCCCCGAGAAGGACTATTGTCTTTTTGAATTAAGGTCCTGTGGGACCTGCTCATTCATTCCTCAGAGTAAGGGAGTGAATGGAAATTGCGTTCTGGGGATAACGACCCGAAACGGTTGGAGACGGTAGTCAGCACCGCCTGCTTCTTGATCGCTGGTTGCCATTGTCCGGACGACCAGATAGAGTTATTAACTTGGCGGGCTTGACGAGCGGCCTCCAGAGTTGGGATAGTACCGTTGCGACGGTACTCCTTAACCAGTGCATTAGAAACCCAGCGTTGAAGACGCTGGGTTGGTGATGTCATCCTCAGAGCGGACGACGTTCCAGCGGGAGTAGCAGCATTGGTTTTCACAGCAACAGACCTCACAGTAGAGGTGTTCACATCAGCAGTATTCACAGGGGTGAATTTAAGGAAAGCCATTTTGCAGAATATCTTGAGAAAAGAGTGCCTATTCCATATAACAGACATAATCAAGATGAATCCGGCCACTGCATCTTTTGGATGAGCACATGTAAATGGTTGATTTGTTGGCCCAAGGGGCCTAACAAATAAGAAAAACATCATTTTAACTTGGTTAAGGATTCACGTCGGGTTCACCATTTCTGTTTCCCACAGAATCCGGGGATGACCTCCTAGACGGGAGATTCAAACGTTCCGATCGGTTTCTAACGGGTTTGTTTGTAGAACTGGAAACATCAAATGATTCCACATCCGTTTGGACCTACTTTCCAAAGGTAGGCGCTCATTAGTTTCTGGACTAATGAGGCTTAGGAATTTGCATTGGTCGAGAGGATGGGAGGTCGGACTCATCACACCTTTTTGAGGGGAATTATTGTCTACTCCGGGACTCTCTTTATAGATTTAAGTTATGTTCGTGAATCCTTATTACATTACCAAGTATAAAATGAGCTTTCCTTAAGTTTTAACAATCAATGATTAAATATGCAAGAAATTTAGAGAATATTTTATATGTATTCGAGGTTATTCATCAATATAGATTCATCTATATCAGTTTAGAGATTCATGGTCAATGGTATCCTTCAAAACATTTATATAAAAGTCTCTTGGTCATTATGATGACCAGGACGGTTTTAAAGCCACTCAGTGGGGTACTTGATGTTTATCGTCATTCAGAAGGACAGGGATTATTTCAAAGTTGGGATCGAACCCATAAATGGGCTACCTACGTATCCTTTGTTTTGGAAAAGGAATCAGAACCCACGTAGTTCGGGTAATGGAGTATGATGTTTATGATTGATGGCTCAAAGAAGAATTTCATGATTACTTTTACACTTTAAGCTCACGTGAGTCATGCTCGGTGTGAGAAACAAGAGGTATTGGTAAAAATTAGACAATTGTTCCATGAAAGATGCAATCATAAGAAATTGTTTGGGGCTTAGGTATGTATGACTGCCCAGATAGATGAAGGTTTAGGATTCACTTTTAGGGAGAAAATCCATGAACATGGTCCATAAAGTTATATGTGCTTCATGGAGATTTGAATACTCTAATCTTGGGGCTTACTCCTAAGGAGAATGCCCATGTTAGGAGGGGACTTTTGATTGAGTTTTACTCCTGAAAAGGAAACCCAAATCAAGGGTAAATTATGACTGGTTAAGAGAAATTTAAGGGGACTTGGGGCTTATTCATGAAAATTAGACCCAAATTTATGACTGAATCTTATTCCTGAAAAGGAGACCCAGGTTAAGGGACTTGGGGCTTACTCCTGAAAAGGAAGCCCAAGGTTATGACTGAGTCTTATTCCTAAAAAAGGAGACTCAAGTTAGGGATTAAGGCTTGGGGCTTACTCATAAGGAGGATGCCCAAGATTTATGACTGGGACTTATTCCTGAGAAGGAAGCCCAGGTTAGGGGACTTGGTTTGGGGCTTACTCCTGAAGAGGATGCCCATGTTATAAGATTGGGATTGGGGCTTACTCCTAAGGAGGATGCCCAATTTAAGGAAATAAGGTTTGGGGCTTACTCCTGAGGAGGATGCCCATGTTTGGGAACTTTAAGAATTTGGGGCTTACTCCTGAGGAAGATGCCCAAATTAAAGGACTTATAACTGGGGATTATTCCTGAAAAGGAGACCCAGGTTAAGGATTCTCTCATCTTAAAGGATGATGTTGAATTAATGAACTCTCCATATTTAGTGATATAAAGAAATTTAAATCACTAGGTTTTGAGAGATATTCCACAGAATTCCTTTCAGAAAAGAAAGTCAAATCAAGAAATCATGCCATAAATGGATTTGAAGAGTGTCTTGAAAACTGAATCATGAAAAGGAAAGGTGTGATGTCTTAAGAGGGGTGATATGGGCAAGATGGGCACCCAAAAAAGTAGGGGCGTGCAAGTCTTGAAAGGCGCGCAAGTATTGCGGTGGCGCGCAAGTATTGGTCGCGCAAGTGTACTTGCGCGACATGAGGGGTACTTGCGCGATTCTCAATCGGAATTGAAATACTTGAGCGACTTCTTTTTAATCACTTTAGAATCCGCTTGAGGTTCTTCCAAAAAAGGGACGCGCAATTTATATTAAAGGAAATAAGTCTGCGCGCAAGTGTTTGATAAGTTTCAACACTTAGGCCTTCCTTCTTCTCTTTAGATCTTTCGTTCTAGGTAAAAAAATTACCTTAGAAGTGTTCCGGAAGCTTTGAGAAGAGACTTGGGCATCAGGAGCTTCAATCCGAGTTTCTGGAAAAAGATCCTTTCGAATGGGGGGCCCATAGGGTCTATTTATAGGCAAAAGAAGACCCCGGGCGGTTACCGGGCGGTTACCGGGGGGTTATCACTTAGGTCGCGCAAGTCACTTGCACGACCATAAGGCGTCGCGCAAGTACTTGCACGACCACTAGGCGGCGTGCAAGTGTACTTGAGCGACCACGAGGGAACTTGCGCGACCTATGGGCAATGTTCTCCTTGTTCATCCCTTTGTCGATTTTTGATGTTTCTTCAAAGGATGAATCACATTGGACTCAGATATTCCCCTTTTCCGATTTTTAGATTCTGTGACGAAAGGAGCGTCAACAATATTAAAAATGAACATCTTGTGGTTATATTGGATTGTTATATTAATTTTTTTAACTGTATAATATAAAAATACAAAGAGAAATGGTAAATGTCAAACTATTTAGCTAAGAGTTAAATATAAAAGATAAGGTTAATATGGTTATCTACACATATCTAAAAAATATTGGTTCAGAGTTTTTCGACCCATCCCCACCTTAACATCTAAATAAATAATATTATAGCCATTATAAACCAAAAATAATTTTATTATAAAATATTATTTCAAGATTTTACTAAAGATCCCATCACCCATCTTATAGAAGAGATCTTCCCTTTCTCTCCAAATCACACATCCAAAGCCATTTTTATTGACCAACCACTATCCAAATATCCTCCCAACTTCCCTAAAATCAACTTAGAGTCCTTAATTTTATTTTAAAGCCAACCTATGTAGCTCTTTTGATCCACTCAAATGGAAACAACCAAAGAAGAGGTAATAGTTTCACCACCGTCTTTCATGTTTTTTTTCTTCTTCCACTTCCTCCTTATTTTTTTGTTTCCATAAGAAAATAATAAAAATATTAACTTATAAATAATTTTATGTTATTATAAATATGGTAAAACCATATTCGTTATTCTATCCATCATATAAATGACAAAGTTATAATACGTACATAAGTATAGCTTACCATCTCCACGCCGTGTGTAGTTTGTTATTCAAACACTACAATACTTGGATGGGAATAATAATGAGTAAAAATGATGTAAATAATAAATACAACATTTTAATGATTCTTTATATATTAATTACCATCCAATTACATACGATTTCACCACCAATATAATGTTATTGTCGCTCGTACGTACGTACGGCTTACCTCTCCACAAACGTGATGAGATTCATTCCCCATCATAATAATTCAAGAATAATTTTTATTTTATGATTAAATATAATGTTTAATAACATTATATAATTCTCTATATGAATCAAATACAACTTATACATAACAAACATGACTTACATAAAAAAACATATAAAAAATGAATCAGTTAGCAACCAAAACATTGATACTACTGAAATATCACTACCAATGCAATATTATGAGATCATATATCAAATAATATTTATGTTCATGTTTATTTTATAATTTAATAACAATTATTTCACCATTATACTGGTGGTTAACCTACCCTATAATAAGGAAAAGTACATGTTAAGGGGCATCTTATTTCACCTTTAATTCTGTGAGATTTCCATTATTCGCCAATTATTTGTTGCAAGTGTTGTATTGTGTACTTCCATTTGATATATATTATCATGATTCATTTTATATTAATGACATTATGTGATTTATTTTTTTATTAACATTAGGTCATAAGACTCAATTTATTACAACATTTTAAGGGGTTTTCATCTCTCTTTTTATTCTTATGAGATTCATGCTATATTTTCCACCATTTCCATTTGTGGTGTGTATGTACTGACCATGATTGTATTCCTTTTGTAATATAATTTAATTTATGGGTATTTACATCTTAATTTTATGATCCTTATTTTATGTGGTGTATGTTTTGTAAGTAACCAAATCAGTACTGGAACACTCGACCCAATTTCTATTCTTGGGGTTAATCTTCTAATTCCAAATTATGTCATGCTATGATTATATGTGGAATCACTGTTCATTTATTTATGTTTTAATTTACACTCACATTTTTGTGGATATAATTTTTTTACATATAATCACTCCATTTATAAAATATCAAGTCATCGATATGAACTTGATAAGAGTAATTTTAACTCAATTTTTATTCATTGAGTTAAACATCCAAGTCATTGGTGTTGTTTTTACATGAATATGTGTGAATGTCCTCTGATTGATTTACACTGAATATCCAATCATATTTAGTGTATTTATATTTATCACACATAAAAATTTCATTGATTTATCATTATCCAAGGAATACAGTGTTTATAAATGAATTCATGTCAACTTACATTCAATTGAGATTTCTTTGTTGTTATGCGCCAATTAACTTTTATTTGGTGTATATATTGTACTTTGAAATAGTATATCATGAATCCCTTTATTCTCATGATATTATAATGTTTTTATTACCCCAATTATTTTTACTCAAGGGTCTCTCATTTTGTTAGGAAGTCCAACTAAAATATCATTTTAAATGTTTTAAAATTTTATTCTTCTAAATCATTCTCATTAATGATCATGTTTTAAATATGGTTTTAAAGAATTATTTATATGGATATTAATGTTTTAAAAATTAAATTCATTTTAAGAGTTTCAATTTTTTATGGTACACTTTGATTAATAAATTTATTTTAAACAGCTTCTTGATAAATAGTGATAATTTTAAATGATTTCATGAAAAACAGATATTTCTCTCAATGATTTTTACTGATCATTTTCAACTACGTCATAATTATTTAGGGGATATTATTTTTGATCGAGGTTGATTTATTATGATACAAATATTCAATACAGTATTGAAGGTTTAGTTATATGTTTGGCTTTTGGTGTGTTATTTTTATACCATTCATGGTTTATAGATAAAGTATTGACATTGCATATTCTACTTTTAATACGAATGCTTATGTTAGTTTTAAACAATTTCAAATGTAGAATGCATTAGTCTTAGTAAGTTATGGGTGACTTCCTCTATATCTCCTCAATGCATCAGTAGTTCCCATGAGACAAACTAGTGTATTGGCACTAGTTCTTGACAAAATCTTATTTGTATTATGGGTTCAAGGCCTTGACATTGTGGTAATGATGTCTGGCATTATGCATTACATAATTATGAAATTCGCTGTTGATATTTCATGTGATTATTCGACTAGTGGAATATGCTTGTGAATAAGTTAATGAAATTATTTTGATTTATATTTGTCATATTATGATGAAGTTTATGTTTAAAAGGACATTGTTTTTAATCATATACATTGCCTTAAATTATTATTCTTATTTTTGAATTTTTTTGCTATATTATTATCCTTATTGAGAATATGAACTCACCCATTTATTATGTTTTATTTTACCCTCGATGAAAAGACGTTTATTATGATTAACCTATGGGAATAGGATATAAAATATAATAGTGTTCAAAGTGGAAATAATGCTATTTGTTTATTTGATGATGTAATATAAAACATATGTATGTATCTAGTACATCCAAGGCTACTAAACTGGTTGGTCTTTAGAGAGTTGATTCTTTATATCTTGCTGATGTTATTTAATAATGTATATATTCTATGTAGTTGAGGTTGGGGAATTATATTTGGTATCAGAAGAAGTTTAGTAAAAATATTGGGAGATATATTTAGAAAAAACTCTAATTAGGAAACACTATCCTAAGATAGAAATTGTGGATTGGTATAGAAGAACATCCAAAAAAATTTGTAAAGTAAATATTATACTTGTTTTTCATACAATACATCCATGTATGCATACAAGAATGTAGTGGCAGCTCTAGTATAGATATACCTATGAGTGAAAACTCTGACAAGGAGTTTCAGGCTTGAACCAGTGTATCCTGGTGCATGACAACAAGCCTTGTTGTACTCCTGGTTAAGACACTCTTGGGGGATATTCTTAGTATAATTCACACTTTCTTTACAAACAAAATTGAAGGATTTTAATATAATATGGTAATAAATAACCTTGGTTAATCCTAAGGTTATTTAGATCGAAAATAAGGTTTTATGATATTCTCTAAATGATTTTATGACTCACACAATGAAATCTTGTGTTAGTTAATGGATGGATTCCACGGAAGTCATAGTAACATTGAACATGACGTACAAGGTGGGAACGGTGGTGGAAATGAGAAACTAAATGGAATTTTGATTGGTGTGAAATATATCATGTTCATTCCGAGTTATTTGTCCAATAATATGATCAACAATATATATATGAACCAACTATTAGACACAACAAAGAAGAGAAAGGTAGTGATTGATAATAGAAACAGAAGTGGAGACCATAGAAAAAAGAAATCTCAATTTCCAACATGAAGGAAATGTGGAAGGAGACACATAGGTAAAAATTACAATTTAACAAATAAATGATTTATGTGTGGGAAAGAGGGACATAAAGTAAACAATTGTTGTGTCAAAAAGAAAAGTATTATGGAATAAAATAAATATGATCCCAAGAATCCCTATACAGACATTTTCTGTAAATGTAGTGGACCTGGGAATTACCTGAGTGAATGACCTATTGTATAAGATAACCTCTTGGTCATGGAAGAAACTATGTGGAAATTAGTGGATGGTGAAATGTTTAAAAGTATTAGGGCTCTTTGTTGATGGGATTACTTTGGAAGGCTTTTCTCTTGTATGTGTAACTCTGTTGTTTGTTATGTGAAAATGCTATTTTATGAAAAATTATATTTTTTATTATTGATATAGTTATAAATAACCATTTGGGCTTATATGATCCTGGAATTTGAGGCAATTACAAGTTATTAAATTTTGGGATGAAAATGAGATGAATGGGCTAACATTTGTGGTGAAATTATGTTATGGTCATTTTGACTAATTTTTTTCATTTTATGAATGTTATAAAATATTCTTTTTTGAAAAAGGACAACACGAAAAATGTTTGACAACCAGTCCCGTCGGACAAAGTTTTAGGAATTGAACTCACAACCAGAGTGCGATTGATATTTTATCCCCTACCACTGGACTACATGATGCCCTTGGTTTGTGTGACTAATTCTTTTTAGTTTAATTATTTTAATGATCAATAATAATTTGATTTGGGATATTATTTCTTATCATATGGATATCCTTATTATAGGAAAATGATTTGGTTATTAAGTGATAATTGTTCTTTTGGAAGATGTTCGCTCTATTGGGAACACTCGATGTCTAAGGAAAAGAGAATACTATGGGATTTAATCTAAGGAGTAATGGTGGATTTTTATCTAAGTTTTTATAGTGTATTTATAGATATTAGGGTTATTTATGGATATGATTAACCTATCATAGAGAATATGTGATTAAGTTAATTACTTTTAATTGTGTGACTTTAATAGTAACCGATGTTATTTGGAGATACAATTTAATGTGGAAGACTTTGTAATCAAATTATTCCACGTTTTGGGTTTCAATATTAGTTTGGATTATATTGATATATTTTAAGGTCAATTTTTTATTGAATTGTATTTAACGAAATTGGGGTATTGTTGGATTAATTTTAGACATTAATATTAGTATTTCTTTCTCTAAAGGATGATATTTTTTGGGGATCATCGGATATTGTACTAAGCATTTTGGTTTTCATTAATCCCTAAATTCAAGGTAAATATAATTCTCTATATGTTGATTCTAGCGCTTCAGGTGTGACCAGGTCATCTTGAATACTCATCGTTCGAAAAAAAAAGATGAGTTACTGGTAGAAATTTATTAAGGGATGAAACTCTACATAAAAAGTAAGTATATCTCTTTATGTTCTTAGTAAATCTAATAAATAAATTCCTCAAATTTATGAAATGGAATATAAAACAAAAAATGTTGTCCATTTACTTTTCCTACTGGGAATCTAATGATCGTTTATCCCATCATTAGTTTGTGGTTTTCTTATTGTTAACAATCTCATGATCATGTTTTCTATCACTCTCCATCAGAACGTGACACTTAGTTTATCTTCCATATCAATGTTTTCCTACATGGAATCCTAGTATGGGTTACTTCATGTGACCTTTATAGTTCTCTTTCTTTCATTTAAAGTGATAGTTTTATTGACTCTTTTTCCGATGTGGGACTTTCAATGATTTTCCATGCCCAATTTTAAAATTGTGAGGATGCAATTTCTAAATGGGTTGAAGAATAAGACACCCCAAAATTTCATAGTAAGTTATTTTCTTTAATGTAATTCAATAGCTTGCACTAAACGCAACATCGAATTCAAGAGCACCACGACTTACCAAACCAGCCATTCAAAAAGAATTTATGATTAATATTAACTAACTTTTCAATATTATATACTCCATCTAATTTTAGAATCCATATTTTGTCTTTTTTAGACAGAATATAAGAACAAATTCATTTTTTTAGATAAAAGAATTATTTTTAAAAATAATGCTATTTTACCACCTTTTAATGGAAAACCCTTTTTAAAACTAATATTTGACACTTTTATATATTAAATTTAATGAAATTAAATTTTTCATTACAATCAGAAGCTAAAAATTTATTTTGGATAAATTTTTGGTACTTTTCTAATACCTTTCATATTTTGATGAATACTGAATAATACTAAATTTTATTTGAAAACAAATTTATTATTAGAAACAATTTATAGTGTTAAATTATTAATTTTAATGGTTTATAAATATAATTATATTGTATTTTTGTCATTTAATACAATTTAGGTAATGATAAGTAATTTCACATTTAAATTTGACACAAACACATATCAATCTTTTGATAGTTTTTACTTTTTAAAAAAGTCACTTTTTGGTTTTGACAAAGGGAATTAATTTTAAATTAATTAATGCAACATCTATGTTTTTAATTTGTAAAAATAGAATTCATTTTTTAATTCTAAATATCAAAATTAGCTTAGGGTGAATATTTGGTATTTTTCTGAAAACATTCAATTTTAGATGAATACAGAAAAACAATGTGTTATTGTTTAAAACCGAATTTTATTTAAATAATTATTTATTTTATTTTTTTTAATTCAAAATAGAAACATTATACCTATATATTTTCTATGTAATTCATTAGTGTCATTTTAAAGTTTGTTTAGATATATAAAATTTTATTGAACTTTTTACTGTCTTTTAACCACCTTCTAAGAGCATTTGAAAATTTAGATAAAACATTATTTTACTAATTTTGTGAGTTTAATTTAAAATATTTGAGATACATGGTTAAATTCACTAAAAAAATGTGGTTCAATAAGATAATAATAATTTTTAGTGAATTGTAACTTTTGACTTTAATTTACCACGGTTAAAAGTAAATAGGGTAATTAAGGGTAAAATGATATTATAATTACCCTAACACATGTCCTAATTCTATTGGGTAAGTGTAATTCGACCAAAAACATCCTTTGGAATAAAATTTGATCCTCTTTGGTCCACTAGGATTAGATTATGACATTTATTGTTATTTTATTTAAATAAGAGTTAAAAGTGTTAAATTCAATGTTTAATAACTAAGCCATTTTTATATATGGTTACAGAAATGATAAATTCCACTATAAATATTCATTATAAATATAAAAATATATTATACATAATGGTATTTTATTTATAATTTTTAGAGATTAGATAAATTATTTTATTTATAACACAACATTGATGCAGTAATTACCTTATTAATGAAATATTAAAATAATTGATATTATAAATATCCAAATAAATATAAATTGAGACTTATGATGAATTAAACTAGATATTTGGGATAATATGACATTATAGGATTGATTAAATATTTTTTTTTCTATGTTACAAGTTTTTAATGGCTTTTAAAAAAATCAAATACTAAATATTGTCAAAATTGACATAATTGAGTATTTAAAACAAATACTATATTATTAAATGATATAATATTCCTAAAAATCAAATGTTCTGCCAGAAGACTTATATAAGATTATGTATATTAATAATGAATCACATGGGGTTATATTGACTTTTTATAGTATGTTTATTAACCATATGATATAAAAATACAAAGAGACATGGTAAATGTCAAACTATTTAACCAAGAGTTAAATATAAAAGATAAAATTAATATAGTGACCTAAACCTATCTAAATCCTATTTATTGAAAGATTTTCGACCCATTCCCACCTTATCCTTGAAATAAATAATTTTCGGTCCATTAGAAACCAAATTTTTTTTTATTATAAAATAATATTTCAAAAATTTCATCAAGTTCCCCTCACCACTCTTATAAATGGGCACTTACCTTCTCTCAAAATAACACCTCCAAATCCATTTTTCTCGGCCAAACCCTGACGAAATATCCTCCCAACAGCCCTCACATCATTCTAGAGTCATTACTTTGATCACAAAGACAATGTATGGATCCCTTTTTATTAACTCGAAAAGAAACACCCAAATAAGAGGAAATAATTCCACCACCATCTATCATGTTATTTTATTCATCCACATCCTCTTTATTTTTATTTTTCCATACCAAAATAATTAATCCAATACTTTATCCATAATTTTATGTAATTATAAATATGGTACAACCATATTCATTATTCAATCCGTCATATAAATGACAAAGTCACCATACGTGTGTACGTACGGCTTATCGTCTTCACGTCATGGTGTAGTTTGTTATTCAAACACATCATTATTTGGATGGGTATACTAATGATTATAACTTAAGTAAATAATAAATATTACATTTTAATTATTATTTATATATGATATACTATCCAATTACATACGATTCCACCATGAATATAATGATATTTTTGCTCGTTCGTACGTATGGAATACAGTCACCATGAATGTGATGAGATTCATTCCCCACCGTAATCATTCAAGAATAATTTACATTTTTTGATTAAAAATAATCATTTGGAACATAATATTATTTTGTATATGAATCAAATATATCCTATACATAACAAATATTACTTACGTAACAAAACATATAAAGGAAAACGATTCAGTTAATAACTAAGACAATGATACTACTGAAATATCATTAACAAAACAATATTATAAGAACAAATATGACATAATATTTATGTATTTGGTAATTTTATAATTTAATAACAGTTATTTCACCATTATATAGGAGGTTAACCTACCCTATACTAAGGAAAAGTACAAGGTAAGGGGTTTCATATCTCACTTTTAATTCTGTGAGATTTCCATTGTTTGTAACTTATTTATTTCATGTGGTGTATTTTGTGATAAAATTGGATATATATTATCATGATTCTCCTTATACTAATGGTATTTTGTGATTCATTTGGTTTTTATTAACTTTCGGTCATATGAATCGATTGATTACAACATGGTAAGGGGTTTTGTCTCAATTTTTATTCTTGTGAGATTCATGATATATTTTCCACCATTTCCTTCTGTGTAGTGTATGTACTGCCCATGATTATATTCCTTTTGTAATATAATTTAATTAATGGATATTAATGTCTTTATTATATGATCCATTTTTTATGTGGTGTTTGTTTTGTATGTCATGAAATCAGTAATGGAACTTTTTAACCCAATTTCCTTTCCTTGGATTAATCTTCTAGTTCTTAATTATCTCATGCTATGATTACATGTGGAATCACAGTTTTTTTATTTATATTGTAATTTTCACTCCCCTTTATGTGGATATACTGTTGATTTTCATAATCACTCTACTGATAAATTTTCAAGTCATCAATATAAACTTGACAAGAGTAATTTTTACTCAATTTCTATTCATTGAGTTAAACATCCATGTCATTAGTTTTTTTTACAAGAATATATGTGAATGTACTCTGACTGATTTACACTGAGTATTTAATAATATTCTAGTGTATTTATATTTGTGACACAAAATTATGTCATTGATTTATCATTAACATAAGGATATAGTCTTTATAAAGGAATTCATCTCAACTTACATTCCATTGAGTCTTCATTGTTGTTATGCGCCAAATCACATTTATTTGGTGTATATACTATACATTGACATAGTATATCTTGTATCCCTTTATTATCATGATATTATAATGTTTTTATTACATTAATTATTTTTACTCAAGGTTCTCTCATTTTTTAGGAACTCTAACTAAAATATAATTTTAAATGTTATAAAATTTTATTATTCTAAATATTTATCATTAATGTTCATGTTTTAACATTTGATTTAATGTTTTATTTATATGGACATTATGTTTTTTAAATTTAAATTTCATTTAAAAGTTTCGAAGTAGTATGGGAAACTTTGATTCAAAAATCAATTTTATTCAATTTCTTGATAAATAGTGAGCAATTTAAATGTTTTTATGAAAAAGGTATATTTCTCTCAAATATTTTTACTAATAAATTCCAACTATGTCAACATCCTTTAAGGGATATTATTATTGATCAAGGTTGATTTATTATGATACAAATATTCAATATTGTATTGAAGGTTTTGTGATATGTTTGACTGTGGATATGTTATTTTTATAGCATTCATGGATTGTGGATAAAGTATTGACTTTTCGTATGCTAGTTTTAATAATAATGTTTATGTTATGTTTAAGACTTTTCATATGTGGACTGAATTAGACTTAGTAAGTGACGGGTAGAGCCCACTATATCTCCTTGATACATCTGTAGGTATCATGAGACAAACTAGTTTCTGGGAACAAGGCCTTGAAAAAATCTTATTTGTAGTTTTAGCACAAGGCCTTGACAATGTAACACCCCAAGCTTCTATGGTATGCTTCTCTTTGAATAATGCGATAGCGTGTGTTGTACGCAACACCGAGTTCTAACAACCAATCAAACTAGCCGTTATGAATAGTAATACCTACTTTTTGAAATTATATATTTTTTATATTTCAAAATGGACTTCATTTTTGGATTCTGAATATATAATTTAGCCTAAGATGAAATTTTGGTACGTTTCGGATAACTTTCATATTTTGATGAATAGTGAAAATTACTAAATTTTAATTAAAAACAACTTTTTTAATAAAAATAATTAATACTGATAAATTATGAATTTGAGTGGTTTTAAAGTATATTTAGAATATATTTTTACCATTTAATATAATTTTGGTCATTGGACATAATTTTACAATTAAACCGAACATAAACAAGTGTCAATCTTTTGATAGTTATTATCTCTTAAAAACACGCTTTTTGTTTTGACAGCGGGAATTAATTTTAAATTAATATCTGCCACTTCTGTGTTTTGAATTTAGAAAAATGGATTCCATATTTGGAATCAGGGTGTCCAAATTGTGTAAATAGGTAACTTTTATTTTTAGACATTTTGAATAATTATTGTGGTAAATATTTTATTTACCATGGTTAAGGGTAAATCTGGTAAATAAGGGTTAAAAATATTATAATAATACTATATTACCCTAAAACGTGTCCTATCCTTATTGGTTGATACAAGTTCTACCATAGGCATCTTTGGGTCGATTTTGGGACCCCATGGTGCCACTTGTAGGTGATAGGGATACTTTATTTTAATTAAGTTAAAATGAATACAAAAATGACACAAGCATATATCTTTTAGCTAAACAATTGTAACATAGGGTTATATATGTTGGATTTTCAACTATAAATATTCATTAGAAAGATAAAAGGATTTACTACATTATGATATTTTATTTTCAATTTTTAGAGATTAAATAATGTAATTTATTTATGACACAATGATGATGCAGTAATTATCATAATAGTGGAAAATTAAAATAATTGATATTATAAATACCAAAATAAATATAATATGAACCTTTTAATGAATTAAAATAATTTTATAGGATAATATGATATATTAGGATTGATTTAATTGACTTTTTTCGAAGTAATCAATCTGTTATGAGTTTCACAAAAATCAACTATTGAATAGTGTCAAAATTGACATAAAAGAGTTCTGAAAACAAATATTATATTATTAATTGATATTAAATTTCTAAAAATCTAAGGTTCGGCCAAGAGACTTATATAATGATAGTTTAATCATTAATGGACCACTTTGGAGTCTCATGGATGTATATAGTAAGTTTATTAACCATATTATATATAATACAATGAGACATTGTAAAAGTGAAACTAATTAAATTAGAGTTAATACATAAAGATAAGGTTTATATAAGTACTCAAACCTGTCTAAATTCTATGGGTTGAGTTTTTTTCGACCTATCCCCACCTTAACATTTAAATAATCAACTTTGGAGCCATTATAAACCGAATATGAATTTATTATAAATTAATATTTCTATCTTTTCCAAAGGTGACCCTCACCCATCTTATAAAAGGGCACCCCTCCTTCTCATTTCTTCACACCTTAAATGCCTTTAGGTTCGGCCAAACTCTTCCCAAATACTCTCCCAACTTCCCTCACTACAACCTAGAGGCCTTATTGTGATCCTAAAGCCAACCTAAAGAGACCTTTTTATCAAATCAAAAGGAAGAACCCGAAGAAGAGGTAATGATTTCACCACACTTTTCCAAGTTCATTTCTTCTTCCACTTCTTCTTCTTTTGTTGTTACCATTATAAAATAATAACTCCAGTATCATATATATACTGTGATGTTATTATAAATATGGTACAACCATATTCAGTATTCTATCCACCCATTTAATAACATGTCACCATATGTGCGTACATACGACTTACCGTCTCCACGTCATGGTGTAATTGTTATTCAATATATTATTATTTGGATGGGTATAATAATGATATGTAACTCATGTAAATAATAAATATAACACATTAATGATTCTGTATATATGATATACCATCCATTTATTATTATAATATCAAAACAATGATACTATCTCTCGTGCGTACGTACGGACTACCGTCTCCACGAACGCGATGAGATTCATTATCCAACGTATCCATTCAAGTATAATTACCATTTGATGATTTAAAAAAATTATTTTTAAGGACTTGATATCATTCTGGATATGAATAATATACAACCTATCCTTTACAAACATGTCTTATGTAATAAAACATATAAAATAAAACAAGTAAGTTAACACCCGAAACAACGATAATACTAAGATATTATTATCAAATCAATATTAAAAGATCATATATGATATCATATTAATGTATATGATTCTTGTATAATTATTTCACCATTATACAAGAGGTTAACCTACCCCAACCAAGGAAAAGTACAAGGTAAGGGTTATTTCACAATCACTTCATTATCCGAAGTTGTTTATATGTAATAATCTACTGGGATCTCTTTACCATCCACATCCATGTTTTCTTAAAAATGTATTTCAAAACATTTTTATTATTTAGAAGAATATGGGTTAAAGTAATTTATACCCTTTTTTGACTTTTTATAAGAGGAATCTTTCCGTCGTTTTCAAAACAAGGTCCTTTTTAACCTTTTCGAAAGAATTAAGGTAAGAATGTTTTTTTAACTTATACGGCGGGTGCAGTTATTTTCCGCCATTATAAAATCTTCAAAGCTTTCCTTAGAATATTATAAGAATATATTCAAAGATAATGTTTTATTTTATATGGATCTTAAATGATTTCAAAATAGAAAGAGATATTTCTCCTAAAAGTGTTTTGATTTCATCTATGTCAACATCCTTTGATGTATTTTATGCTTATTTGAAGTTGATTTATTATGATACAAAACTTCTATAATGTATTGAAGTTTTTGTGATATGTTTGACTGGGGATTTTCTATTTTATACCATTCATAGTTTATGGTGAAATTATTGACATTTCTTATGCTAGTTTTAATACGAATGTTTGTGTTATGTTTATACCTTTTCATATGGGAATGCATTGGACTTAATATGTGACGGGTGGAGCCCGCTATAGCTCCTCGATTCATCGGTAGGTCTCATGATACAAACTAGTGTCTTGGCATAAGGCCTTGATAAAATCTTATTTGTTGTCTTGGCACGAGGCCTTGGCTATGTGGTTATGATAGTCTGGCATTATGCATTCCAACATTATGAAAGTGGTTATTGATATTGCATGTGATTATTCGATTAGTAGAATATCCATGTGAAAAAGTAAATGGCATTATTTCATTTTACTTTTGCCATACTATGTCGAAGTTCAAGTTTAAAAGGCTTTTGTTTTAGTAATGAATTTCCTTAAATGTTTATGCTTATTTTGAATGTTCCGCTATATTGATATCCTTACTGGGCATTTGAGCTCACCCCTTTTCTATGTTTTATTTTTCCCAGGATGTGAAGAGGTAAGTTATGAATGACCTTCAGGGATATTATGAGGGGATAATAGTGTGGAATGTGGAGACATTATGTTTTTTTAGTAGTTTTTCATTTTATGATGTAATGTAAATCTTATGAATATATCTAGTGTTTCCAAGGCTACTAAACCAATCGGTCTTTCGAGATTTGATCATTCTTGTGATCATGCCAATGTTATGTAATAATGCACCGACTCTGGGTAACTAGGGTCGGGGCGTTACAATTGGTATCAGAGGAAGTTTAGTACAAACCTTGGAAGCTAGATTTAGATAAACTCTGATTAGAGCACGTAGACCTAAGATGAACTTTGAGGATTAGTATAGAAGAACTTCCTAGAATTTTGGTATTGTAGAGATTTTGTGAGTTTTCCGAGCAATACATCCCTGTCTGGATACGAGCAGGTAGAGGCGACTATGGCACAGATGTACCTAGGGGTAAAACCCGAAAACACCGCATTGAGCTAGACTCGAACGGGAACTGGTGCACGACAACGGGCCTTGCTGTAATCTTGGTTACGACACTCCCGTGGGATATGCTTAGGATAACTCTCATTTCCTTTACAAATCATTATGAAGGGTTTATGAGTATATAATTCCTCAAAGAAAACATTATTATGATTATGGATTATATCCATAAATAGTTCAATTTATGTTAGGTGTTTTATAAGTATGGGATTATGTATTTTGATTAATAAACTGATATAGTTTATGCAATTGTTTAGAAATGGCTCCAAGTGGAAGAAATGGAAATCGTATCAATGCACGCACTCCATGTAGGGACTGCCCTCCTGCTCAAGATAATTATAGTGGGGCTAGTGATGCAACTGGTGCCGATCAGCTAATCACCATACTGGGACAACTTACTCTGGTTATGAATAATAACCTTACCTGTATGGAGCACCCAGATCCACATCGTTGGGGATCAATGTAAGATCGATTCATGAGGCAACAACCACCAACTTTCAATGGGTGTACAAATCCCTTAGTAGCTGAGCAATGGATAAATTCCCTAGAGAAAATATTTCAGGCTTTTGCGAGCAGTGAAAGGGTAAAAGTTATCATGGTAGTTTACCGCCTCACTGGAGATGCTGATCAATGGTGGCCATTGATTCAAAACATGAAGGAAGATGATGAAGTATCAAATATGGAATGGAGGGAGTTCAATGATCTGTTTTTAGAAAAATACTTTCCTCACGACCATCGAGCAGATATGGAAAGGAAATTTCTGAGTCTGAGACAAAAGGAGGATGATAATGTCATAAAGTATGAGGCTAACTTTACAAGGTTAGCAAGGTATGCTGGAGATTATATACGTAACCCAAGAAGTAAGATTGATCGTTTATTTGATGGGTTAAAACCATTTCTTCGTCGAGCATTAGTCTCACAATCCTTTTCGTCGTACGAATACATTGTCTCATGTGCTACCAAGACCGAAAAGGAATTCTCTAAGTCTTATGACTTTAATGCAAAGCAAGAGAAGAATAGACCTGCTGATCAATCTGGGAATGGAAATAAGGGGAAGAAGGGAAATGTTGAATATCCATCCTGTGGTAAATGCGGGAAGAAACATCCTGGTACTTTCTTGAAGGGAATGGGAGTCTATTACAAGTGTGGTGAAAAAGGACACCAAGCTCGTGATTGCAAGGGGAAGAAGGAAGCTACCAACGTTCAGTGCTATAATTGCAGGGAGATGGGGCATTATGAAAATTCATGTCCTAACCGTCAGGATAACTTACCTTAGAAAAGGCCAAGGGATCAAGTCCAGGCTTATTATATCACTACGGCTTAGGTAGAAGCTCCGAAAGCCGTGGTGGAAGGTAATTTAACGGTTTCCTCAAGTTCAGCAAATGCATTATTTGATTCTGGATCATCGCATTGTTTCATATCTTCCCAGTTTGCTAAGAAAATTAGATATTTCTAATTTGATTTAATAAGGGAGTTGTCAGTTAAAACTCCTAAGGGAAGTATCATTGCAACAATGTTTTGTGAATCAGTCCCCATTAGAGCACATAAATGTTCTTTATCTGCTGATCTCATCGTCATACTTATGATTGAGTTTGATATAATCCTCGGTATGGACTAGCTTTCCAACTATGATGCAAAGATTTATTTTAAGAAGAAATAGGTTACGATTGTTGATGATAATGATAAGGAACACCTTATCTTTAGAGCAGAATCGTCACCACCTAAATCTTATTTAGATCCACCCCCAGTAGCTCAACTTAATTCAATTATTGGGGACGAAGAGAATGAAATAACTGTCGGTGATGAAAGGAATGTTCAAATAGAGGATGTACCTGTTGTTAAAGAATTTGTAGATGTATTTCCGGAAGATTTACCTGGACATACTCCAGAACGAGAAGTTGAGTTTTCCATTGATTTGATTCCTGGATCAAGGCCTATATCGAATACCCCTTATAGAATGACCACTATAGAGTTAGTCGAACTAAAGAAACAACTAGAGGAGTTGATTAATAAATGATTTATTCGCCCTTGTGTTTCTCCATGGGGAGCCCCTGTTCTTTTTGTTAAAAAGAAAGATGGATCTATGAGGTTATGTATCGACTACAGGGAGATCAATGCTATAACGATAGAGAACAAGTATCTCGTACCTCGCATTGATGATTTATTTGACCAACTGCATGGAGCTCAATACTTTGAAAAGATTGACCTTCGATCTGGATACCATCAGTTGTGTGTGAAGAAGGAAGACATTCCGAAGACAGCATTTCGAACCAGGTACGGGCATTACGAGTTTACTGTAATGTCGTTTGGATTGACTAATGCACCCTCTGTATTCATGGATCTGATGAATAGAGATTTCAAGGAGTATATTGATGAATTTGTGGGGGTATTTATTGATGATATCTTAGTATACTCTAAAAGCTACGAAGATCATGAAAATCACTTACGCATTATCTTGATGACTCTGAGGAGGCATGAATTATATGGGAAGTTTAGCAAGTGAGAATTCTGGCTTCAAGAGATTTCTTTTCTAGGACATATTGTCTCTAAAGATGGAATCTCTGTTGATCCTTCTAAGACCAAGGCAATCCAATAATGTCCAGCACCTATGAGTATGACTGAGGTACATAGTTTTATTGGTTTGGCATGTTATTATCGACGTTTCGTCCAGAATTGTTCCAGATTGGCTAACCCATTAACGAAGCTCACACGTAAAGTGGTTAAATTTGTTTGGACAAAAGAGTGTGAAGAATGTTTCGAAGAACTGAAGATAAGATTAGTCAATTATCCTATATTGACTCTACCATCAGGGAATGTTGGGTTCGTTATTTATAGTGATGCATCAAAGAAAGGACTTGGTTGTGTCCTTATGCAGAATGATAGAGTTATTGCCTATGCATCACGACAGTTGAAAATTCATGAACAAAACTATCCTACTCATGATCTCGAGTTTGCAGCTGTGATCTTTGCTTTGAAGATATGGAGGCACTACCTATATGGTGAAAAATGTGAGATTTATACTGATCACAAGAGTTTGAAGTATATTTTCTCACAAAAAGAACTCAACATGAGGCAAAGGAGATGGCTTGAATTACTCAAGGATTATGATTGCACGATACACTACCACCCGGGGAAAGCAAACAAGGTGGCAGATGCTTTGAGTTGAAAAGACCATGGAGTTTTGAATAATATTAGAATTGAAAGGGATCCATTTTTCATGGATCTAGTGAAGATGGACATCGGAATAACTAGGGAAGGTGAAACATCAATGCTTTTTCAAATTGTTGCCAAACCATCTTTACTAGAAAGGATTAAGAGTTCTCAGACCGATGATAAAGAATTTCAAAAGAAGATTAAAGCTATGAGTGATGGGAGATTGAGAGACTTTGTGTATGAAGATGGGATTTTGAAATTTGGGAAGAGACTTTGTGTTCCCGATATAACTGATCTAAGAAGGTAATTGTTGGATGATGCTCATAGTTCAAATATTTCTATACACCCTGGGAGCACAAAAATGTATAATGATTTGAAGGAACATTTTTGGTGGGACAACATGAAGAGGGAGATTGCTGATTTTGTGTCAAGATGTATGGTTTTTCAACAACTGAAAGCTGGAAGGCAACAGCCTGGAGGAGTCATGCAACCTCTTCCCATACCGGAGTGGAAATGGGACAATATTACGATGAACTTTGACAAGGGGCTACCAAAGACTCCTAGAAGGAATGATGCAATATGGGTTATTGTTGATCGTCTTACCAAGTCAACACATTTTCTTGCTATAAGAGAATATCTACCCCTGGAACGTCTAGCAAGACTATATATTAATGAAGTTGTGAGACCTCATGGAGTACCCCTATCGATTGTTTCTGATCGTGATCCCAGTTTTACATCAAGATTTTGGAAAAGTCTTCAGAAATCCCTGGATACTAAACTTCATTTGAGCACTGCTTACCACCCTCAGACAGACGGACAATTAGAACGGACTATTCAGACCTTAGAAGACATGTTGAGATCTTTCTCACTTGACTTTCAGGGTATGTGGGATCAATATTTACCACTGGTAGAATTTTCCTATAACAATAGCTTTCATTCGAGTATTCAGATGGCACCACATGAAACGTTATAAGGAAAGAGATGTCGTACACCAACCTGTTGGGATGACGTTGGTGAAAGAAAACTTGTAGGCCCAGAACTGGTGGAGGAAACGGTGGAAAAGGTGAAGGTAGTCCAAAATCACATCAAAGCAGCTCAAAGTAGGCAGAAGAGCTATGCTGATAATCGAAGGAAGGATTTGGAATTTCAAGTCGGTGATCATTTTTTCCTGAAGGTATATCCATGGAAGGGAGACATACGTTTTGGTAAGAATGTTAAATTGAGTCCCAGGTACATCGGACCTTTCGAAATTCCAGAACGAATTGGGGTTGTGGCTTACCGATTGGCAATGCCGCCAACTCTCTCCAAAGTTCACGATGTGCTCCATGTATCTCTGTTGAGGAAATACATGCCTGACCCAATGCATGTACTCACCTATGAGGAATTAGAACTGGAACCTGATCTGTCTTATTGCGAAGATCCCCTTAGGATTCTTGACACAAGAGAACAAGTACTGAGAAACCGGACGACGCGTCTGGTAAAAGTTTTGTGGAGAAACCATAAGATGGAAGAGGCAACGTGGGAACCCGAGGAAGTTATGATGAAACCCACCCGAGTCTTTTCATGTGGTAGTATTCTAGAAATTTCGAGGAAGAAATTATTTGAAGTAGGGTAGAATGTAACACCCCAAGCTTCTACGGTATGCTTCTCTTTGAATAATGCGATAGCGTGTGTTGTACGCAACACCGAGTTCTAACAACCAATCAAACTAGCCGTTATGAATAGTAATTCCTAATTTTTGAAATTATATATATTTTATATTTCAAAATGGACATCATTTTTGGATTTGGAATATATAATTTATCCTAAGATGAAATTTCGGTACTTTTCGGATAACTTTCATATTTTGATGAATAGTGAAAATAACTAAATTTTAATTAAAAACAACTTTTTTAATCAAAATAATTAATAGTGATAAATTATGAATTTGAGTGATTTTAAAGTATATTTAGAATATATTTTAACCATTTAATATAATGTTGGTCATTGGACATAATTTTACAATTAAACCGAACATAAACAAGTGTCAATCTGTTGATAGTTATTATCTCTTAAAAACACGCTTTTTGTTTTGACAGCGGAAATTAATTTTAAATTACATTCTGCCACTTCTGTGTTTTTAATTTAGAAAAATGGATTCCATCTTTGGAATTAGGATGTCCAAATTGTGTAAATAGGTAACTTTTATTTTTAGACATTTTGAATAATTACTGTGGTAAATATTTTATTTACCATGGTTAAGGGTAAATCTGGTAAATAAGGGTAAAAAAAATATTATAATAATACTAAATTACCATAAAAAGTGTCCTAGACTTATTGGTTGATACAAGTTCAACCATAGGCGTCTTTGGGTCGATTTTGGGACCCCATGGTGCCACTTGTAGGTGATTGGGACACTTTATTTTAATTAAGTTGAAATGAATACAAAAATGACACAAGCATATATCTTTTAGAAAAACAATTTTTACATTGCGATATATATGTTGGATTTTCGACTATAAATATTCATTATAACAATAAAAAGATTTCCTACATGACGATATTTTATTTTCAATTTTGAGAGATTAAATAATTTAATTTATTTATGACACAATGATGATGCAGTGATTATCATAATAGTGAAAAATTAAATTAATTGATATTATAAATACCCAAATAAATACAATATGATACTTTTAATGAATTAAACTAATTTTATAGGATAATATGATATATTAGAATTTATTTAATTGACTTTTTTGGAATTAATAAATCTGTTATGTGTTTCAAAAAAATCAACTATTGAATAGTGTCAAAATTGACATAAAAGAGTTCTTAAAACAAATATTATATTATTAATTGATATTAAATTCTTAAAAATCTAAGTTTTGTCCAAGAGACTTATATCATGATAGGTTAATCATTAATGGACCACTTGGGAGTCTTTTGGATGTATATAGTATGTTTATTAACCATATTATATAAAATACAAAGAGACATTGTAAAAGTGAAACTAATTAACGAAGAGTTAATACATAAAGATAAGGTTAATATAAGTACCCAAACCTGTCTAAATTCTATTGGTTGAGTTGTTTTCGACCTATCCCCACCTTAAAATTTAAATAATAATCTTTGGAGCCATTATATACCTAATATGAATTTATTATAAATTAATATTTCTAGCTTTTCCAAAGGTGCCCGTCACCCCTCTTATAAAAGGGCACTCCTCCTTCTCATTTCTTCACACCTTAAAAGCCTTTTGGTTCGGCCAAACCCTACCCAAATACTCTCCCAACTTCCATCAATACATCCTAGAGGCCTTATTTTGATCAGAAAGCCATCCTTAGGAGCCCTTTTGATCAAATCAAAAGGAAGAACCCGAAGAAGAGGTAATGATTTCACCACCCTTTTCCAAGTTCATTTCTTCTTCCACTTCTTCTTCCTTTGTTGTTACCATTCTAAAATAATAACTCCAGTATCATATATATACTGTTATGTAATTATAAATATGGTACAACCATATTCAGTATTCTATCCACCCTTTGAATAACATGTCACCATACGTACGTACGTACGGCTTACCGTCTCCACGTCGTGGTGTAATTGTTATTCAATATATTATTATTTGGATGGGTATAATAATGATATGTAACTCATGTAAATAATAAATATAACATGTTAATGATTATTTATATATGATATACCATACATTTATTATTATAATATCAAAAGAATGATATTGTCGTTCGTGCGTACGTACGGACTACCGTCTCCACGAACGCGATGAGATTCATTCTCCATCGTATCCATTCAAGTATAATTATCATTTGATGATTTCAAAAAATGATGTTTAAGGACTTGATATCATTCTGGATATGAATAATATAAAACCTATCCTTTACAAACATGTCTTATGTAACAAAACATATAAAAGAAAACAAGTATGTTAACACCCGAAACAACGATAATACTAAGATATTATTATCAAATCAATATTAAAAGATCATATATGATATCATATTAATGTATATGATTCTTGTATAATTATTTCACCATTATATAGGAGGATAACCTACCCCAACCAAGGAAAAGTACAAGGTAAGGGTTATCTCACAATCTCTTCATTATCCGAGGTTGTTTATATGTAATAATCTACTGGGATCTCTTTACCATCCACATCCATGTTTTATTAAAAATGTATTTCAAAACATTTTTATTATTTACAAGAATATGGGTGAAAGTAATTTATACCCTTCTTTGACTTTTTATTAGAAGAATCTTTCCGTCGTTTTCAAAACAAGGTCCTTTTTATCCTTTTCGACAGAATTAAGGTAAGAATGTTTTTTTAACTTATACGGCGGGTACGGTTATTTTCCGCCGTTATAAAATCTTCAAAGCTTTCCTTATACGCTTATAAGAATATTTTCAAAGAAAATGTTTTATTTTATATGGATCTTAAATGATTTCAAAATATAAAGAGATATTTCTCTAAAAAGTGTTTTGATTTCATCTATGTCAACTTCCTTTGATGGATTTTACACTTATTTGAAGTTGATTTATTATGATACAAAACTTCTATAATATATTGAAGGTTTTGTGATATGTTTGACTGTGGATGTGCTATTTTTATACCATTCATAGTTTATGAGGAAATTATTAAAATTTCATATGCTAGTTTTAATACGAATGTTTGTGTTATGTTTAAACCTTTTCATATGGGAATGCATTGGACATAATATGTGACGGGTGGAGTCCGCTATAGCTCCTCGATGCATAGGTAGGTCTCATGAGACAAACTAGTGTCTTGGCACAAGGCCTCGACAAAATCTTATTTGTAGTCTTGGCACGAGGCCTTGGCTATGTGGTTATGATAGTCTGGCATTATTCATTCCAACATTACTAAAGTGGTTATTGATATTGCATGTGATTATTTGATTAGTAGAATATCCATGTGAAAAATTAAATGGCATTATTTCATTTTACTTTTTCCATACTATGTTGAAGTTCAAGTTTAAAAGTCTTTTGTTTTAATAATGCATTGTCTTAAATGTTTATGCTTATTTTGAATGTTCCGCTATATTGATATCCTTACAGGGAATTTGTGCTCACCCCTTTTCTATGTTTTATTTTTCCCAGGATGTGAAGAAGTATGTTATGAATGACCTGCAGGGATATTATGAGGGGATAATAGTGTGGACTGTGGAGACATTACGTTGTTGTAGTAGTTTTTAATTTTATGATGTAATGTAATACTTATGAATATATCTAGTGTTTCCAAGTCTACTAATCCAATCGGTCTTTCGAGATTTGATCTTTCTTGTGATCAAGCCAATGTTGTGTAATAATGCACCGAATCTGGGTAACTAGGGTCGGGGCGTTATAGACAATATGGTTATGATGTCTGGAATTATGCATTCCATCATTATGAAATTGCATATTTATATTTAATGGGATTATTCGACTAGTATAAAATACATGTGAATAAGTAAATGGCATTATTTTGATTTATATTTTCCATATTATGATGAAGTTTAAGTTTAAAAGGATTCTGTTTTAGTCATATACATTGCCTTAAATGTTTATGCTTATTTATGAAAGTTTCCACTATATTATTATCCTTACTGAGCATCCGAGCTCACACCGTTCTAATGTTTTATTTTCCAAGGATCCAAAGAAGTATATTGCGATTAACCTGTAGGAATATGCTAAGGGATATAAGTGTTTTCAAAGGGGACACAATGTTGTTGTTTTTATTTAATGATGTAATGTAAAACATATGTATGTATCTTGTAATTACATAGATACTAAACTGATGGGTCTTCTAGGAAATGATTCCTTGTATCATGACAATGTTATGTAATATTGCACCAATTTTATTTAACTAGGGTCGGGGTGTTATAGAACATATTTTTAGTGAAATATACAAGTACAGATGATAAGTCGTGAAGCTAGATCATCTTATTCTATCAAGAGGCACTACATCTGACCATACAAAGTCTGACTCATATAGGATCGATAGGTATCTAACCCCCGTGGACCCACATAGGATCTAACCCACACTTGATCGATAGGTAACTGACCCCTACGATGACCCACACAGGATCTGACCCACACAGGATCTATAAGTAACTAACCCTCGCAATGACTAACATAGGATGTGAGACACACAGGATCGATATGAGCTGACCCACATAGGATTGCTGAGCACTGAACCAAACACTATCTGACCCACATAGGATCAGTATGTGTTGACCGACACTAGATTTGTGGGGACCAACACAAAATCGCTTGGTACTAACCTTTTTATGATCTATCTCCAACCTCCACCTCACATCTAGCCACTGAATTCCTCACACCAGGTATGCTCAAGTTCTATAGTAACTTCCCCTCGAGATATTGGTCCTACCTCAACCACCACTAATATCTACAAAGTAGTAACCCAAAAGACCATCATGACATAAGGGTTCCAATGCAACAGATGGTGTGTTGATCAGCTGTTGGTCTGTGAGTTATAAGAATTTTAGCTCCAGGGGCTCGGTTGGATTCGGGTTCGATCCAACCCAGCCATACTCCAACTGTCTTGAAAACTCAAGTGGAGTACACCAAAAGGACCGATCCGGCCCGACCCGATCTGGGCTGAAAAAAGGTCAATCTCTGCCTGAAAGGGGGCTACCAGCAATGGAGGCCTGCAAGGGCGTCCTGACCCGCGTAGGGCGCGACCCACAATGGGGCGGCCTAGCCATTGTCCACCCGAGCAGAAGATGTGGGGGTGCGACCCCCAGTCTCTCGAACTCCTGAATGGCATGAAGGTCATTTGGTTTGTTAAGTCGTGACACCACGTGGGAATTTCCCGATCACTGCAGAACCCACCAGAGGTGCGGGTTCTGCCTCCATCCCTTCTTCGGCTACAACTTATTTTTGTCGGCATCGTGCTTGTCACACCACCCCCTCGTTCACGAGTGGCACCCTGGTCACGCTGCCTCTCCTTCCTTGGCCATCCGATGATGCAACCGCCTCCTCCAATCACCGCAGATAATGAGAAGTGGTCCCTTGCTCACTGGTAGTGGACAACAGTGCACCAGACCTCCTTCACAGACGGCCGGTACCAGTAGTTCCAATGATTGTCGCGTCTTTTTGTCGCGGCCTCCTCTTGCGGCGTGCATCGGTGCACGCCTTCTTCGTAACTAGTTTGTGTCGTTGCATTGGTGGTATTCCATGGAGATCACAAGGGTGTAGAAAAGTAGTATAGGGTTCGGGTCGCGTACATTAGGCATGCGCCCTCCGCATTATCTCGTAACATGAGGTAAGATAAATGGTTCAATAAAATCACTTGAAATAAACAAGAATCGAAACCCATACCTCGAATCATTCGAGAGCACTCGTGATTGAAGAAGTATCATTTTTTGTCATCCCCGTAACAAGCCGTCCATGATGCAGCTCTAATGTCGATCATTGATTTGGGGTTTTGGTGTTGCCCTTCACTGCTCACCAGAACCAGATTCGTCCTCTGAGGGTTTGGAATCTCGGAACTTTACCAGCACTTCTCTACATTTTGACGCTATGCTGGTCCCTCCCCCCAAGCTCCATATAAATAGTACAGGGGGAGGGTATGTAATGACTTTGGGAATTAATAATTATCATTAATTAGGAAGCTTCCTAATTTCATCAACATTGTTTTTTACTTATATTGAAGGGTCAATCCATTTAATGGATTGAAACATCGATTGGTCCCACACTCCGCTTGTCCGTTAGAGGATATGGTAGAAAAAATTAATAACGTTATTTTATTTTATTTCATAAAAAAAGTCCCAAAAGTAAACTTTTTCCTCAGACCTACTATGATCAAAGTAAATTCTTCCTTAAGAGAATCTCTGCACTAGATATTCAATGTTTCCCATGTATTTTTAATCTGAGCACTAGTTAAAAAGTTAGAAAACGCCACTCATGCATTATTAAACGTACCTTAGAAATGATCTGAAATTTATTCCGGGCATAATGGGACTCGGAATAACAAGCCGTCAACTTTCACAGACTCATAATAATTACATCTAATTTAAAACAATTACATGTAAAATCTAAATCATTACATGTATCTCATAATTTTCATTTGGATCCAATCATCTTAGTAAGAATAAAAATTATTTTTAATGGGTTGAGAATAAAACATATGAATTATTTCAATTGGTTCAAGATTTATAAAAAATATTGACACGGTTACATAGGTAAAAAATTTGACAACAATACATTGGAATAACAATTGAAACTGACTCATTGGATGGGTATCAGATAATGATCTTTCAGATGAAATACTAATATCGATAAGTCATCAGATTCTATTTTTAATTGGATGTAGTTCGGTAGGTCTATGTGGAAGATGGATAAGATTTGAAACATAGTTAGGTTTCTATAAAACTAATTTTGTAGGTTTTTAAAGTGTTTACATGTTGAAATATTGTTTATGAAAAAATATTTCCAATCTGTTTGGATAATCTGACTGATATGTCTTGTGTTTTACCTATTTTTAATCATCTCAAGAGAACCAAAATAACAAAAAGTGTTCTGGACTGAGATGTATCAGACTATCAATTTTGAAAAAGAGAAAATGTAAAGTAATTTTTAAAATGATATTTAGAATTAATATGTTTTTTAGATTTTATGAAGATTCGAGAAGAATTATGAAGAGTTGATATGTGTTGAGAAATGGTTAAATGATGTTCTAATTTCCAAATTCATTTAGATATATGAAAATTTTTATTTGGAAAATATTTTTAGGTTATATCCTTCTTGATTTACCTTGAACCTAAATGAATGGGTTCATGTAAAATGTACTCTAACATTGTTCATGTTCTCAAAAGGTGGAGTTCTCAACATTTATTTCAAGACAGAATTGTAAGAGGAATCATTCCCGAATAAATAAGTGTTTAGATAATTTGTGTCAAAGATTTATCATATCAAATAGAGAAATTGGACTGATAGTCACATACCAACGAAGGTGGAATAAAAGAGAAGGGTTCTGGTTTTCTATAGATAAATCATACTGACTTGTTTCTAGACTGAATAATCAGATATAGTAATCACAGTGTGTAATCAGAATGAGTTTTCTTATTATATAAATTACAAAATTTACATTTGTTGAAGAAGTAAAGTGAAAATTTCTATAACTAATTAGTGAAGGTTTATAAACTTGTTACAACATTTTATATATATCTTTCATGATAGAAGAAGCGCATTCGTTGTTGTATTGATCATAATGAAACACAAGTGTGGGGGTATTTACTACTTGTTGTATCCTTGAAAATATGATTTTTTTCTATTGGATTATTTGGTATTTGATTATTTTAAAACTATGCAAGGACAAAATACTCTTATTAAGTCGTGAACCTTGTAAATATTATGTTTCTTTAGATGTGTGAACGTTTTATTTTAAAAAATGTTATAATTATTTAATAGGAGGCAAAGGTTTTTATATAGAAAAGATAACATAAAATAAAAATATATCACTGATTCAACTCCTCCCACTCTCAATGATTACATTGATCCTTATTAGGCTTTTTAGTTACTGAAATTGTGAAACCTCATTAAAATTTTGATTTTTGACCTATTTAGAATAATTCCCAAACTCTTTTTATTTGATGAGAAGATGTTTGAGTGGTAGATTCATGTAACTTATCATCTATTCACATCATTAGGAAACATCTTCCAATCACTTTGAGAATAAATTTCTCAATGAAAATCCTTCACACACTTAACATATTTAACAATTATCATAAGATAATTTCCTCCATGTTTCATTTTAAACTATTGGAATATATGAAATATGATAGTATTTTCCACATGGCTTTTAGATTTCGTTGGAATTACTTCATTATTTTCTTATCAAAACCATGTCATTAATGGGTAAACCCAATATCTATTTCTACATTGACATAATAACAAAATATTTACTCATGTCAACTACAAATATTTATGGAAAATTCCCTTTTGATACTTGGTTTTAAGATACTGAATAATTGATCAACTATATTTTTGGGTTCGATGATAATATCATAAGCATACTTATCAAGTATTTTCAAATTTACCACCTAGTTACCAATAGATTCATCATCCTTCTACATGAACTGAATGAATTATTTATTCATTTTCATGTTAATAATATGAGGAACGTGGTTATTTAAAAAAAACTCATCTCATTCCATGGAGACAATTTCATCTTCTTTACTCATATTATAGATAAAAATCCACCATTGATCTATTTACCCTTACAAATGATAGGTATCAAAAATTATTTTTTCATTATCTGAATACTAGATTATAGAAAATATATTCTCAAAGTTATCAAACCATTATTAAATAATTATTGGATTAGGAGAACTACTAAAATAAGGTGAATGTTGTCTCATCAAGGACTCAACGGAACGTTGTTCCCTACTTTGATTTTTTCGATGTTCATCATTATTCATTGCATGAGAATGTTGTGTGAGTAGATAAATTATATTTTTCATTATAATCGCTAAAAATTTGGATTAATAGTATTACAATCATTGAAATGTCTATCACCCTCATTATTGACATGGTTCCATCATGTTCCTTCTATTGACTAAAATCAAAAAACATATATTTTGTGGAAATAATAATAGTTGTGGTAATGCACATAGTCATGAAAAATAATGTCTTCTATGAATAAATCAATACATATTATTTTACATTTATGAAACCATAGTCTTAACCTATTTCATTCATGTTCATTATTTAAATCTTTTATAATGGTTCATGAAGAGTTATTTAATTTTCAAAGCTTGACCCATGAGAGTGTTAAACTAGAAGTTTAGTAAAGATCATTTTTTCCATCAAGTGAAAAAAAGTCAAAATAGATCAACCCTTTTGGATTTATTTCCCCAAGGAACCATAATGATAGAGCCACATATAGTTATATAATCCATATAGGGATTGAATTTATTGGAATCCACTCCCTCCATCCTTTACCAAAATCACAGGATATTATCCAAGACTTTGAATCATCCTTAAACATATCCTTATACATGTTCCTAGATGTACACATAGAAATATTCATACAGATCTCGTTAAATGTTTCTCATATAAGTTTACAAAGGATAACTAAACCAATTGTTTGATAATAAATATAGAGAACAATGATTTCCATACATAGATACTACATATTTGTAGAATAATATTCGTTACATTACAAAAAAACTTGTATAGGATTGTAAATTTATAGTACCATTGAAAACATAGAAAAAAATCAACTAGTTCATAAGTGTTCTATATCATCTCCCACATAGATCCACATAACTATCACCCATATTAAACATATCACACATAATACTTATCATCAAATCCTAGGGAAAAGAAACATAAGAATGTGTGAGATCTAATGCTCAGTAAGGGTAAACAAGGGAAACACTTAATCATGATGTGAGAATAAGTGTATGAGAACATGGGAATAACATATAAAACCCATAATCTGTATACCAAAGATAAAAATATTGATTCGTGGAATATATATTGGTAGTTAATAATACATGAATAATAATGAAATCAAAGAACATGATCCAGGAGTGTATAAAATTTATTTAATAAATAGAATTTCATAACATAAATAATATTAAAAGAAATCATTTTAATAGTAATAAATGATAATTTACAAGGATATCATAGTTTATTGGGTTCACTCCCTAAACCATTTAAGTAGTCATGGTTCACTCCTAGGACTCTCATAGTGGACAGAGTCTCCTACTGAACATGATTAACTCTCAATTCTAGTTTTATTTATCTCATGATATGTCAATATTTACATAATCCATTAGAGAGAGATATAGTTATCACCTATCACATAATGAAAATAATACATACTTGTACCATAATAAAATAAATAAATAATCATATCAAAAACTATGAAAAGAAATGGGCTTCCTAGATCATCCATCTTATCTGATCCCACGAAATGAAATAAGTTTCATGTAATATATCATCATAACATAACACATGGAAAATAATTAGATTTAATAAAAATAATTCTTAAAAAATATAAACTATACATTCAAGGAATAAAGATGATATCCTTAGATTATATCCATAATAAAGCTTAGGTTACATTAAAGGATGTCATTATGGCTGGAAAGTGATTTTGAAATATCGCTTGGAACATTTATTGAAGAAAATAGACATTCCAATTTGAAAAAAAACTATATAAATAATAACAAATATAAAAATACTTTTATTTGAAAATAAAATTAGAAAAATATGAGGATTTAAAAATAATTTAATGTTTTTATTGTGTAAAATATACTTATACTTTTGAAAAAACTTTTTTAAAACATAAAACCTTTCAAGAATAATATTCATTGAAAATAAAATTTTAAACATATGAAGTGATCATTGAAACTTTTGGTGGTTATCTTGGTGGAAAATTCCATTCATTCCATACTTTTTTAAAAAAAATATTACATTCATTTTTTTTATAAAATACAAACAAGACTTATATGAAATATAAAATAAAAAACCATTCTAAAAACATTTAAAAAATTAAAAAATGGGTAAAAATATCTCTAATTAATCCTTTGGATTATTTAAAAAATATATTTTTTTTATAAAACATTGATATTGAAGAAAATGTTTTCTTAACTAATGTGAGAAATACAGATTGTTTTCCTTGAAATTAATCTTTTGGTCTCATTTATCATTTAAGATAGTAAAATGAAGTGAAAACATATATTATAAAGAAATGACTATATTATGAGAAACTCAATGATTTTATTGATAGATATATTTCAGGATTTCATTATTGGAATAATAATCACTATGAATCTTGATAAACGATGAAATTGTAAGTAAAACTCTTACAATTATAGTAACATGGAATCGTAAGCCTCGTGAATTAATTTTAATTAAATGAATCATAAAATATAATAAGAATAAATAAATTCACGATATTTCTTGTCAAATGGGATATATATACACCTCATAAAATAATTTAAGTTCATAACATAATATATGTCCCAAGGAAGACACATTGAGACAGAAATCCCAATCTGCTTTCGTAATTTTTGAACCAAAAACCCCATGAAAGATATATCATAAAATGGATAAATAAATCCAAAAAATTTTCAATATAATAATCATAAAATAAAATAATGAGAATAATATACACTACATAAAATATACATGTGGTGAATATAGCATGTGTATCATTGAAAATAAAAGTCAGACGGAAATCAATTACCTTAAGTCTCAACTTCTATCATACACATTTGAATCTCATGCATAATAAATATAATTTTATTATAAATGCATAAATTAACCATAATAAGAAGTTTAATACAATATATGGTTTACATGTATCCTTTTATTACCAGTTTATTAATAATTCGTTGTTAAAATCATGTTTTGGGTAATAACTACTTTATTGTTTTGTGTATGTTTTGATTTAGTAAATCCAGTCCTATTAATTTAACTGTGGTTCCAAAATCCCCATAATTTTAACAATGATATCAATATCATATATATTAATTGTATATTTATTTATAAGAATCTATCAAATTTCGAGATAGAAATTGAAATACACATTTCATTAATATGGTAGGTCATACACACGCTTGAACATTGTTTCTATTTTCTCGATTAATTAAACAAAAAAAATAATATATTACCATTATAGATTAATTTTTTTCATATATATCACATATTTGTGTTTATACATTTTCTTTATTACCACATTTGTAAAGTGTACTTGACTAATAAATAATATCGCTTAAAATGGTGGTAGTCTTCCATACACACGAACGACGTTATCATATTCCACTAGAATTGAATGTAAGAGAGTATTTACGATATTAGAATACAATAAGTGTTATAATAACATAAATATAATATATAAACATTAAAACCATCATTATATCCAGCTTTGAGGTGTGGTTTTTTAAAACTAATAACATTAGTTCATAAAGAAGTAGTTTTTCGTACACATGATTGACGCTTTCATTTCCCATTTGATAGATATAGATATGGTTATATGTTATTAAATTAAAATAATTTCATATAAATATATATGTTATAATGGTTTTTTTATATTATCATATTTTAAAAATATTTTTAAGGAAGTGGAAGAATAAATAAAACAAAAACAGACGTTTAATAATTTTAACTCTTCTATGGAGAACCTCTTTAGGTTTATACCTAAGGCCTTCTTAGGAGGGTTTCCTAGTAAAAATAAGTCATATATGGATAGTAGTGAAAATTAAAGAATATATTTTGTTTGATATTTTCTAAAACAAATATTTTTTAATGTGTTAAGAGGATGTAGTATGTGGTGTCCATTTAAAAGTGGGGGGTGGACACAAAGTGAATTTTTGAGAAGAATAAAGTGTGGCAACATTTTTGACATGACACACCAATGTAGAATAGAAATTTATGAAAAAATAAAAGTTATAAGGTATAAATATGTTCATATAATGGTTTTCGATAATTTTCTAGGTCATTTTTACTCTAATCAATTTAGTTTAACCTCCCAGTAAACCCATTTTAACCTTACCATTGATAATTAATTTTACTATTTTTACTATTCATTTTGGAAATAAATTGACATTCCATTATTATATAATATAGAAAATTATTATTCTTAATATGAAATTCACATTTCTAAATTCATTTAATATAATTGGAAATATTTAATTTTAAATTAAAAAACAAACATGATTAGAAAGTGATTTTCCATAGAGTAAATCGTCAAAATTTTAAAAAATATTTATATAAAATTTTAATATCAAATTTATTAAAATGATCTAATTTTGATTAATAAATTTATTATTTAAGTAATGTTACATTTAAACACATTTTTAAAAAATAAACTTATAAATTCTTCAAATTAAAAGTAATATTTTAATAAAAAAACCAATATTTTTATTATTTATCGGGAAAGTAATCTTTTCAAAAAACCCAAAAATTCACTCTATGATGATTTTTAAATACATATTCTTAAAATGATGTTTATTTTTTTTAAATCTGAAATTAACAAATTTTTACTTTTATTAATTATTCACAACAAACAATAAAATCATTTTTTGAAAAAATAGTATTTTCAAAACATCGAAGGACATTACAAAAAATCATGTTCCTTTTTACCAATATTCATTATTTTTGTAAAACCATTATACATAATATTAAAATATTTCTACTACTATTCATTCAAAAAAAATTACCAGCTATGTAATAACATTCATGTTTAAATAATAATATTAATATATATTTTTGTTAAAACTAATTGTTACATGTAACGCAAGCTATCTAAGTAATAAAATTTATTCATAAAATATCATAAAATATCATAGTGTTATATAATTACTCCACAATAATTTGATTCAATATTCCACCATTTCTGGGTCTCATAACTTATAATATATAATTTTCTTATACATGGATTTCATAATCATCCATTCATTGATAATTTATAATTGGATGATTTTGGATATTAAATGAAATTTACTTATCCCAATATTAGATATGTATTTATGTACATAAAGATAATACTAACCAAATATTATTTCAAATTAAAAAAGTGGAAGAGTTTTTTGATCTATATGAAGTATCCTCCTACCAAACATAATTGGAGTATACTTATATGTCTTATATGTACTCATTGTGCCACTAGGGGTTCTATAGATAGTTTAAAATCAATTACATGAGGAGTTGACTATAAATTATTAGAAAACATGAGTGATATAAAATAATTAAATGAACCAATGTAAAATAAGTCACTATAATATCTAAAAAAGATATCATTTTTACCACACATCACTGCATTATTGTAATCTACCATAGTTGTAGTGATTGTTGATGCTCTTCATTGTTCCCTTGGTTTGGTGTTTATTGGGGCCTATTTTCTTCATTGAAAAAATGGTTAGGGAAATGATTTAGATAATTTACACACTCCTCAAAATTGGATAATTATGGTGTGGGTGGATCATTAGCTAAGAAATTATTATCCTATGTTGTTTTAATCAGACTCTTATACATAGTTCGATAATTGTGGGATTTGTGTCCTACATTACCACACATAAAAAACTTCTCTAATCCCCTAAATAAAATACACATTCTTTTCTCTAACATTAATTTCACGTAAAAAAATGGTAATTTCTTCTCACCATGTGTCTAATTATTGACTTTTCAATGATTATATTCATTTCTTTTCTTTTTGTATAATATTTGGAGGTTATTATTTTCATCTCTGCTTTTAGATCACATAAAAAATAGTTAATAGACAGTGATGTATTATATGGATAATTACCTTCAGAGAATAGGATTTATTTAAATAATTAAGTGATCAATTTTAATATAAAAAATAATAGATAAAACTAGATGAATACCTCATGAGTCTTATGAATTTTACTTCAAAAGATCCAATAGGTTTATCGTCTTCTTACACCAATTCCAAAATTATATTTACATTTTTCTATGAATTGTTAGAGTAAAATACTTAGTTGAAAATATGTTATTCAACTCTTCCCATTCAATACAGTCTGCTTCATTATTTTTAATGGTATTATTAATGAGATTCCACCACTAGTTAACATCAACTTCTAAAATATAGATGATCAAAATTTATTTCTCATGGTCTGAGCTTTAGATAAAGGAAAAAAATTTTACATCAAATTAAACCATTTTTCAATAACTATGGAATTAAAATTCCTTCTAAAATTGGGTTCGATTTTCCTCCTAAATGACTCAATAGTTAGCTTCTCCATATTTAGTGGGATTTGAATCTTAGTATGTTTCACATTTTTTCATTGTTGGAGATAAATAAGTGATCATTGTTATTATGATTTTTATATTATAACTAATCTCAATGGGTTTCATATTGGGATAATATCCACATTTTCCGTTACATCCTTTGTTAATATGGTTCTTTTGGGTTTTCTACATTACCTTTAATTAAGAAAAATTGAGAATTAGTATACCTAATTTAATGATTTTATATAAAAATAATCCATGAACATAGAAGTAGGATCCTATAAATGATGTTGACACATTATCATATCAATCTCTGTTTTTCAATATAAGTTATTCATGGTTAGTTTTATAACTAAATTAGTAATATATTTAAATCCCTCATATTTTTTTATGAATATAATGTGAATTAACAAAATAATTTATCTTGAGAGTTTCAATCCATGTATGTAGTTAGGATTATATTTCAAACACCAGGTTAAGATTTAATTAATACCAAATAGACCCCTTTCAGAGTTATTACCCCTATGAAAATCTATTTCATAGATTTCATCCACGTTTAGTATTTAGATGGTGATGTTATTTAAAATAAAATAACACAATATATAGTTTTTCAAAATTTTAGGATGTTATCCTACACATGGACGTATCCCTTAGACTTATCCCCAGTATTTTCACTTAAGTTATTTAAACTAATGCTCTAAATAACTAAAACCTACAATGATACCATTTAATGAGACATAAGAGAAACATAACATAACTAATAAACTACCATCATGATTTAGATAATACATGTCATAAATAATCACAAAATTCAGGGACTAAATAGTTTAGGGTCCTGAGGTTTAGCTATGTAAACATATTATTTTGAAAAACCTGTAGGAATTGGTACCTAATTGTTCTCCTCTATTACCTATTTTAAACATCTCACATAATATAATCCTATTTATATCATAGGGGTGGAAATATAAGAAAGGGGTTCATTTTAGATTCCGAGTAAAGGAAAACATGTCATAATTTATGAAATCGTAAAAATGAAGGATAAAAATTGGAAGAGATAAATATTTTATTAAAATATCAAAATACCATATATGAAAATCATAAATCATGATAGGTAAATATTATATCAAAAAAAATACCATATATGAGGCATAAAAGATATGAAATTCCTCAAAATACATCTCAATAATCATAAAACATGTTAGAATGAAATTAGAGGGTCGAATAATTTTAAAATAATGCATACAATTTAAACATCAAATATAATTAAATTCTAATACATATTGTAAATGTGTAATTACTTGAACCACAACATAGAAATATAGAACAACCATAAGAACATGAAAACATTTTTGATCAAACTCATTATGTCCACACCTATGTGAACAATATCGTTATTCACATTCTTGAAAATGTGAGAAAACTCTTTATTCTAATCCCTTTATAAAAAACTCATTATATCAATATTTAACTATCTAAAGGGATATAAAATTAAACCAATTTATTATAGGATTATATATGACTCCACTCATCATCTTCCATATATATTTTTTCCACTTAAAAATAATCATCATAATATCATAAAGAACCCATGGAAAATAAGGGGTTTTTAAAAATTTTAAAAAAACCTCACATGACATAAAATTAACAATCCTTAGGATTTCTAAAATATAATTGTCCAAAAAGAATAAAATAAAAATAAAGTATATAGGTTTATAAATACTATTAATACCCCAACTATAATTTCCTATAGATGGCTGTTATTTTATAACATTAACACTAGATATAAGAAATTATATTCTGAAGGACTGAATAATTTAGTAGTCTTGATGAACCAGATAAAAATATGAATTTCATATTATATTGGTAATAAAATATAAAAACAATGTGAAAATAGTAATTCAACATACTTGAACTCCTTAAAATATTCTTTCTTCTTATCCTGGGGAAGGGAAATAATTAAGGGTGAGCTCAGATATTTTGTAAGGGTTATATATAGTGGAAACTACAATAAAATAAATAAATCATAATAAATATGGAATGATTAATAATTAAAAATGATTTCATTAAGTCATTGACTTGTGCGTGAATAATTTTATGGTAGGAATAAATTATTATCAAATAAAAAAATATAAATAATCACAAGAGTATGAAACATATCCATCAATATTATAACTATTAAAATAATCACATGGACATCAATAACTTATTATATAATGATGTATTGAATAAGTTGAGACATTATAAACATTCCATAAAGGCCATGTGCTAAGACGTATCATATAAATGTGTAAGCCCTTAACTAAGTTCCCAAAATAGTTTGTCTCATGAAACTTAACTATTCATTGAAGAGATATAATGGGCCCTACCCATAAAATAAGAATTTAAATTCATTCATCATATGAATAAAAAATACATATTAGACAACATTTCTTAATAATAAATAATTTTGTATACTATCATATGGAATTTTAATACTTTCACATATCATAAACGTTCTAGGGAAGAATAAGGATGTTAAAATTACAACATATCCCCAATGTAGAATAAGTAATGTAAATCATTATTGTCATTTATGAATAAAAATAGAATAAAAATATCATTAAAACCCTTCTTAAGGAAAATACCTTTTTCAGTTGAATATTAATTTTTTAAAAATTAATATATCTATAATATAAGGAAAAATATTATTTCGAAAATAAATAGGGAAATTTTTAAAGGAAGATTTAAATAATTTATTGTTCATGACATAATTAAATTCCATTCATGTATATTATGTTAAAAAAATATACCATTCATCATTTTGGTAAAAAGTAAAAATTAAATCATTTAGAAAATTATAAGAATATTACTTTGAAACAATTTTATATAAATTAAATCATGGTTAAAAATGTATTTATTCAATCATTGTAACATTAAAAACAATTTTTTAAACATTTTAATGAAAATATGGATATAGAAGAAAATGATTATGGACCAAATAGAAAACAAATTACATTTTACTTATGAAAATATTAATGTCTCTTGAGTGCATAAGATTTAGAAAAATGGATGAATGTAATTAAATTTTAATAAATAACAACATTATAATAAAATATCTTGGTATTAATGTATAAATAGAAAATAATTCTTCTAAGAGAGGACTAAACAAAAAGAATCTTAAATAATTATGATATTTTTAATTAAACCCATACTAGTTTGGTAACTTTCGAATTAAAAAACCATGGATAAAATAATATGAGTTTAAAATTTAAATAACATGAATAAATAAGGATAAATTATATAACATGTTAAATTAGTAGTATATACATCTCATAAAAATAATTATGTGTGTAATAATAAACATGTCTCAATAAACAATATTGGGATAAATAACCCTTACATCTAGTCTAAATTGCTTCAACAGTGATTTTAACCTCCCTTATACTAAAATTAAATTAATTATAATTCTATAAAAGGACCATATACATATTTATATTATCATATATTATCCAATTATCACATTTTAATACCTGTTTATTTATAATTAATTTATAAAAAGTTTATTTTCTAGTATTAACATTCTCATTTTTCATATAATTTTTGGTCTTGTGCTTTTAGTCATTTCAACTTTCTCATTGTTCCATCATATCCAGAATTGTAATCATGATATAAATATTATATTTTATAATTATATAAATATATATATTTATCGATGAAATGTGTAGATATAAAAATTAATTACACCATTCATAGAGATGGTAGGTTGTATGTATGCATGATAGTTGTTTTCACTTTTTGAGAGACGAAATGAAATAAATATAAATAATAAGTTTTCTTTAAAGAATAGTAATAATATCATAAATGACATATATGTTTGTTAAATCCATAATTATAACCATCCATGTTGAGTTGTGATGAAAACTGAATTACACCACCATGTGGAGATGACAAACTGTACGTATGCAGGAGCAATGTTTCTATTTTCCATAGGATGGAAAGAAGGTGGATAATAGTTGTTTATTCAAAACAATAAAAATTAATAATATTTAAGATACTAAATTAATTTTTTTCCAATGGATATCACAGATTTATATGTGGTATAAAAAGAAATAAAATATAAAATGCTCTCTTAAGAGTTATACCACTTTGTTGAGAAACCACTTTTAGCTTACATCATAAGCCTAGAAAGGGTGCTACTTTAGAAAGTCCATAAGATATTGGAGGTTGTGTAGGAATCCAAAAAATTATTAATTTATTTATATTAGGATCTCGATGGATCAAATTGTGTTAGGAAGAGAGGATAATAGATTCCCTTCTATAAATGACGGGATCGACACTCTTGGAATTACGTAAAGTAGTATATTAACATTAATTTATTTTTATAATAAAGTGACTCAAATTGTCACATTTATAGGATATTATTATTATAATTCAGAATAATCTCTTTGACATCTAAATTTTAACCCCCACTTTAACCCATTTGACAATTACAATGATATTAATTTTTTAACACTATAGAAGACACAAAAATTAAGATGATAGTATATGTGAACCATAAATGAAGCATAATTAATATTTTAAAAAATATAACATTTAATTTGATGATGATAATATTTTCACTAATTCTAAATAATTTAATAATGTATTTTTTGTTATAAAATTACATTAATGTCATGTTTGTAAATACTTAAAATATTATAGTATAATTTGTTTCTAACTCTTGTAAAATGGTTTAAAAATGTCATGGATTATAATATAAGGATTATTCAGTATTAATATAATTATTGAATTAAATTTTTAATGGTTATGATATCATTTTAAACATTATATTTTAAATTAACATCTTGGTTAGTCAATTTTAACCATAACTACCATAACAACATTTTCAATATTAAAGGTTAATAATTTTAATTATATGGTAAAAATTTTCAAAATAAATGGAAAATGGATGATATTTTAGACCACTTATCATCCTAATTTTCTTCTTGAAATATTTTTATGATTTTAATATAAGTTAAAAATTATTATTTAACATAAAATAACATTAATATTATTTTTGACACTATTCCATTAATTTGAATTCAAAAACAACATGAAAGAAATGGGATTCAAATAAAAACCTCCCAAACATCCTTAATATGTTATATCTATCTATAAATTTAATTGTAATATATAACTCACACAAAAAAATTTCTTTTACTATTTTTAAAAACATTTATTTGATTTTTATAATGCTTGGACAAGCACTGTTTCTTTGTTGTGTAATTATTTAAGGTTTTCATTTCATTTCTAAAGATTATAAAATAAATTTCTTTAATAAAAAAATAATTAATTTAAATATAATCCTTTATATTAATTAAATACATATATTTACTCACATCTATGACATATCATCTTATTTAATAAGTTATTTTGACTTTTCTAGCATTATGAAAGTATTTCCCAAGTATTTGGATATGATTCATGTTATATAACATCCAAATTAGAAACAATGAATATAAATAAATATTTATGAATAATATTTACTTAAAAATTATTCAAAATACTTTTTTCATTCTCTATTTGTATCATTAAGACACCAAGTTTGATTTTTCCAATGTTGGGAAAGCACTACATTAGAACTGAAAATGATTTTAATATTTTTTAAAAAATATTATAATTTATATTCTTTTTAATTATTTAAATATGATATTTGTATTATATTTTCTTATGTTTTACCCATTTATAGTTTATGGAAAGTCAATTTTGTGAACACCTACTTGTTTACAATAATAGATTGACATAAATCAAGGTTCAATGGTTTTAAAAGTGATAAAAAATAAATTATTGGTTAAAGAATGGTAAATAAAGAATTGTAAACTCATTTTAACACATGTTTCAAAAATATTTAAATCCTTTAAACACTTTTTTACATTTTATCATTTTTATTTTCACATTGAAAACTAGTTTTTGTCTAAGTGATTTATATTTTCTTAGAAAATATAATGTAACCCATCATTAAAATTTGGGTATATTGTACCTGAATTTAACAACCATTTAATCTAATCAAATTTCTTAATAATATATTAATAAATTTTTAAATAAAAACAATTTTATATAGAAAAAAATTGTTTCTTTGAAGAGATATGATGTTTTAACAATTTTATGTTTTTATTTCTTTTTAATAATAGTAATCAATTTAAAATGTGTTTATATAATTATATATGTGTCTAAAAATCATATTAGATTCGTTATTTAAAATATTTTTATCTAATTTATTAGATAAAATTTAGATAATTATAATAAAAAAAATATTTCAAAATAATAGCATCACCATTATCAATGTAATTAACATTAATAACAGAAATTTTATTTTTATGAGTAAAAATAACATGATTATTTATACATAATTTACAACTAAATATTATTAATATGGAAGAAAAGTTTCTAAATATTACTTCTATGGGTGAGAAATTTGTAATTTTTATATTATCACACTTAATATGTAAAAATAATTTTAAAAAAATGTATATCTTCAAGAAAACAATGACCATGGTTTAATTATATTTTTTAATATAGTATTTATAAAGTCATTACCTTTAATGATACCTTCTAATTTAATATCTATAACATAACTATAATATTTATTAACTTTAGTAAGGTAACATGGTTTCTGTTTTATTTCAGTGTCACTTGAGAGAAAAACTACGTGAAATTTAATTACAAAATGATTACTAAAATTGTGAGTCATAAAATTTCATCCCCATTAATTATCTTTTGTATAAATAGTAGTGTGTGGGTAACCCTAATATATGTGTGACTATAGTTTAATATAATATTTTTCTATAGTTTTATAGATAAAATTAATAGTTAATTTAACATTAAAAAGTGTTTGAGCTAATTTATTAGATAAATATGGACATGGTGGTGTTTGTATTACTATCTAAGAGTTACATATTATATAATTGAAAAGTTTTTTACATAACTATATATTTTAGGGATAAATGATAAATTTATAATAAATCATGGGGAAATATAAGTCTTTTTCACTAATATATATCATTTATATTGTTATCCTTTTAGTGGGATATCATTCAATAAAATTTCTTATTTCATACTTTCTAAAAAAAGATACTCACTTGACAAATCTTGTCAATTTTATATTATTATAAAATTAAACATGTAGTTTTTTATGATTCATAATAAATTGGTATTATTAAATGAGAATTTTTATCATTTATTTGAAAAAGAAAAAAACTATACATAATAAAATTTTGTAGTGATAACTTTTTTTAATGTTGACTGCAGGATATTAGGTGTCAGTTTTTCATAACAAATTTGTTATCATGTGTACAAATTATGAAAAAAATATAAATTTTTAAGGGTGAAATAGATCTATTTTTCAAAAATATATATGTGGGTTTTTATATAAATATGAGAATATATGATAATAAATTTTCATGTATTTTTTTATAGAATTACAATATTATGTATATGTTTAAATTAAAAAATCATTATTCTATATTCTGATTTTTATGAGAAATCATTTTATTATGTATTAACAAAAACGTTTCATACCTCCCGCTGGATGAGATGTCTTGATTTTCTTCATGATATCCACTACATTGTCACACATGCATATCGGGAGGTAAACATGATTGCATATGCTCTTTCCAACATAGATATCAACCATGAATTAACATGGTCTATTACCCTGCCTCTTAAATTTCAAAATTTATATGACAAACATTGTATGAAACTCCCAACCTTCATACTCATGTAACTCCTTTCTTTAATATTCAATAAATTTCCCCTTGGTCTTTCGACTGAGGCACAACCTTCTTAAAAAAATAAAAAATATTCATAAAATATATATAATGGAAATGTTTTATGTAATATAAATTATTCTAATTTATTTATATATTCTATAAATGTATAAACTAGTATATAATATTAAAAATGATAAGGTTTATGTGATTGATTAATATACCACCTATCATTGATATTATTGAACATGTGAGTGAGAAACACATACAAATACTCTATAAAGAAGGATTATTAGTAGAATTTTAAACATATAGATCTATTTTATGGATCAAATGACTAAAGTGCCTATTATTTGAAATTTTATATTGTCAGTGGATTATTACACATAATACATATTTATGTCTTTTTGCTAATAAATACATAAAAAATTTATGGTTCTATGTACTTTTTAACATTAAATAAAGACATAATATAGGTGTATTTTGTTTTTGAATAACATGGTTGAAACTATTAAATAGGTCAATATTTTCAAGAATAATGTATAAAAATAAATAAATATATATATATTAAAAAAAATCATTTAATATATATGTGAAATAATTAAGTAAAAAAATTATATATCATCTCATAGATTATAAAATAATTTTATATACCTCTCCTTTAAGTATACCCTAGTCAAATTTTATAACTGAATGTAGGGAATATATCTTTTTAGACATGGATTAATCAATGACGAGTTAATAAAATTTTATTATTTCTCTTTTGGATATTCTTTTGAAAAATTATATTTTCATCTAAACCATTTACTATCCAAGGAAATTATATAAAATACATATTAGATATAGACAAGGAAATTTATAAATTTTTAATTATTTTTGAATTTAGGTATGTAAAGATTATGTTAAATATAATGTTTCAAATAAACACAGCCCTAAACATAATACTTATGTTCCTTTTAGATAGATATTATGATCAATTATAGTTTATTACTTTTATAATTTTTTAGAGTATAATGTATCTTTTTTTAATGTGAAGTATTTATTTTCAAGGAATAAATTATTTTATAAATAAGTGGGGTGATTTTTGAGATAAGTGGGAGGAGTTTCTAGAGACATATCATTATATAGAGTGAAGAATGGCACATATTTTTTAGGATCTCAAAATGATCATGATAGATTTTATAATCTATTTCTACCTAATGGAGATGTTAATATAGATGAAAAAATTATTGCACACAATCTAAACTAAGGTGTAATATCTTATCATTCATGAATGGCCACAAGAGTTTTTTCTCTATTTGTTCAAGATAACAGGTGAAATCCAGTTCCCCATTCTCATATTCTTCTTCTTCTTTCTCATCTCCTTATCCATAATCTTTCAATTCAGATCCATTTTCTTCTATCTTTTCTTCTTAATATTTAAAATAATCTCTGCATTACTTAACTCTAAAAGTTGTAGATTTTTCCATGACTATAGGTATATTCTCATTAAGTATATCATGATACTGATGTGGTGAGTAGTCCCTCATCATACAATTTCATTTATAATCCCATGGTATTAACTATGGATTCCAACCAATAAGAATATGTGTAATGGAGAATTCTAAAATATGATCATCTCTAAGAGGATTCATGCAATTAGAATATTGGATATGAAAATAGAGAAACCAAAATATAAAATTTATAATGTGAATGAATGTAATATATTTTGATCACTTTAGATATACAAAAATTTAATTCATAAGATGAATTATAAATCATAAAAATTTGAATTGATTTTATTTAATGGAAAAAGAAAAAAACCTTGGTGTAAATATACTTTAGTGATTAAAAATACCTAAATTTTAGGGAAAATTATGTTTTTCAAATTCAATCAATCATACAGATGTCACTAGAGACATTTTTCTGTATAATTGTATTATAAAAAAATTCCTTAGAAAATATTTGAAGTGAATGGTTCAAATTGAATTGAGGATTCTATGGAATCACCATTGATAATTTCCGTTGATGAAACACCCTATATTAGTATATATTTGGCCTTATATGTGGAATGTTTTTCTACTCAATAAATTTTATAGCGGTAACATAAATGAGAATGGAACTAAGAGTGAATATTGTTTTATAAAAATCATATCTATATTCAAGGAAGATATTTATATATAAGTAGACTAAAAAATAATGATATATAATATATTTTCATGGTGGTAAAAAAATTTCTTCCACCATTTAAATGTGATAATTTGTTATGGAAGGGGGAAGGAAAATATTATATAAATAAAAATCATAATTTGACTCACTATAATAGTTTTAAAAAATAATATAATCCATATAGAAAAACTAAAAGGTAGTTGTGAAGATTAACCTGCCATTAGCATTACCTTCATTGATTTGTGATATCTCAGATCTGTAAATAGAAACAATAGAAGGATCATAAGAGATGTATTTAATAATAAGGATTTTATTGTTTATGACGTGGAAGAAAATAAATAACCCACATGAAAAAACTTGAAAAATATGAATGAAATAATTTAATAACACAACAGATTTATTTTAATCATTCCAAAGTTAACTAAGAGATGATGATAAACATTATAAAACAAAAGGATTAACAAATGGAGTTAATGAGAGGTTTGGATGAGTGATCTAGATAGAGTCAAATGATATACATTAATAGGTAGAACCCATTAAATTGTTTTTCTAGTGGATATTTTCTACAACTATAAGAATATAAAAAATATATTTCTTTAAAATAAAATGAATCGTATATGGTATCAGTTTTTCATGAGACACCCCTTTGTGCGTTTTGAGTATTGGTGATATCTGAGATAGGGTGGAACAGTTGAAGTGGTGTGGATTTATTGTTTTAGCTATGATGGTATTATTTTGGGGTGATTTTTTAAGATGTGGTGATGTGTATTGTGTAGATTAACTATTATAGTATCGTTATGGCCCTTATAGCATGAAGGCTTGGGATAATATGTTTTAGTGTCTCTTACAAATTAGAGGTAGGTATTGTGTGGGGTTAGTTTAAGTCATAGGGCACAAGGGGTCGGTCTCTTTTCTCTATATGTTAAGCGGAGACTGTAGTGTGGAACTTAGGTTGTGTAATAGAACTAAAGGGATAATGTTTCCGTTTATATACCTCATGTAGGGGTGCAGGAAAGTGGTATCTTGGCTATGTCATGTTGTTTCTCATGTTTGTATGATTTACATGTGATACGTGATGATTTAATTATAAGTTTTAGAGGTTTGGTTTGGATTATAAACCATCCAGCATGGACTCCCTTATTTTATTGAACTCTATGTAAATTCCCTAGGTATTATTGTGTATTAAATGGGGTTGGCCAATGGTTTTGTTAGATTAAATCCTATATAATGTTTTATGTTCCATAGAAATATTCTTATTTTAACCCCTATACATTGAAACCAAGGAATACTAAGGAACTATTCCAAATAATTGGTATCCCCTATTCTAGAATTTAGTCCATGGGTCCAAGATATTATCCATTGCTTATATAATGTTATTTTCTTCTTTGATAGTTTTACTCTCCCTTGTTCTCTATTTTCATGATATAGAAGTTTTTTCCATTCAGTTATATTGTGTTTTATAAATTTGTTTAATGGAGGATCCATGGTTGGATGAACAGAAGAAATATGAGTTCCTCATAGGAAATGTAATGGGATATATTTTTTTATCCTTTAATTATTTATTATATAACTTTTAAATTTTTATCTTGAGGTAAGGGATTTTAGAGATTTATTTATTTATGTGAATGTATGAAATTATCATGCATTTTTTACATAATAAACTATATAATTTAAATAATTTATGTCAATAACTATAATTATGAAATAATTGTAAATGTATTTTTTGATAAAAAAATGGTTATGGAATAATGATCATGCCTCTTGTTTTCACTAGATAGTGTGTTATAAATTTGATGGGATAATTGTGTTGGTTTTCATGGTTGACATGTTTAATGTTTATGAGAACCCATATTTTAATTCAATTTATTTCATAAATTTACTCATTAAAATATCCCAAAATATCAAGAATCCTCATGTCTTTTGGATATGATGTATATAGCATATCAACTTCATACATGGGTACAACAACAATGTTGACATATTCCTTAACATTATCTAAAATTCCATTGCTCTATAAAAACTACACAGGATAACCCGGGGACATACATAATAATGGGGTGAGATATAATCTCATTTAGGGAATAAACAAATAATAACAAGAATAATGTATTACATGTTGGTCAACATGCATTTAAATGGAACATAAATGGGGTTATAATCATAAACATGAACATTGAATTATGGTATATGATGATAAAGTAAAGTCAGCATGGGAATTTGGCATCAACTTAAAACGTGGCCTCATAAACATAATTCAAGGGTAAATCCAAGAACAAAATAACATTGTTTTATTTTTATAACCTCTTATGAACTATACATGGAATATCAAGAGATTAAAACATTACTAAATGAATTGGGGGGATACATAATTGTCATCTCACATGTCACTTTCAAATCATGTACATGTATAAGTGTTCCATATATATCATTCAAAACGTGATCATATTTCATAAAATTTAATCCAATAATTAAGGAGTATGGGATACATAAATTGAATTCATATAAATGTAAATTATAGGTAAAAGTATGTGAATACCCTTGAGTGTATATGGGGATGAGTATTCACAAAATCAAAATTTCGGCATGAAAAACACTAGGATAATTTCGATAACATAAGGGTATAACTAAATGAATCATGGGAGAGATTAATGAGAGTGAAAGGGATCTATAATCACAAGAAAAAAAGGTATTTTGTGGAATATGTAAGAAAAAATTACATCTTGAATAATTGGTAATAAAAAGGAAAAAGAAAAATATGGTTCTTAGATAAATAGGATAAGGAGAGGATCCTTACCTTGGGAGGGTGTTTTCAAAAGATTGGGATGGGACTATTTAGAGATAGGGGACACCGTATGATGAATATATAGATGAAAATGTGGATTAATTTCATGATACAATGTTTCTTGGTGAAGATAAATTGGATTTTGGGTGGGTTTTTATATAAAATAGCAGACAGTCTTTATTATTTTATAAACTTAGGTTTTGGTCTCTATACATTAAATTATTCCAAACCACAAACCTTATCATGTTTTTTGTAATTTTTTATATTAAATTGATTTTGTTTTAATTATTTTATATGTCAATGAACTGATATAATTAAAATATCACTCTTGGTTATGTGGCGGTTTTTCATTGTCATAAATAATTAATTTTCAAACATTAATATATAATATAGGTTCTGGAAGAGTCAAAAGGGGGTATAAAATAAATCAAATAACATAAAAACACAATATTTTAATGGATTAATATATATTGGTTCTTTGATACACTTTATGGAATATATTGCTTCACTTTTGGGTCATTATGTTGTCATTATACCCACAGTATATTTATACTATGTTTAATTTTTGACCAAAAAATCAACTATCCATGAAAATTATAAAACAATCACTATTGGATGATATTGAAATGATTATTTAAAAAAATATGTTTATTTTATCTAAAAAAGTCTTTATTTATGATCTTTTCACTTCTAAATCAAAAATAGACATTTATTGAAAATTACTTGTTTTTTACATTAATAGTTTTCAAACCCTTATAAAAAAGCTGACTTCAGAAAAATTTTATTATAATTTATATTTAATAAATAATATTTAATAATAATATTTTAGTAAAATATAATTTATTTAAAAAAATCATGAATTCATCAAAATTATTGTCTTTATTGAAAATATTAATTTTCCAAAAACACAGTTCAAATATTTTTATATAAAACCTAATTTTTATTGAACTCGATATATAATAATTTAGAAATAAATAATAAAAATAATAAATATAGTAAATATTTTATGGAATGAATTTATAAAACATCATACTATTATGTTTTTGATACATGTTCCCTTATTTACACTAGTAGACGCCCTAAGGGTAAGGTGCATGATTGCAATATTTTCAGGGGGTGGTTCGAAAAACATGGTTTAGTTCATTACATTATTCCCCACTTAAAAATTTTACCCTCAGAAATTTCATTTAATATACTATAATAGATAAGGGTAATTTTTTTATCACCTTTTCTAGTTCCCATGTCACTACCTCAAACATATGGTTTAACCATAGCAGTTTTACTAAGTGAGTTGTCTAGTTTCGATGAAATTTCCCTCTATGATAAAAGATCTTCATTGGGTGCTCATTGTATGAAAGATTGTTCCCCAATGGTAACATCTTTTAATTCAATACATGTGAGGGTTTCAATATGTAATTCATCAAGAAAGACACATGGAGCACATCAGGTACTTGAGATAGGTTTGGTAGGAGTTCTAATTGATAGGCCACCACTCTGATGTGATCAAAAATATCAAAGGGGTTGACATATCTGGGACTAAGATTTTTCTTCTTCCCAAACCTCATAAATTTCTTCCATTTTGATATATGAATGATCACATTATCATAGACCACAAACTCTAGGCCTCATCAATGATTATATTCATATCTTTTCAATCATCTTTTTTTAGATTTCATGTGATGTTGAATGGTTTGATCCTTATCTCTTATCTCTCGTATAAGATCAAGTCTCTTTAGCTTCTTATATCCAAATTCATCCCAGCATGTTGTAGTTTTAAACCTATTCCCATAATGATCCTCATAATGTGTCATTTGAATGCTATAGTAGAAACTATTGATATATGATAACTCCACTAGGGTATGGTGTTAGTCCCAACATCCTTGTAAATCTACTGAACATGATCTTAGAATATCCTCTATAGTTTTAATGATCCTTTTAGACTATCCATATATATTAAGGTAACAAGAATTATTTCCACTCAGTTCTATATCCAACACTTTATGAAGGATTCGAAAAACCCTTGAGGTAAACCTCGGATCTCGATCAGATATAATATTGATTCGAACTCAATTCTGTTTTACAACATCCCTTATATATGTCATAGTGAGATATTCTATAGATAAATATTAATATATATTTATAAATAGTGATGAATTTTTTTGGAGATCAACTACCACCTAGATGGAATTATTATCTTTATATTTCCAAAAAGTTATATGATAAAATACATAGTTATGTTCTCCCACTCCCTTTCCGGTAAAAGAAGTTATTGCATCATACCCTTATACTTCTGTCATGAAAACATGACTTGTTTTTATACCAAGCATTGAGATATGAATTATGAAATCTCTCTATTCATACTATCCCACCAAAATTTTCTACAAATCTATATACATTTTACTGCTTCCTAAATTAATCGACAAGTATAAGCTATACATATTATCAACAAGTTCTCACTTTAGTTATAGTTTTTAAAGGTCGCATATCTATGTTCCAAAACATATAACTCTATCGTCTATAAATTTGGACTCCTTAATGTTCGCTACCCTCTCATATTTCACCTCATCATCTTTCTAACCCTCTTTAATCCCCTAAGTAATGGATGGTTGAGCAGTTTTTTTATTAAATGTGTGATAAAGATCCTTTTATTATTCTAAAATACAACATTTTCATGCACACGAAGATTGGATCCCATGAAATCCTCATAAAAGATATAGTTTCATGATCCATTATACTCATGTAATTCACCACTTTTATTTATTTCCTAGGATGGTAATGTATTGAAAAATCATAGTCCTTTATCATATCTAACCACATTCATCATAACATATTGTGACCCATTTTGTGTGAATATATACTTGAAGATTTTTTGATATGTATATATATCACGCTTCTCCTTATAGAGATAATGTCACCAAATATTAAATAAGAAGATCACTTCTACCAATTAAATTTTATATATTGTATTGTTCTTTTCATTGGTATTTAGTTGGAGGGAGGAATAAGTTATAACATTATAATCTTCCATGATTACACAACCCAATCCCTTTTTTGATGAATCACTATAGACCAAAAATCATTCCCCACTAGTGGGTAATATGAATACAGGTGAAATGATTGGACACTTCTTCAGCTCTTTAAGAATTTCTTCAAATTCATTATTATGGATTAAATTTACTCCTTTCTGAGTTATCTTGGTTAGGGTTCTTGGAAATTTTGATAATTTCTACAATAATTGAATATAGTACGCAAGTAATCCATGGAATCAATGGATTTCTATCTTATAAGTTAATATTGGAAATCCCTCAATTGTATATATTTTTTAAGGTTCCATATATATCCCTTTACTTGGGATACCATTCCCCAAAAATGTTACTTTATCCAACCATAATTCTTATTTAATATACTTTGAACACATATTTTATTTCCACATGGTCTTCACTACAATATTAAAATACATCTCATGTCCCTCCTTTATTTTAGAGTAAATGAGAATATTATATAAAAAATACCACCAAAAAAGATTCAACGTAATCCATAAAGACTCAATTTATCAAGCCTATAAATATTGATGGAGGATTAGTGAGTCCAAATGGCATCATTATGAACTTTTTGTACCCATGACTTATATGAAAATCATTTCTAGGGATATCATTTTTCATCACCATTACTTGATAGAATACCTATAGAAAATATACTTTAAAGAAATATTGGGCTCTACATAGTTGATCAAACATGTATTCAATACATGTGAAAGGTTAATTGTATTTTATCATGATCTATTTGATCTCAATTTAATAAATGAAGAAGAACATTTCCCTTTCCTTATTCTTGATGAAGAGGACTATTGCATGCCATAGTGATGCAATTGGGCATATAAACCCATTATCTAGATTATCCGATAGTTGATTATTTAAATTCCCTAGTTCAACAATAGAAATTACCTAGGGAGTCTTGGATATTGAAAAATATTTTGGAATAATCTCAATTGAAAATTCAATCTCTCTGCTATGAGGAAGATCAAGAAATTATTCTGGAAACACATCAATGAGTTCCCTCACAATGGGGATGTATTTGTGGACAATATTGCGCTTAATGTAAAACATTAAAGATGGATATCCTTTATCATAAGGTAATAATATCCATGCTTATGATTATTGTACTAAATAATATTCATCCTCCTCCTCACATTTTTATTGACATGGAGGGTGATTCATGATATAGATGGTTATTTCCTTCTCTAAACAATTTATGTTGACTCTATATAATAAAATACAATCTATACCCATAGTAGAATAAAATTTCTCTAAAGTGAGTATCATAAGATTCATTGGGATGTTCAACAAACCATTATTTAAAGGGGATGAGTTATAAACTTGGGATTCATTAACTACCCCATTTTCTATTTTCATTGATAGCCCCACTCCCATTATTTCAAGATATGAAATAACGTGTAAAACCATAAAAAAGTATGTTTACTATTCCTGAATGAATAACTATTATACCTACCACTACCTCATTTTTAGGATCCACCTCTATAGTTCTGATAGAATAAGTCCATTACATCACTCTAGGTATTGGAGGTTGATATTGTTGGTTTTCATCAAAAACCCCTACCTTAGTGCATTGAATTTCATAGTGTCCTTGTTCGTTATAGTTAAAATATTGGAAAATGTGTTGAGGTTTAACCAGATTATTCCTTTCTCAGATCACATTGGTGGATGTCTCCTACCATAAATTACTCTCTATGTTCCTTTCCTTACAACACCTAAATCATTTCCACATCCCCTTCAAATAAATTCTAGGATGCTTCTTCCAACACCTTTGACAATAGGGATGTTGGAAGTTGTTTTCAATGTTATATTTATCCATCACACTTCTAGAATTAAACACCAGTTTATACTTATTAACCTAAAAACATCTTTGAGATATACTTATCTCCATTTTAAATTTGAGGGAACATCAGACAATGTTTTTCATAGCTATCAAATTCTCAAATTACCAAATATTTCTATACACTCATCTTCATCCCACGAATATAAGGGTAAAAATTAAATTCAAGGGTAATGATAAAGCTATATGAATATAATGAGATATTTTTGAATATTTTATCTTACTCCCATATAGATATTTTATCATTTTACTTATGATAATGTAAATCCAAATCCATTTTACGTAATAGAGTGTGAGAAAAATATTTATCAAAAAACATTCTTCAAAATGATTTCCACTCCATCACTACAATCTTTTCCTCAGGTTTTGAATTTTTTATTAGTTTCCACAATTTATCAATTTATCCCGCCATATGATTAACATCTAGCATGGCCTTCTCTTGATTAGATCATTGAATGTTGGGGAAGAACTTATCATTGGATATGATCCATTTTTCTACAATTAAAGGGTTGTAAGATCCACAAGATTTCATAAGACTTTGTTTCATAATGATATGAATTCAAGGTTTCTATTTCTTAAGATGATATGGGTATTCATCATAATTTATTTTTTGATTCAAAGCATGAGTAAATTGAGAAATTATAGTCCTGATGTTCATGATTCTTGTTCTCATTAAGTTAGGCATCTCATTTTGGAAGTCATCTCTTTTCCCCTCACATTAGTTGTTGACTCAGTTCCTCATATTTTTACCCATTGACTAGAATAAATGAGAAATTATGGAAGATTATTTTTAAACAATTAAACACATATATAGAATACCATGAAAATTAAAGGGGTAACTTATAAATGACATATATTCCTTATCCAATAAATTTCTAGGATTCAATTTAAGTTATCTATTATATATCCTAATATAAAACATTGTGTCCATTTTTTACTTTAATAATAGATCATAATGAGATTTTGAATTTAAAAAATCATAGCCCTAAGGAGAATAAATACTTTTTTTCATGAAGTCCCATTGTCATGAACCAATTCATAGTCGATTCTATCTTAATATAATATTTTTACGGTTGTTAAAATTAGGTACATTTATTCCAGAGCTACATCTAGTTATAATATCCAGTTATGGATTTATTTTATTAGAAACCAATTACACTAAACATTACCAAAATTTAGAGATGTTATCCTATGTTTAGTATTATCCCTAAGGCTTTCTATAGTGTTTTTTAATCCTAATCACATAAAAAATTATACATTTATCTGATACCAACTATATCAAAACATATTTAAAAACACTTTTTCATGATTTATTTTCTAAAGGTACACATAAAAAATTCCTAAAATATTGTAAAGGCTTGTGTACTTAGAAGATTATATAAAAAATTTATCAAATTCATACATGTATGCAAAAACAATATTGAAATCCTTTTTAACATTCCCTCAAATTCCATTACTCTTTTAGAACTGTATGGGATAACCTATTGACATAAATGTGAATGTGGTGAACTATAAATCCCAGTAAGGGATTAAAAAAGATTAATATGATAAAAGTATTATGTGTTAGTCAATATAAAATTAAATAGGACATAAAAGGGGTGAGGATCATAAACATAAACATCTATGACATCACAATAGGAATTCAAGGTAATTGCGACAGAGTATTTGCAATGGATGTTCGTCGTTGATGACTATTTGCGATGGGCATCCATCAAAAATACCCCGTCATAGATTGTGGCATCGAAAATGGGATTATTTGCGATGGATCATTGAAAATGACAATTATTTGCAACAGATAAAGGATCTGTCACAAATGGGGGACATAAGAGTTTTAAATAACCCTTTTGCAGCGATCTGTTTCAAAAGATAGAAGGTCAAAAAAAGTTATTTACGATGGATAAAATCATTTTTCATAAATAATGTTTTTTTATAAATAAAAAAATAGAAAATAAATAAAATTATAAAAAAAATATTAAATAAAATTACTAAAAATTTGAAATGTAAATATAAAAAAAATTAAATAAAAAAACAAATTACAAAATAAATATACTTAAAAATAATTTATATTATTTAAATTATTGAAATTAATTTATATTTTAAATATATAATAATATAATAATATATATATTTATGAATAATTAAAAACCATAAAATTAAATAAAATATGTTAAAAACAGTAAAATAATAATAAATTTATAAATATTTAGATAGAATTTTAAAAAATTAAACAAATTAAGACAGGCATTGAAGTAATAAATATGTTACAAAATAACATGTCTATCATCCAAAATTACAAAAAAAATTAATAAACACTTCATAAATCAACAACTATTAGCTGGTTGAGAAGGATCACTTAATGGACCCAAGGGAACTCTATACTAATTCCAGGTGCAAGTACCTGCATATACTCCATCATCTATTAATATCTCAAATGCAATAGCTCGTGATCCTCCTCCCTCTCTTTCTTCGTCTATTTTATCATCTCATCCTGAGATCTCAACCTCTCTACATATTGTGGGGTGGACGAAGACGTCAATGAAGACTCTCCACAAACTCCATTTGCACACACCGATGTCATCATAGAAGTACCATAATAACTCATAGGTGTTAGTCGAGAACCAATATCAAACACTTGACATATCCTGACACCATATGAATTCACCAGTATCTAAGCCCCCTCATCAAAATCAGAATCAGTAGTGAAAACTTGTTTTGTCTCAACATTACTCTCCCATGAATGGGAATTCATAGCCTCATATGTTTCCTTTAAATAAATGAAAAATTAGAAAAACAATAAAATTAATATTCATGACATTTTTAAACAAAATCACTAACCACAATATGTTTGTCATTATCCTACAACTTCTCTTGTATTGGGATCTGTATACATCTTCTTATAATCTTCATACTCTAAAATATATGGGTTAGTAGTGGCTTATATAATCTAAAAACATTTTATACTTAATATATATATATATATAATTATAAATAATATCACTTACCATATTCCTTTTATATGTGAAAAATGTATGATCCTCAGCCCTATGGGTGAAATCATTCATCCTCCGGCACTGGCGTCCAGTTTATGATCTCCTCTTAAAAGTATCTCCCAGCCAGAAGGATCACAACTCATCTTATACATGAGATGATATATAGTCTGGAAGATGGGAGATGCAAGACTGATCGAAAAAGGTATCACAAAATATATTAATAGATTGATTTATGATGTTTTGGTGAATCTGATTATCAAGTATACAACTATCTCATGCCTCTCAGATAGGACCTCTTTGGCTATCAGAAATCAGAGAAAATAAATTCGTGAAGACAATTAAAAATAATATGATGTTGATTAAATAAATTTTAAAAAAGTATATTTTATTTAACAATGTACAATCTAGTGGTTGAACTTCTGGTCACGTACAACAGTGGGTACTGGGTCGCATGACACCCATGACTCGGAAAAAAATCTCATAATCGCACAAATCGTCCCAATGGATAAAAGTGAAAAAATTTCCATATAAAAAGAAATAATCATAAAATTATTGTCAAAATTAATACTCTTCATTAATATAAAATAAATATATTAAACCATTAAGCATACCTCCATAAATGAGGAGAAAAAGAATCATATGGTCATCTTTATGTAAAATGATCTAGAATCAATAATCAAGCAAGATTATACCCCCTCCAAGTTGGTGCACCAGCCGGAGGAGGATGAGCTAAATCAGGCTCAACATCAGGAAGTCTGGCATCAGGGAGAGAACATAATAGAACATTTCGATCATCTTCATCCTTATAAAATATATATTCTTACCATTAATAGATTTTTAATACAAATATAAAATATAAAAACAAATAAATGCCATATTAAAATAATGTTACCTATAACAAATTGTTAATACAGGTATTAAATTTTAAAAAATAATATATATCAAAATATAATAATTACCTATAACTAGATAACAGAATATAATGCATCAATTGTCATCTTCATTTCCACTTTTTTCAATATCAGTGTATTCATCATCATCATCAGCATTGTCAACATCCATATGACTGCCAATTTCACCATCCCTTATTATGTCATCGACATTATCTATATCATCTACCCTTAGATATGGAATTTCATCATCGATATTTATATCCCATCAGGTAAGAGATATATTTTGGTATGTTTTTGGAAAAATTTCAATATATTTCACTTCCACATAAATATTTTCATTTTCAATAAACTTATTTTCATGTTGTTTCATTTTTATTACACTCCACCATTCCTTCAAATCTCACAAAAAATCATAATAATTTTCATTTTAAACTCAATGTTCTTGATGTTCCAACATAAAAGGTTCATTTGATGCAGGTAGACTATTATATTTATGTCAACAACTCTTTGTCATGGATGAAATCTCAACCCCCTATCAATATCAAAACATTGAAATATAAACATTGTAACATAATTTGGTCCTAGAAAACATAACTCAATTATTTCATTTATTATAGTATAAAAGTCAACTTCACTTTTTTTATAATGGTATCCTTTCAAAATAACACCAATATTCATTGATTTATTTGACTCACCATATATTCATGAATGAAATCAAAATCCATTAACCACAAACCCATTATAAAATTTTACCAATTTCGATGGAGGGTTCTAGATCACACATAATCGACGCTCAATATTATTTTCATGTTGTGTTACCTAAAACAATAAAAATTAATAATAATAGATATCATTGAAAATTTTATTTTTTATTACATGAAATGAAACTTAACTTACTAGTATTTTAAATAAATATGAAAAATTTTGTATTCGATGTTCTTCAAGAGAAGAAGTTGTAATTTGTATGTATTTTTCGTTGATATGGTCATCATATATTCTAAAGAAAATTACTGTAAATAAATATATATTTTATAAATATTTAACAAAATAATAAAAAAGTAGTACCTACAACACAAATTGTGCCATTTCTTTAAAATTCAGTATAACATAAGTATGTGCAATTTAAAGCTATTCATCTGTAATCCATTACTCATGATAACAATAGAAAACTAGCTTGTTATGTTTAAAAACTAAGAACTGATAGTCCATGACATCATCAAAAAATTTATCATTGTGACCCATGAAATAATGTTTTGAAGGATATTTCAACTAAAAATAATAAGAGTAGAAATTTTAAATTTTCTCCTGCAAGTATGCTTCTAAAATCGACCATTCAAATTATTATATTTTACATACTTCAGTATTTAATTTTTTCATACATCTCTAAAATGGATACATCCATCGAAATTGTATCGGCCCTCCAAATTTAGCTTCACATAGACAATTCGATATTAAATAATCCATGGTATTAGAGAATTTCAATGGCAATATGTTCTATAATTTTCATAAAAATAAAAAAAAATTCAAAAAACTCAATGAATTATAATCTTATGTTTCCACACAAATATCATTGATATAATATTATATTTCAGTTAACACATCATAGATTAATGAATTCAACATCCCTCTAAGACTAATAGGCAATAATTTTTCAATTATGAAATTATAGTCATAACGTTTTTAACCCAATAATATGCCCATTTCTGACACAATTTAACAAATTAGAAGCATTACCATCCAGTAACCTCAAATATCAAATCCATTTTTAGAATATTAAAATGTTTTCTTTATTAATTGATTATTATGTTTTTGGCTTCATTAATTTGTGTGATCTTTCATCTTCAAAAAATTCATGTTCAGAACATCTATAAATCTGTATAAGATCTAACAATGACTTTGCATTATCTTTGGTCTTACTAGTTCTGTCCAATATAGTATACAACATGTTATCAAAAATATTCTTCTAAATATGAATTACATCTAACATTTGATGAACCAATAAATCAGAACAATATGGAAGTTCAAAAAAAATACTCTACTTTATCCAATTTTGATCTCTCCTAAAACCATTTATATTTGGATGATTTATGGTTAGTCCAAAAGTAATATGAGGTCATGTAGAGACAATAGATATCACCTGATTACCTGAGAGCGCTACTAGAGGTGCATCTTTTTCAATTTGATCTTCTGTAAAATTTATTTTTTCCTTCGAAAAGGGTGATCCATATGAATAATTGTACAATAATAGTTAAAATAAATAACCACTCTGTCATTATAATGAATAAACGTTTTTTTATTAGACACACAGTATGGACATGATTTTAGACCATGTGTTCTCCATCCAAATAATACAACATATGCTAAAAATTCAATGATTGTCCATATTAATGCAACCTTAAATATAAAATTCTTATCTGGTGTTATATCAAATATAGTCACAACGTTGTTCTATAATGTAATTAAATCATCAATTAGTGGCTTAAAATAAACATCAATATTGTTTTTTAGATGTCATGGAAATAATAGTTTCATATGTATATATATATATGTGGTTCCTTCATAAACATACAAGGAGTAATGTTATAAAGAGTAATAAAAATAGGCCAACAAGAATATTGAATGTCGTAGAAACCAATTATACAAAAACCATTAGTTGAAAGGTTGAGCTATAAGTTATGAGGTTATGAAGAAAAAGAATGATGTGCCTAATCATAATGTTTCCATGAATTACCATCACATGGATGATTTGTGCTTTTTGTGATAAAATTATTTGATTTCTGACATGTCATCAGTCAAGATTTGTTGTAAGACATAAATAAATATTGTAAATTAGGTGTAATTGGAAAATATTTCAACTATTTCACAAGATATATGGACTTTCCTAGTTATTCCACATTATACATCGATTGATCACATGTTGGAAAATTAACCGAATATTTCCTAATCAGAATAATATAATATTAATTCATATAAACATGAATGGATCTTTTGATCACTGAAAACCAAATTATGAAACAACATTTTACTTTAATAGAAACTAGCAGGTAATGTATTTTTGTCAGGAAACAATGACTTAACGAAAGGAAACAAAATATGATCAAAAAAATATTAGAAATTCCAAAATCTTATTTAATAGTCATAAATATTGTCAAAATTTAAATTTTTCACATTTTTATTCCCGCAAATAAGGCCTCTGTAGAGGATTTCAACAAATTGTAAAACTGAGAAGGTTTTATTCATGATTTGGAAAATCATTCGGAGTTTTTGTTTTTAGAATAGAAGAAATAACCACCTCGTGTATTAAATTCTAAAATGATGGAACTAGATCCCAAAAATTGTATTTTATACCAAATTCTTTTCCCCATTTTGATACCAAAAAATATTATCTTTCTAAAAATCGAAACACACTAGATGAAGTCTATCATTGTTAAATGTTTCGAAATGCCTAAGATCACATTTCTAACACCTAAATTTAATTGTTCCTTCCAATGAAATCTGAATTCGATGATGAAAATGTTAAAAAGGATTCAACACCTCCAATGTATATAGGATTTAAACTAGAACCATTTGGATTTCTTTTAATTATTGATCTAATGACTATCATGTAATTTATACTGGTATCTACTTCCCCAGTCCATAGTTATCTAAAAAATAATTATTATTATTACAGATCATTTTATTTAATTTCAAATTATTATTATATTTTAACACCTTGAAATATTCTATTAAATATGATCAGCATGAGGCACTTGGTTAGCATTGGATTATGGATCTCGTAGAGGCTCAACGTAGATAAATGAAAAATATTATATATATTATATAAGACAAATGCGATTTTTTGGAAAATAATAAAATATCTTTATAACATTATCTCATATGAAAAATCAGAGACCCCCGTTAGGTCTGAGATGTGGGGTTTATCCTAGATGTGACATTACTGATGTGTGTGTCGTGTGTTTAATTTCATTGCCCGCAAGAGTGATTCATATAATATTATTATTATAATTTCTTATATAAATTTATAATATCTTCTAATCTCTATATTGTATAACAAACTATAGACCAGTATTAGTTCCGGGATGTGGGATGTACCTTACTCATGGAATAACATTTGAACTTATAATAAATATTAGTAATATAAAACAATTACACATATTTTATCTTTTACAAATTTTGAAAAAAAATCATGATTTCCTTATATTATCAAATAGTTAACAATATTTCATAATTAACACTAATATTTACGATATATTAATAATATTGAAAACATTAATAATTTTTATTATAAATTATGTTATAATTATTATTACTGAAATTTTTTTAATATATTTTTTTACATTTACATATTTTTATATTTTTTATAAATTATTATTATGATTTTATAATCATCTGTTATATAAACAATTTATTAGTAATAATGGTTCATTGATTTTTAAATATTATAAATTATTTAAATTAATAATATAGTTTTAGAAATTAATATTTTTTACAAATTTTAGATATGTCTTAAAAAAATTAAATTTATTTAAAAAGTATTACATAAAATTCTCTAAATTATTATTAACTATATTTTTAATAAATATTGCATATTTTAAATTTTTATTGTTTTCTCATTAAACTAATTTGTAACATTTTTTAATATAAAAAATTATTATAAATAACATTTAGTTGAAATATTTTCTTCAAATTAACTTTCTATTCATTCATAAAAAAAATACTCTTTTCTATTTATTTCATACATTATATATACCACACATAATAAAATATATTTATATTAAATTAATTTTTACACATTTTTCCAAAAAATTTAACATGTCAAATCTATATACATACATACATGCAAAGACACTTAAATTTTCATATATTTCGTCAATTTTTCAAATTATTAATAATATTTTGTAATTAACAGTATTATGTACTATTTATTATTAATATAATGTAAATAATTATATATATATTGATATTAAAAGATTTCATAATTAATATAAATATACCAAAAAAAATAGAAATTGTTTAAACTAATGTACATATTAAATTTATATATACAAAATATAAACATACATAAATATTTAATATTTATTAATAACATTGAATTAATAATTATTAATTAATATAAATTACGTAATGATTATTATTAATTATTTAAAATATTATTAAATTTTTAATAATTATTATATATATGTATATCACAATTTTATAATTAGTAAAAACACATAAAATATATTATGAAACTCTTTTAAATAAATAAACACATCATATATATATATATAATAACTTACATATTTTTTTATATTGTTTATTTATACATATTTATATGTTAATATATATATTTATATATATATTACATTATTTCATAATCAAATATATTTTTACATGTTTTGAAACTATTATATATATATATATATGATAAATATATACATACATACATATAGATATATGTATATATATATATATCAAAAATATTATATGTTTTTAAAACTTATATATGTTTATGTCTATATATATATATATATAAATTCATGTTTTTTACAACTTATATATATATATATATTCACATGTTAATATACATAAATTTATATATATAGGTACATATTAAAAACGTTACAATCATTTTTAAAACATTTATATATGTCTGTGTGTGTGTGTCTATATATATCATAATCTTTACATGTTTTTTTAAAACTTATATATTTATATATATATTCACATGATAATATAAATACATGTATATATATATTCAAAACATTACAAAATTGTTTATATATATATATATCAAAAAAATAACACGTTTTTTAAAACATTTTTATATTTATACTCTGAATGTTATTTTTACATATATTTATATTAAAAAAACATTATTAATAAAAATATATTATTTATTTGTACTTATATTAAAATATTTATTAATTAATATAAATATATCAAATATATTTTTGAATTTTTTTAAATAGATATACATATAAATATATATATATATATTCAGATATACAAATATATATACAGACATACATATATGTATATATATATATATATATTAAAAACCATAAACATATTTTTAAAATCATATATATATATATATTACATGAATTAGATTGAAATCTAAACATGAAATTATGTATATTTCTAAACCTAAAAAAATTACACAAACAATATTACAAAAATTACATGGACTAGATTTTAAATTACATAAACCAGATTTGTATAACACCTAAAAATAAATTAAAATTACTTATATGAAATGTATTAAAATCAAAATAGAGATTAATACAATTGTTTCTTTCCTAAAAATCAAATAAAGAATGAAAATTTGGTAAATTTATAAACCTAGGGTTTCAGCAAACCAGTATATTTAATATTGAACCAAATTACACAAAAACAATGATGGAGAAGATAATAGGAATCAATACCTTGCAGATATAAGTCAAAATCTGCAAACAATCTGGCAGAATGGACTTTCACGGAGCAATAAATAGCGAGCAGTCATTGTAGGGTTCGTAGTGGCGTTTGAGAGATGGAGGATAAAGGATAGGAGGGAGAAATGAGAGTTGTGTGGGTGTTAAATTGATGGGGTTTTTTGTAGTGGAAATAATGTCGTCACAAATAATTTTTCATCAAAATTATTTCTGAAAAACACTAGTTTCCCTCACAAATAATCTTGAGCTGATGAGCATTTGAGACAGATTAATGTACATATCACAAATGTTCATCATGATTACTTTTGGTGTTGGGTGGTGGGAATTCGTAACAAAAATATTAATGATAAATTATTTATTCCATCATAATAAATAATTATTGGCTATGATATTAATATTTCTTCGTAAATAATGACAGGAAATACACTATTTTTGTTGGTTTATCTACCCATCACAGAAGAGTCATCGCAAATTACTGAATGTATATTAGTGAATCCCACATTTGTATAGCAAAACTTTTCATTACATGGTACGAAAAGAAGATATTTTAATGTTTGGATTCTTGGAAATAAGGTACATAATACATGAAACAATATAACATTCTTCTAAATCCACATTCAATACATCTTCATGGGTTCACTTGAAGTAACTTTTACTGCATCTTGTATCATATAGACATACATCAAAGAAAAGGGGTGATCATGAATCCTAGTAAAGAGATAATCAAGAGAGACAAATATCCTGGGATTATGAGGCATATCACTAAGAGAATAAAAATAAAGAAAGAAAAAGATGAATATAATGAAATAACATGAATAAAAATAAGTAAATTTGGATATAATTTTTTAACAAAACATTCTTATGCATATCACTATGGTTTTCCACTAAGGTTCTATGAAAGAGAAATACCAAGGTTATTCACCAAGGTATCGTAAAACATTTCATCTCTAAAGATTAAATTTGTTACCCAATGCATAGGAGTGATACCAGGGCACACACTTCATATATATTAATTTCATGTGACCCACATAAATCATAAAAAATCATTTCATTATTAACCAAGGGTGAATAATGAATGAGTTTCTTATCAAAATCTTGGCAATCAAACATGCTTAAAGGTGTGATCATTAAGTCATTTTAAAAACATGAAATGGTAATTTGGGATTCTTTTTATTTTATCCCCAAATAAATAAATAAATATTATAACTAAGCGGATACCCATATAAATATAAGAAGTTTTGTTATTCACAAAAATAAAATGAATGAGAATTTCTCATGTAAAAGGGAGAAATTTGAGAAGTAAATTGATCATCATGACTTGTATAAAACATGGATTTATATAAACGTAAAATGAGAGAGAATGAATGTTCCTAGTTGATAAAATGTTTATAATTACACAAATGGGATAATACAAAAAATTCAAAAATAACTTAATTTTTAAATTATAAGACATTCCATATAAATGGGACTTGAATGAAATATAGAAGTGGGTATTTAGCTAACCTTTAATAGGTTATCCTAAAACATAAGGATAGAACCTTGGGTTTCTAAGGTAACATTAATGGGATATTTGGGAGAATAAAATACTATAAATTCATTGATGTTTTATTGGGATTTAAGGGGAATGGTGAAATGGTTTTGTATTTGTAGAAAAAGTGGATGAATTGTTTAATAATTTCCAAATATAGTTCTTGGAAATCTAGATGGTGAAAAAATAAAATCAATTGGATTAACGATGGTATTTGCACATAGTTTTGGACATTAGAGTCTAAATTTATTATATTTTATACCACAAGAACCTAAGTCCATTACTTAATAATTATTTGGTCGTGTGAAATTAAATTTTACACAAATAAAGGTTTTTAAATACAATTTTTCCATTTTAGACATTTTAAAGTTGCTTATGAGTTTAAAAATTGATTAAAATTTGTTAAAATACCATATATTAATAAAATAACATATTTTAGGTCATAAATTATGTTTAATTAATATTTAGATCATTATGAAATAAATAAGAAGTCATAAAATCTACTAAAATCTCCTATCTATATTTTAACTATTTGTAAAAAAATTATGTATTTTAGAAAACAAATTATAAATTCACCCTAACCTAATTTCGATGTACTAATTTAAAATATAATATATATTTTTTTTCAGAATAATTATATAGATAAAATAATTTTAACTTTAAATATAAAGAACCTTATTTATTGAAAAATATATATTTTTGAGGCACAATCAACGTTATGACACATATAAATTTTCCCTAGGCTATTGGAATTTTTTTTATATAAGAGTGTTTTAAAATACTATCTAATTAAAAAAATATTATTCCGAATAATACATTTTATTATAAAATTATAAATATTTTCAATAATAATACAATTATTTTATATTTTCGTCAAAAAAAATATTACATTCATCTTAATTAAAAATAAAATGTATAAATAAAGACTATTAAAAAAATGAATTGATGGAATAAACATTTTATTTTTAAAAATTAAATAACAGATTAATTAAGTCAGGAATAGATAGGTAAATCATTATTATACACATATATTCCCTAAGTATATGGCCTGTGATGGTGGTAGTTTCATGAGGTGGCTTAGCTAACATCAACTGAGTGGTAATCTCCACTAACTTGAACTTATCATGTAGAAAATTTAATTCAATATTCACTTGTTGAATCTCAGACTTGGTTTGTTTAAGGGAGAACCCATGTGATACTACCTCCCTCCCAAATTCTGACAAATGGGATTCAAATGGTATGAATCTTCTTGTTGAGGACATTGATTCTAATTTATATATCAATGATACTCCATCATTACAACTTATAATAACTAATTATAATAGTAGGGTTATCTCCTATGGTTATAGTTTCTAAGGGTCGAATTGACCAATTTCCATATTCACCAATAGTTATATAACGTTCGAATTATAATGGTCACATTTCTCTTTATACCTTATAAATACCACTTCATTCTTTCACTCAATATTCACTATAATTACCCTTAAGTTTATAGTTTAATTTTATAAGATGTTTCTTGGTTAACTGATATTTTTTTCATTTATATAGTGTTTTTTCATGGGGGGTGATGACTCTAATAGATTAGGGTGATCCATATTTTCTCATTTTAACAATTTTGATTTATATCTTCTTGTCTGGTTGTAATTTTTGGAAATTTAATTTGTTTCATGGATGACTAATGTAATGTTCATTATTAATTACATAAAATTTTGGTGTTTTATATTAATTTTTTAAGTGTATAATATTATATAATATATAACACACATTTATTCAAGAAAAAAATCATTTCGAAACTCTGGATCTTTACATTCGTCTCCATTGAAAAAATAATTCCTCGGTTTTTAACTCATTATCATAGTTGAGAAAAGGTTATGGTAATTCTGTCTCATTGTCACTTATGTCTCCCATGTTTCTTCATCATATATATCATTCCTTCACAATAATTTGACATTGTGGTTAGCCTTTTTTCGTTGAATGTTTTCTCTATAACCCAATAACTCTACTGGTTTCTCCTTATAAGAGAGTTCATGTTCTATTTGTATCACCTCTGGATTCAGTACATGTGTGGGATAAGGTGTGTGCTTCCTCAACAGAGATATATGTAATACATTATGATCTTGAGAAACATTTGGCATAAGTGTTAGGTGATAGGTTATTGCTCTTATGTGATCAAGGATTTCAAAGGGGCCAATATAATAATATCTAAGCTTCCCTTTCGTTACAAATCACATGACTCTCTTCCATAGTAATATCTGATGAAAAACATTGTCTCCAAAATCAAAATACCAGTCCATTCATCGATTGTCATCATTTATCTTCTATATACACTGAGTATCATTCATATGTTTTTATATGGAATGAAAATTTTATGACATATCATGCACAATATCAGGCCTAACTACCCTCTTCTCACCCACATCATCCAAACAAGGGGGAGTTCTATAATACTTCACATATAGTGATTTATATGGCTCTATTTGAATACTTGAGTAGAAGTTGTTGTCATATGAGAACTCAACTATTTTATGTTTTAGATCCTAGTTACCATTAAATTCCATTGATAATGTTCTCAACATGTCTTTGGGTGTCTGAATAGTCATTTTAGATTGGCCATTAGTTTAGGGTTGATAGGTCATACTGAAATTCAATTAATTATTCAGATCATGTTAAATAATTTTACATAATTTAGATGTGAACCTTGGATCAAAATCATATATTATTGAAAGGGAAACCTGATACATCCTCGCCACTTCCTTCACATATATATTGGTAAGTTAGTCAAGAGAAAAATATTCCTATATAACGATGAAATAGGAAGTCTTGGTGTGTCGGTCCACTATAAATCATATCGTATTGTTTCCATTGGATGTTAATAAGATACCATTGATTAAGTCTATAGTGATAATACCCCACTTCTATTTTTTTGGGTAGTGGTTATAATCCCCTTATTGGAAGTAGTCACTCTTTGGTCACTTTCTAACACACCAAACACCACTTAGTGTAGTCAACATCCTCCCTTTTCATATTATCCCACCAATAATGACCATGATGTTTTCATTATATTTTTTTGTGTCGATAATTTATATATAATTTAGAACTATGAGATTCATCCATCATATGCTTCTTTATCTCTCCTATTTATGGGACAAATAACTTTGTACAAAATTTCAGTACACATTCTTGATCAATATTGAACTCAAGAAACTTCTCATTCTTCGTAGCATGTATCTTATTTTGTAAAAAGGATCTTCTCTTTGAGATATCTTGATCTTAACGTAGTAAGGATGGATAATAAATAAATTGGGATTGGGTTTATGATGTACATTCCCTTACAATTCCCATGTCTAACATTACTATATCCTTGATCAACAAATCTTTGTAAGTCCTCATCATTTTCAGCACAACAAGGTATTTCTTATTTAATGAATCAACAACTTTGTTTTCTCTAATGGGGTGATAATTAATTGAACAGTCATAGTACATATGAATTTCGAACCATATTGTTTTTATTATGTTTAATTCATTTTACTTTAATACATACTTAAAACATTGTTGGTTTGTGTATATATCTCATTTTTTCTCATAAATATAGTTCCATCATATTTTCAGAAAAAAAATAACTAGAACAAAATACAGGTCATATATAAGATAGTTCCTCTCATGGGGCATTAATTATCGAGATTCATAAGCAATAACCTTATCATTTTTCATGAGGATGCACTCAAGCCATTTCATAGATGCATCACTATAAATAAGAAAACCTTATACGATAGTGGATAGAGTTATGAAAGATGTAGTAACTAGTATCAAATTTAGTTCTTGGAATCTTTCTTCACACTCTCTATCTAAATGAACTTATATCCCTTTAGAGTTAACATGATTAGTGGATTAAAAATTCATGAAAATATTATCACAAATCATCCATAATATACTAACAAACTAAGGAAACTATGAATATTAGTTACTGTTATTGGATGAGGCCACATCTTTATAGACTATTCCATTGAAGCGTCAACTGATATTCCTACATTGGTTACAATGATCCTGAAGAATGAAACTTTTTGTAACTATAAATCGCATTTAATGAATTTTACAAGCAACTTATTATTCCATTGAGTTTCAAATATAACCCTTAGATGATCCTTATGCCCCTATAAAGATTTATAATATATCATAATAGCACCAATAAAAACCACAAAAAATTTATCAAGGTAGTCTTTAAATACTCGATAAATAAAATAGATAAATATTTTAGGAGAATTAGTCAAGCCGAAGGGAATAAGAAAAAAATCCTAATCCTTGTATCTTGTTTGAAAAGATATATTTAGAATATTTCCATCATCACCGTCAATTGATGATACTCATAATGGAGGTAAATCATGGAGAAGAAATGAGTCCCACAAAGGTAATAAAAAAATAATCAATCCTTGGGAGAGGGTACTAGTTCTTCACTATGATAATGTTATGTTCTCTATAATCAGTGCATATCCATATTGATCTATCATTATTCTTTACAAAGAGAACAGGTGATCCGCTAGGAGACACACTTGGTCAGATAAATCCCATCTCTGGAAGATCTTGATGTTTTTCTTTAATTCCTCGAACTCTATATTTTCCATTCAATATGGGGACTTCAATATCATCTTGGATCCAGGTATAAGTTCTAAGGAGAACTCTAACTCTCATTCTAGGTTAGTTCTAGATAAATTTTTTGAAATACATCAATGTATTCCAAAATTATTGGGAAATTTTGTGTCATTATACACTACTGGAAATCCCATTTTTACCAATGCTTATATCCCAACGGTTTTTCAAACTGTTGGGAATGGTTATATATACCAACGGTTTTAAGAAAACCGTTGGTATAGAGGCTTTTATGAAAAATTTTACCAACGGTTTATAAAACCGTTGGTATAGGCCTCCATTAAGACACTTTTACCAACAGTTATACAATAACCGTTTGTATATGTTGGAATCTGTACCAACAGTTTGTGTAAACCTTTGGTATAGGCCTTAGGTAAACATACATTCCCAACGCTTTTTAAAAACTGTTGGGAAAGTATTCCCCTAAATCCAGTAGCCCCTTCGCTCGATTGCAGTCCCCCTTCGCTAGACTGCATCCCTAAATTGAAGCTCTTCCGATGCACTCTTGTTACCCAGTCTCTGAAACTCCATCCATCCTCTTCAATCAAACAATTTTTCTGTTCTACACATTAAATATGTAAGTTCTAATGTTCTTCATCTATTTTCTTATTTCTTATTTTGATTTGACCTAAACGTCTCGGATCTCTCTATACAAGGACTCAGAAACTCGTTCCACTCATAGATCCATCTTAAATCAAACAATATTTTAGTTATACACTCTAAATATGTAAGTACTACCTTAGTTTTAATGTTTTGCATCTATTTTTTTTCTGTTTTAATTTGCTATAAACTAGGTTGTGTTGTTTATGGCATGCGAAGGTTAGTGATATTGAGGATGAATTGGATGTTGGTTGGGTGATGGATTGGAATTGTGATGTTTTTTGGATTATGTTTTGTTAATTTAAAATGAATTATTTGGGGATTTGCTCCCTTTAACAGAGCCCCAACTCCTCATGGACCCTGGACACCCCCCCCCCCTCTTGGACCCTGGAAAGTCCCCCCCTCCTGGAACTTGGACAGTCTGGCCCCCCTCTTTCATGAAACTTGGACATCCCCCCCCCCCCCCGGACCCTAGAAAACCCCCCTCCACCCTCCTCCCAAGACCTTGTATAGTCCCCCATCCTTCTTGGACCCTAGGAAGCCCCCACCCTCCACCCTGGACCCTGGATAGCCCCCCTCCTGGATGGACCCTGGACAGCCCACCCTCCTTCCAGGACCATGGACAGCCCCTTCTCCCCTTCTCCTTGACCCCGGACAGCCCCCCGCCCCCATCCTGGACCCTGGACAGCCCCCACCCCTCCTCCTAGACCTTGGAAATCCCCCTCATCCCCCTCCTCAACCACCAAATACCCACCCACTTGAAAACATTGACCCACAAACTTGGACATGCTTCATTTTCTATAAAAAGATAGATTTGTCCTCAAACCACCTCAATAATATCCTAAACAATTCTTATAATGTGTTATTTACCACATAACATCCAATTATATTCCAAGTCACTAGTCTATCCTCCCTTGGCTAGATTTTAGAAAAAGCGTTCAACCTTAAAGATCCAAATAAAAATAAATTGATATAAGACATTTGATAATGGATTAAAATTTCAAATTGGGATCCAATGAGGAATATTTGAGATATTATGCATCATGTCCATGAGTAAATCCATTTTTATATTTCCGATAAGTTATTTTTCACAATTTTCACACATTAATTGTTTGTAAAAATGGGAAATTTTTTTTAAAGGTTCTAATATATAAAAATGAATCTATTTGTGGAAACAGCTTAACCAACAATGTCTATCTTGTCTGCCTCTTCCATGATCATCGATGTGCATGTCCCGTATCCATCTGACCTCGCACGACGGGTGATCAGCGTCTGGCTGATGACGAGCGCCAGATTCATTTACTTCCACACCAGATTCACGCCCGCTATGCTCCTGAAGTGATCAATCCCACTCAGTGTCAGGCTGATGACGAGCACAAGATTCTCTTACTTCCACACCAGATTTACACTCGCTACGCTCCAGATGTGATCAATCCCACAAAGTGTCCATGTGATCTTGATGACCCGGCCACCAGTCCTTGTAAGAGGCAGAGGAGTTTTGAGCTGATGGACAAAGACGATTGACCAATGTCCATCCATCTGGATGAAGATGTAAAAAATAGAGCTTCCTGGGAGGCAACCAATATTCAAGAGTTTCATCATTTTTCTTTTTTTACTTTGTTTTAGGAAATAAACATAGATTGTATGCAACAATTGTTTAGCTGCTTCTGATCTGTATGTGCACTTTTCATTACTCTGCATGATTGCATCTATATTGTCTGATCCTCATGTTATTTTTTATGACATGATGAGGGTATGTGATGTCTATGTGTAGATTTTACAGGTACATAAGTATGTGCACTTCTCATTATTCCCTTCTTTCAGTGCTTAGGCCGATGGTACAAGAGAGGTTTTTACCAGAGGTAGACGAGCATCTCCGCGTACCCGACTAGACCCATCCCGTCCAACCAAACACATTGGGATTCTATTGAAACTTAAGGGAAACAATCCATGGGTCAAATATGACGTGTATAAGTCAACCCCACCTCAATAAAAGGCACGGTGTGGCCAGGATCACTCAAACTGCCTCTCTTTTGTTCAAAATTGACTTATTTATAAGTGAAATCAACAACTGACATATGGGAAACCGACCAAACACCTTCGGATTGGTTTGAAACTTTAGGAAAACGATCCATGCGTCATATATGACATGTAAAAGTCAACTACGCCTCAATCTGATGCATGGTGTGGCCGGTATCACTCCAAGTGTATGTATTTTGTTTAAAATGGACAATATATTACGTACATACACAAAGCCAATCAAACAGCTTTTGATTGTGTTGATACTTTTTAACAATGATCCCTGACTCATATGTGACGTGTACGTGTCAACCCCGCCTCAATTAGAGGCCCGGTGTGGCCGATACCACTCAAAGTGTCTCTGTTTTGTTAAAAATGGACTTAATTTTAAGTGAAATCAACAAATGACATACCGCAAACCAAACAAACGCATTTGTATTCTGTTGAAACTTAAGGAAAACGATCAATGAGTCAATTGTGACATGTATGAGTCAACTCCGCCTCAATACGAGGCTCAGTGTGTCCGACACCACTCAAAATGCCTCTGTTTTGTTAAAAATGGACTGAATTTTAAGTGAAATCAACAACTGACATACGATAAATCGACAAAACGCAATAGGATTCTATTGATACTATAGGAAAACGATCCATGGGTCATATGTGATGTGTACGAGTCCACTTGACTCAATCCAAGGCGTGGTGTGGACGGTACCATTCAAAATGTATCTTTATTGTTCAAAATGTCTTTAATTTTAAGTGAAAATAACAACTGACATATCGAAAACCGACCAAATACGTTCCAAATATGTTTAAACATTAGAAAAATGATACATGGGTCATATGTGATGTGTACGAGTCAACCCCACCTCAATCCAAGGCACGGTGTGGCTGGAACCACCCAAACTGTCCCTATTTTGTTTAAAATGGACAATATTTTACGTACATATGCCAAATAGATCAAACGGATTCTAATTGTGTTGATAATTTTTTCACAACGATCCATGACTCAATTGGGATGTGTACGAGTCAACTCCACCTCAATTTGAGGCCCAGCCAGGCCGACACCACTCAAAGTGCCTCTGTTTTGTTAAAAATGCTCTTAATTTTATGTGAAATCAACAACTGACATACAACAAACCGACCAAACTCATTTGGATTATATTGAAACTTAAGGAAAACAATCCATGAGTCAAATGTGATGTGTATGAGTAATCCTCGCCTCAATATGTGGCCTAGTGTGGCCGAAACCACTCAAAGTGCCTCTTTTTTTTAAATGTACTTAATTTTAAGTGAAAACATCAACTGTCATACGGAAAAATGACCAAACACATACAGATTGTATTGAATCTTTAGAAAAACGATCCATGGGTCATATTTGATGTGTACGAGTCAATCCCACCTCAATCCGAGGCACCGTGGGGGCGAGACCACCCAAATTGCCTCTCTTTTGTTGAAAATGGACTAAATTGTAAGTCAAAACAACAACTGACATATGGGAAACTGAACAAATTCGTTCCAAATCTATTTAAACATTAGCACAACGATCCACGGGTCATATTTGATGTGTAAGAGTCAATCCCGCATCAATCCGAGGTGCGGTGTGGCCGACACCACCCAAACTATCTCTCTTATGTTTAAAATGGACAATATTTTACGTTCATATGTCAAACCGATCAAAAGGATTCTGATTGTGTTGATATGTTTGGACAATGATCCATGACTCATATGTGACGTGCAAGAGTCAACCCCGCCTCAATCCGAGGCCCGGTGTGGCCGAAACCACTCAAAGTGCCTCCGGTTTGTTAAAAATGGACTTAATTTTAAGTGAAAACAACAACTGACATATGCCAAACTGACCAAATGCATTCGGATTATATTGAAACTTATGGAAAATGATCCATGAGTCAAATGTGACCTGTACGAGTCAACCATGCCTCAATCCGAGCCGCGGTGTGGCTGGGACCACTCAAACTGTCTCTCTTTTGTTCAAAATGGACTAAATTGTAAGTGAAATCAACAACTGACATAAGATAAACCTACCAAACGACCTCAGATTCTATCGAATGTTTTGGAAAACGATTCATTTGTCATATGTGATGTGTGCGAGTCAACCTCGCCTCAATTCGAGGCTCCGTGTGGACGGGACCACCCAAAATGCCTCTATTTTGTTCAAAATGGACAATATTTTACATACATACGCCAAACGGATAAAACAGATTCTGATTGTGTTGAAACTTTAGAAAAATTATCCATTTCTCATATGTGACGTGTACAAGTAAGCCCCGCCTCAATCTGAGGCCCGGTGTGGCCGACACCACTCAAAGTGGCTCTCTTTTGTTTAAAATGGACATAATTTTATGTGAATACAACAACTGACATATGTCAAAACAACCAAACGCCTTCATATTCTGTTGAAACTTTAGGAAAACGATCCATGTGTCAGATGTGACGTGTTAGTGTCAACCTCGCCTCAATCCGAGCCGCAGTGTGGCTGGGACCACTGAAACTGTCTCTCTTTTGTCGAAAATGGACTAAATTGTAAATGAAAACAACAACTGACATACTCCAAACCAACAAAACGACTTTTGATTATGTTGAAACATTAGGCAAACGATCCATGGGTCATATGTTACGTGTACGAGTCAACCCCGCCTCAATCTGAGTTGCAGTGTGACCGGGAACACTAAAACTGTCTCTCTTTTGTTCAAAATGGACTAAATTGTAAGTAAAATCAAAAACTGACATACGGTAAACCGACAAAACGCCTTCGGATTCTATTGAAACATTTGGAAAATAAACCATGGGTCATATGTGACGTGTTCAAGTCAACCGCACCTCAATCCGAGGCACTGTGGGGCAGGGACCACCCAAACTACCCCTATTTTGTTCCAAATGGACAATATTTTACGTACATAGGCCAAACCAATCAAACGGATTCTTATTGTGTTGAAACTCTAGGAAAATGATCCTTGGCTCATATGTGACGTGTACGAGTTAAGCTTGCCTCAATACAAGGCCTGGTGTGGCCGACAATACTCAAAGTGCCTCTCTTTTTTTTGTTAAATGTACTTAATTTTAAGTGTAAACAACAACTGACAAACGAAAAACTGACCAAACACCTAAGGATTCTATTGAAACATTAGGAAAATGATCCATGGGTCATATGTGATGTGTACGAGTCAACCCCGCCTCAATCGGAGGCCTAGTGTGGCCGACACCACTCAATGTGCCTCTATTTTGTCTAAAATGGACTTAATTTTAAGTGAAAACAACAACTGACATACGCCAAACCAACCAAACACCTTCAGATTCTGTTGAAACATTTTTAAAACGATTCATGAGTCATATTTGATGTGTATGAGTCATCCTTTCCTCAATATGAGCCGTGATGTGGTCGGGACCACTCAAACTGTCTCTCTTTCGTTCAAAATGGACTAAATTGTAAGTGATATCAACAAATGACATATGAGAAACCTACCAAACACCTTTGGATTATGTTGACACTTTAGGAAAACAATACATGGGTCATATGTGATATGTACGAGTAATCCCTGCCTCAATCGAAGGCGTCGTGTGGCCGAGACCACCCAAACTGACTCTCTTTTGTTCAAAATAGACAATATTTTACGTACATACGCCAAACCGATCAAACGGATTCTGATTATGTTGAAATTTTACGAAAATGATCCACGACTTATCTGTGATGTCTATGAGTCAACCCCACCTCAATCCGAGGCCCAGTGTGGCCGACACCACTCAAAGTGCCTTTATTTTGTTTAAAATGAACTTAATTATTAGTGAAAACAACAACTAACATAAGCCAAACCAACCGAACAATTTATGACTCTATTGAAACATTAGGAAAACGATCCATGGGACATATGCGACATGTAAGAGTCAACTACGCCTCAATCCGAGCCACGGTGTGGCTAGGACCACTCAAACTGTCTCTCTTTTGTTGAAAATGGACTGAATTGTAAATGAAATCAACAACTGTCTTACGGGAAATCAACCAAATGCATTCGGATTCTATTGACACTTTAGTAAAACGATCCATGGGTCATATGTGATATGTAAAAGTCAATCCCGCCTCAATCCGAGGCACGGTGTGGCTGACACCACCCAAATTGTCTCTCTTATGTTAAAAAAGGACAATATTTTATGTACATTTGCCAAACCGATCAAATGGATTCTGATTGTGTTGAACCATTAGAAAAACGATCCATGGCTAATATGTGATGTGTAAGAGTCAACCAAGCCTCAATACGAGGCCCAGTGTGGCCATCACTACTCAAAGTGTCTCTCTTTTGTTTAAAATGGACTTAATTTTAAGTGAAAACAACAACTGACATATGCCAAACCAACCGAACACCTTCAGATTCTATTTAATCATTAGGAAAATGATCCATGAGTCATATTTGATTTGTAAGAGTCAAATCTGCCTCAATCTGAGCCGCAGTGTGGCCGGGACCACTCAAATTGTCTCTCTTTTGTTAAAATGGACTAAATTGTAAGTTATATCAACAACTGACATACGGGAAATGGACCAAACACCTTCAGATTCTGTTGAAATGTTAGGAAAACGATCCATGGGTCATATGTGATGTTTACGAGTCAACCCTGCTTCAATTAGTGTCACTGTGGGGCCGGTACCACCCAAATTGTCTCTCTTTTGTTCAAAATGGATAATATTTTACGTACATATGCCAAACCGATCAAACGGATTCTGATTGTATTGAATCTTTAGGAAAATGAATCATGGATCAAATGTGAAGTGTACTAGTCAACCACGCCTCAATCTGAGGCTCGGTGAGGCACTTATGGAGTCACAAGTGATGAGACTCCTAAGAAAATACCTTTTCACCATATATTAGAAAAGTTGTTGTCATATGAAGATTGAAATGGGTGTAAATAATATTTGAGTTATGAAACTCTTATTCAACTATACTGGATGATTGTTGTAATATGAAGATTGAAATGGGGAATTATTCACCATGTCTCTAATAAAAGTGGGGGTCTTTTGTTGTTGTTTTATGTTTTTCACTATTTTAAGTGTTGTTTTGTATGTAGGTGTATGCACTGGAGGGGCTGCTGTGTAACAATTCTGGTAATACACAATACCAACGGTTCAATAAACCATTGGTAAAAAAACTATCATAATGGTTACAAACCATTTTATAGTATTTTTTATTGAACATATGCCAACAGTTTCATTGAAACCGTTGGGAAAAAAACTATACAAACGGTTGTAAACTGTTGGTATAATATCAAAATCATAGAATTACCAACGGTTCTAAACTGTTGGGTAAACCTATACCAATGGTTCAACAAGAACTGTTGGCAAATGAAAACATAGGGTGGGCTATTCCAACAGTTTAGTTCAAACTGTTGGTATAGATCTTTCCCCACGCCTTACTTCCCTACGATTTAGACAAACGTTGGTATAGAATATACCAATGGTTTTCCAGCCTATACCAACGGTTTAGAACCGTTGGTATATCCTCCATTTCCAGTATAGATAATCTCATTCCCTCCTCCCTCTCCTCCAATTAAGTTTATAAATAAGGATATCAGAGGTACTTCTAGAGAAATATCAAGACACGATATCTATCCTTTAAAACTATCTATAGGTTTTCCATTCGATACTTTTTATATTTTCTTACTTTTACATCTTATCTTAGAAATATACATTGAGTTACAGTATATCCCTAGTATAGTGTAGAATTCCACCGTGGGAATGACTTCTAGATTGGTGATGATATTTTACTCACAAAATTTAATAATGGAGTTTCTTTACATTTTTTATGATGTTATAATCCCTCCAAGAGTGTTGATTGAGAACTCTACATCTATCATCTCAGGGATTGATTCTATATTCATTGAAAAATTGGATGAAATGAAGGAATGCAAAGAACCAGAATCAAACAATGTACATTATAGCTTGGAGGGAACAATGTGCTTACCTACCACCACATTATTTGGAGTCTCTACTTCTTCATTCCTGATAGAAAATGATCCAAAATTATTCCTTGGTCTCTTTTGAGGCTGATGGTGGTTCCTTCCATTATCATCTTATTTAGACATCGATTGGAAAAGTGGGAATGTTGTCCACAGTTGAATAATTGAACTTCTAACTGGGCATGCCGTGTCTCACCTTTTTTTTCTAGTTTTGATAAGTTTAGAATTCACCTCACCATGATTGTTTTGATTAATATGTCCATATCTTCTTCATTTTTAGCATTTACCACTCCCATGAAATTAGCATCTTGAAGACTTCTTCACACATTTTTTCACGTGAGAATTTTCAATTTCTTTTCTTATATCTGATGATCATAGTACTTCCTGGATTCTTTCTCCATTTCACTCTTTTTTTCATTCGATCTATGTGACCACCACATCAACCTAAAATCAAATTCAATCTTCATATAACTCCACACTATCATCTCATATATTTCATTATCTTGTACACTATATTCCTCTACAGTTGGGGTCTCATTCCACAAAGGAATCTATCAACCATTCCCTATGTATTCATAAAAATATTGAGGGGTATTTATCAAGCCTTGTAAAGTTCATCTCATAGCATTCCACCGATTAATTTTTCTTCTTCTGAAGCACAATGAACTCTTTCTCTATTTTTTCACATTTATCTAGAAAGTATTGATTTAAAAATATTTTTTTAACTATTCCAACTCCATAGCATCTATCTCCGTTCTTGGATTCATGTTTTTAATTAGTTTCCACCACTAATAATCTTCTACTTCTAAGAGGTATACTTCTAGGGTAACATTATCTAGCTCTAAACAGTGGAATACATAAAATATATTTCTTATAGAGCTTATACATTGTTCAGAAATCAATGTGTTAGTAGATCCACTAAAATTAGGTGGTTGTTGACACATGATGGACTCAATATAAATTTGTTACATTTGTGGTGAATCAAGTATATCAACTTGATTTAATTTATTTTTTACAACTTTAGTTAGTTCATTCATCATTTTCATGAAGTTTTTCATTCCATATTCTATCAGAACACTATTTTTTCATCATCTATCGTACTCATTATTTATGTAGTTCCACCAATTTCCCACTATTTTCCTAAAAAAAGAAAAACATAGTGAGAAAATGTTACTTTTAATAATTCCAAAATTCTAAAAGAATTTTAAGTCTTAAAAAAACATTCTTAAATATTTTATTAATATATGTTAATTCAATTTTCTATATATCCTTCTTAATGGTTCTTCAAAATCGTGTTATAAACCAAAAATATCCCATGAGAGTGTCAGTCCTGGTGTGCAACAAGTCCCTTTGGAATCTACTAGTTTCTGATCGATTCTTGTTAAATGTAGTATTTTTTGGTATTACACCTATGTACATCGGTGATTGATCCCCATCCAAATATAGTATCCAGATAGCGATGTATTTACCTAGAAACCAATTACATAATACTTAACAAAATACTAGGACATTTTTCTATATTTTGACTTATCCCTAGGGGTGTTAACAATTTTTTCAAGTCCTAATTTCTATAATTAACTAAACCATCCATTGATACCAAATATGGAATCCAGCCTTTTTATTACGTAATAATTCATAACATGATAAAATAAAAGGATATTTTAAAGTTTAGTATCTCTGAAATAAGGCGCATAATACAATAAAACATAAAAACTTATTATAAATAAAATTTAAATGCATCATCATGGGTTCACCCTATGTTACTTTTACTTCATCTCATATCCCGGGGACATACATCAAAGTAAAGGGGTGATCATGAATCTCAGTTGGGGAATATGTAAGAGAGACATATAGATTGTAACCTTGATATATATCAATAAGAACATAATAATAATGAATGAACAAGAGGTATATAATAATAATAACATGAAGCATACAATGTAAATGTGGACAAAACATTTAAATGATACATTCCTAATCATATCCCTATGTTTTAACATCATTGTGTCATAAAAGAAAATTACCAAGGTTATTCACCGAGGTATGTTAAGATATGTCATATATATATAGATTAATCTCTATACCCACTACATTGGATTTTAATCAGGGAACACCCTTCATATGTATTAATTTCATGTGAGCTATATAGATCACAAAAAATCATTTATTTTAAAACCTATGGAGAATAATTAATGGGTTTTTTATAAAAATAATGTAATACAAAAGTACTTAGAGACATAATTATTGTGAAATTTTTCACACATGAAAATGGAATGTGGGATTAATTTATGTAAATACACAAAAAAATAAATAATTAGTAAAAATATGTGGATACCCCTTGGAAATTAATTATTTTGGGTATTCACACAAATAAAATAATTGGCAATTTTTCAAGTAAAATATAGAAATTGGATAAGTAAACTCAGCAGCATAAAGAGTATAAAACATGGTTATAGAAAATTTTAAAATGAGGGGGAATGAAGGTTTCTCATTGATAAAAAACTATTATTATAATAATGGGATAATATAAAGTAATAAAATAACTTCTTTTTTAGTTATAATACATTCCACAAAAGGGGACATTAATGGAAAAGATAAGTGGAGATTTATTTCACCTTAAAGTTTTATTCTAAAAACATATGGATAGAACATTTGGGTCCTGAGGACACCATAAAAGTCTAATTGGGAGGAAAATACATTAAAATTTCTTAAAGAATGTATTTTTAGTAAAGGGGAGTGGTCAAATGGGTGGGTATTTATAAAACAACTGAAATAATTGTTTAATAATTTCTACATATAGGACTTGAAAATATAGTTTGTGGAAAATAAAATACCATTGGATTAACAATGATTTTTTCTCATGGTTTTGGAAAATTGAGTCTAATTTTTTGATATTTTAAAATATCAGGATCGAAATCCACTTTTTAATTCTTTTTTTCCATGAAAATTAAATTATCCACAAAGTAATGTTTTTAAAAAATATTTTTCCACTATAGACATTGGAATGTAACATATAGGTTTAGAAATTAATTAAAATATATTAAAATAATTAAATTTAATAATAAAAAATTTGTTAGTTCTTGTATTATGTTTAAATAATTATTTAATCAATATGATATAAATACAAAGTCATAAAATTTATCTAAAAATGAAAAATGTATTTTTATTATTTAAAATCTGTATTTAAGAAAATTATCATAAACTCACACTATCCTAATTTCAAAAATCTGATTTCAAATATAATATTTAATTTTTTTTAATAATACATCCCTAAATATGATAATTTTAACTTTTAAATATAAAAATGATTATTTATTTGAAATAGTAATTTTTTAAGCACAGTCAAATTTGTAACACTTATAAAAACATTTATAGGCCATTATAAATTATTTTCTCATTTATATCAAGATAATAATATTTTAAAATACTATTTTATTTAATAAAATATTATTTATAATCAATTAGTTTATTATAAAATTGTATATATTTTTTAGAAAAAATCAATTATGTTTTATTTCCATCCAAAAATTAATTTATCATATCCATCTAAAATAAATATATATTTAATTAATAAAAACTATTATTAAAAGGAATTTATGTAATAATTATTTTATTTATACAAATGAAATTACACTTTTTTTAAATAATTCATGGACATGTAACCCCTTATTAATCTTTCATACACACTGAGGGTAAGGTGTGTGATGGTAGTAGTTTTATGGGGTGTCTAAGCTAACATCGATCGAGTAGTAATATCTAATAAATGTAACTTCTCTCATAGTAGATTTCATTCAATCTTAATATGTTGAAGCTTATCTTGGTATTGGTAAAGGATAAACCCCATTGGAACTACCTCTCTCCCATGTTCTTACAAATGGGCTTCTAAAGGTATAAGTCTACGTGTTGAGTCCACTGATTCTCTTTTTTATATCAACAATCCTCTTTCATTACTACTTAAAATCAATAACTATAATGGTATAATTTTCACCCATGGTATTAGTTACCATTGGTAAAATTTACCAATGGTTATATTGTCTAAAGGTAATATTTGATCATTGGTCACATAATGGTCTAATCCCATTGGCCACATTTCCCTTTATACCATATAAATAACATTTCATTTTTTTCACTCAATATTCACTACAATTTCTATTAAGGTTATAATTTCATTTTCTAATATGTTTGTTAGTTTACTAATATTTTATTTCATTTAGATAGTTTTTTTCATGGGGGTGATGATTATAATGGATTGGTGTGGTCCATATTTTCTAATTTTATCTATTATATTTTATATTTTTTTTACAATTGTAATGTTTGGAATTTTAATTGGCTTCATAAAAGACTAATGTAATGGCCATTTTTAATGAGATAAAATTTTTCTAGTTTAACTTTATTTAGTATTTTTATATTATGTTTTAACATATAAAACTAATTTATTTAGGAAAAAAAATATCATTTAATGTCTTGGGTCATTATAACACCCAATTATGATATACTATGAAAATATAAAGGAAAAATGGGAATGACGTTGTAACTTAAAACATGTCATCAAAAACCTAATTCAAGGATAACAACTAAGAAAACATAACATAAATTTCTTTGGATAACCTACCAGGAACTATAAAATTAATCTCGTGGTATTAAAACATTACCCAGTACATTGTATTGCTATATAACACTGAGATAACCCATCACTTTCATATCATGTACATGCATATGTGTGACTCATAGATTATTCAATATACAATCATATTTTACAACATTTAACACCATGATTAAAGAGTTTGGGATACATAAATGAAGTTACATAATAAATTAATTATAGGTGCACCTTCATTAATACCATTGAGTGGAAATGGAGATGAGAATCACAAAACAAAAGTTTGGTATTGAAAATCACAGGATAATTTTGGCATCATAACGGGCTACTTAAAGATTCAATAGAGGGATTAATGAGAGTTATAGGGGTATATAATCATTTTAACATAATAATTTTGGTAATATATATGTAATAAAAAATTCCAACATGAAAAAGTGGAATTAAAAGGCATAATACCAAGAAAGTTATTTAATAAAGAGGAGAAGGATATCATCAATTACCTAGAGAGGGTGTTTCCAAAAGCTCTGGAGGAGAATATTGGGAGATTATGGATAACGTTTTAGGGATATAGAGAGGATATAGAAGATATATTTCATGATAAAAAGATTTTTAGTGAATATAAATGTAATTTTGGGTGGGTTATATAGGAAAATATAGGGGAGTTCATTATTTTTTTTCCAAACTTAGGTTTTGGACTATTTATAATAAAGTATTCAAAAACACAATCCATACCATAGTCTTTTCTCATAGTTTCTGAAAAAGTCAATTTTTTTTTAATTATTTTACATGTTTCAGTATCATTTCATTTAAATATTATTGTGGGGGATGTATAAGTGAGTCACATCCATAACGATTTAGTTTTAAAACCTTAATATATAATAATGGTTTTGGAGGATTCATAAATCATTTATAAAATTAATCGAATAACTTAAAAAAAATTATTATAAATAAGAAATATATATTTGGTCATTGATACCCTTTATGTTATATATTACATCACTTTAAGTTCAGTATTATTTCATAATTCACACAATATATTTATTCTATATTTAATTTTTACCCAAAAATTATAATATCCCCAAAAATTATTAAAAAATGAACATTCGATGATTTCAATGTGATTACATCAAAAATAATATTTATTTTATCCAAAAAAAATATCTAATTATTAAAATTTACACTTTAAAATAAAAAATCCATATTTATTTAAAAAAACAAATATTTTAAAATAATTATCCTTTTTCCCTAACAAAAATTATTTTTCACTTAATAAGATTATTTTATCATTTATATATAAGAAATACTATTTAATAATTATTATTTATTTATATAAAATTAATTTAAAAAATTCATGGATTCAAAAAAGTTATTATCATTATTGAAAATATATATTTTTCAAAAATATAATTAATGTTTTATCATATTAAAGACTAATTTTTAAAAAACATGTTATTTAATCAATTATTAAGTAAAAATAAAATAGTAAAAATTGAATAAATATTTTATTGAATAAATATATAAAAAAACATACAATTAGTATATTCATACATATCCCTTAATTACACCAGTGAACTCTATAAGGGTATGGTGTGTGATCGTGATATTTTCATGGGGTGGTTTGAAAATTATGGTTTGGGTTGTTACAAAATTGGTTAAAATTGTAAATATAGTAATGATAAATGGTTTAATGTATGATTAATGTGAATTTAATTACCATTATTCACAAAAGACAATTTAATGTGATTTTAATTCTCAAAACACATTTATGATTGATTCATTGTGATTTTCTTGGGTAAGATGTGACAACTGAGTGGTGGTGGGGTGAATCAATCATCCATTTTATTTTAATTTTTTTCTTTTTTCTTATTTTTAACAAACATCGATGTCCAGTTAAATTTTTATAATATCCTAATATTATATCTCACCCTTTCCTAAATATATATAATGTAAAATTCAAAATAAAAATTATTTATAAGCTTTATCCTTGAAAGCCTACTCCTTTATAGGTTTCGGTGATGCCTCAAAACATGCATTCTCCACTATGAATCACCTAACTACATTGAATAGTATATCTCATATAAATATTGATGAGTAATATATTGAAATACTCATTATATAATATACTAAAATACATAGTCATCATGTTTCCAAAACATCGGACTCCATATATTTTTCTTGTAATTGCATCCCATCAACAAACGTTATCTTTAGAAAAGTTTCTTCTGGACACCACTCAGTGGGTTATTTATACTTCTTCCTAACTTTTATTCAAGTTTCTTCTTGTATACTACTTTAAATGGATTTAGAATATATCTTCTCATGTTTTAGATTTACATCCCTATTATCCTTCAATTCTGCACCTCATATGTTTTCTTTGATGATCTCTTCACCGTAGAGACACTCACTATGTTAGTGAATCATATTGGATTTTAAATCATCCTCAATGATATAAACGAATCATGGTGCTTATCCTATATTCTTCCTCAATTCACTAGACCTCCTTGATGAAATCAGTTTTTTCTTTGAAACACAGTCAACATTCTCTAGGATTTCACTATCAGGGCATCTCACACATTTTTATCTTTCTTCTATATATATATATATATTTATATCCATATATAGATAAATTGAATTTTTAGTGAATATTATTTTCAAAATACATGAATTATTATTCACTTAAAAACTAAATAGATAATCTTAATCTTTCATTGACTATCAAATCACCTCTTTGTTCATGATTTAAATATAATTAAGACTCTAATCCTTTATTCACAAGTAATATTGAAATATTTATATCTCTGTCATCTCTTTTCATCCCTCTATAAAAGTAATCATATAAATCTCATGTAACTTAATTATATTGTTTAAATATCACCAGAATTTAATCTCATTTATAGAACTTGAATGGCTCATGTCTTCTTCTTCTTGTTTATGTGATTATAAATAACTATATTATATTATTATCATATTCATATATCACATAATTTTAGAAAGTTATATTTAGCATGCATGATATGCATGACACTTCACATGGTGGTCCATTTTATTTTCTCCCGAAATATCAAACAAGCACACAGCCTAAAAACTTTAGGTCATTCCATAATGTCGCATGCATAATGAAACTATTCTCTCTCATCCATACATGGATTTCATTTTTCTTTTAAAGAACTCACAATTATCTTGAATTCATACAAGTGTAGATGAATGTATGATACATGCTATTTTATATAAAAATATTTGGTCCTATATTCTAGATCTTTAATTTAACTCAAAAGTTTCATCCCATGATTTTTGAATTATTTCTTATACTCATGTAATGTTATCCTTCATTTGGTCAGTCGACCTATCTTCATATAGTTAATCAGTTTTTAACATGACATGTGCAATGATTATGTGATCCCTTGAATATTGAAGTTATTTAGAGCCTCATTATTAATTTCATCCAAAACATTCATGGTAGCTTCTGGTTACTCAGGTGGTTAGTTCATCTTCACATTCATGGTAGACCTAAAACTCATAAAGAAGTCGATCTGGGTTTGTACAAGTGGTTGATCACCCTTTGTTTGTTTTCAATACCATTAAACCCTTCATGTTAATATGTGTGTTTTATCTTATCCCCATTATTAATAATAAATATAAAGGAATTTAGGGGTTAAATATAAATTATTTTCACTTAAATATTAATGAAATAGTTTTATTACCATAATAACTCTATCCCTCTATTAAAATATAAATTTCAACCTAATTCAGTTGTGAGAGAATGATGGAAACACACACTCTTTAGAAAAGAGACATTATTTTTTCTACTCATCAGGAACATAAGTTAACAAATGTGTCTGTTTATTGCAAGATAAAGGAAATTTAATTCCCTATAATCTAATGAAAAACATCAACCAACACTTCCCCTTGGATAATATATTTTCAATATAAAAACATGACTGAAAATTGTGATTAGAATACCTAAAATTCTAATTATTGTTCGAGTACCAAAATTTCTATATATTTAAAAATTTTCCATTTCTTTATTGAATATATTAATTATATCCAAATGTCTCATATAACCAGTAATACCCATTAAACAATGATTCTCTTCTATATTGGTGAGTTTTTTCATTAAATTCTTCTTACTATCCAGAAATATTTTAACATCTATTTAGAATTATAATAGATGTTTTTTTCTATTTTCAAAACCAACATCTCTATATGTTGGAGTAAAACTTTTACAGTATCCTTTAGTATGAAATGCTTAATATTTTTCATTAGTTACTATAAATAATAGTGAACGAAATTTAGTATCATTGGAAAAATTAGACACAGTTTATACCACATTTTTAGGAATGGTTTTTTCGATAGCCTTAGACATATCATCATGAATATCAACTACTTTGACATAATATTATCCCATATTCCTAGATTAATTTTTATCATTAACTATTAAATATTGATCCTCATTTATTATTTATCATTTTCATCCAATTTTACACTAATATATTCTCAAATTTATCTTCTTTTGTAAGACTTACATTAATAATTTTGATATATTCTATGATAAAACTGATCTCGAGATCTTCACTTATTTTATCCATATCATATAGTGTTTCCATTTTCATGAGAAAGGAATTTTTCTATAGGCATGACACAAATTATGATATTATCATACATACAGTATAGATTTCATCAATTTCCCCACCACTACATAATGTGTACTCTTTCCATTTTTCCATATAAATAAAATCAGTATGTTAATGAAGGAAATCATCATAATATAAATCACTTTAAGAATGTTGATTATTCACAATATTTCATGATTTCAAATTTATTATATAAATTATTGGTGACATATTCATTATCTTATTTTTTATAAGTAATCATCGTCTTCATCACTCTTAGATTTATTTTATTTTTTTAGAAAAATCAATTGAAATATTCCTATTTATCATCCATTCAAACCAGAGAAGTGAAAATGAGGATAAAGGATAGAAGCTTGAATGAAATATTGCTCAATTTGAATTGACTGAAGAGAATATGATTGAATCTTGGCATAATCTTGATTTCTAATGGACTTTTTCAACCCATCATGTGAAAGATCATTCCCACCTTGTCAGTTTGAACCTAAAAATCACTCAGATCTGGGGGCTCTCCCACGTAAAGAATTATCATTCACGGAAGCCCTTGTAGGAGCCACATCCATATTTCCACCTCAGAATAATCCACCTATAATAAAATGATATAGATATGGTGTCATCATGGTTGTAGCAGACCCCAAGGCGATCAAGTAAAGACTTGAGTCCTATATATTATCGGTGGCCATATGTATTTCCTATTAAAAAGGGGCGAAGTAATGGTATTATGTTGAACTTAAATAGTGTATTTCACATTGTTGGAATTTTTACAAGAATAGATTTATTCCCCATGGAAAAGGGTACTTACATATAATACTACAAAAATATTAGCAATAAAATGTGATATGGAAGCTTGTATCCCTTTACTTTAAGCATGGGATCTTCCGCCTCTCAGAATGGGATGCCAACTTTAGTCCCTTTATGCATAAAAAATCCATTTCTCAAATATGGGAACGAATCCATGGACTTATATGGATTTATTGGCATCCTAAAATTCTCAATGATCATACCTCTGGTATTGGAACAACTTTTAATCTTGATCAGCGAACAATTAATATACATCTTGGATTTTATTCTAGGGTCCTCATTGAAATTGATATGGAGACCTCACCTCCTGATCGTGTTTCACTAGATGCTAATGATCTCCTAATTGATGTTAGATTTGAATTTTAAAACCTTCCAAAATATCGTGAGCATTGAAGAATGGTTGGGCATATGATTTAAAAATGTCTAATTCTACAAAAAAATAGGATTGCCGACATCAAAGAATGGATAATGGCAGGATGTTCTTAGAAAAAGGGTTGATGTCTCAACGCAGTATGTTAAAAGGAGTGATAACAGGTATTCAATCGAGGTTACATGTGATAAAATGGTGGGATCAATAAAGAATTGGGCAGATCATGCTGAAGAGGAAGAACAACATTATCTTAAAAATGAAGGTGTTTTCCATAATAAACCAGCGGTTACATCAGTGGAATAACATGTTGTGGAAAGAGATCCTCAAACAATAGCAGAAGAGATCATTACTCTTGTGCATGGTATGCAACAGGATGAACTTACTTTAGATCTAATTAGTTATGGTATTAATGAAGCACTGGATATAGATTATACTGATATTGTTGACAACATTATCCATTCTATTCAAATAATGATGAACACCCTTCCTACAAGCCCAACTCAGCATATGAATGAGGCCACTTTCTCAAAGGAAGAGGTTGGAACTACAACTGTAGATCATGACATCCCCTCGGAGGTAGAGTCTAGAATTAAAAATGGAGATGACAGTATGGATTGCACTGAATCCATGCTGATAAGAATTATGTCATATTCAGTTTCCAAGAAGGAGGACCTGAGAAGGTCTGGAAGAAAGAAGACACCCGTGACACGGGAAAAAGGGTGCCTCAACCCCAAACAAAGTAAAAATGAGGATATTATTCTGGAATTGTCAGGGATTGGCCAAATCTGACACTATATGTTCTCATAGGCTGCTTATAAGTAAGTATAATCCTAACATTCTTGGGGTATCTGTGACTAAGAAAAAGAAACCTAAACATGGTTCTTTTATTCAAGAAAGGGGATATTTAATGCTTGGTTCTATATAGGATTATAGTCATGACAGATTATCGATTTTTTCTCAAAATAATTTTTTAAACCCTCCTCTAATCTCTGAGCATGAACATGCCATCACATGCAGGTTTACTCACTGTGGAAGAAACATGCTATGCTCGATGGTTTATGCCTCCAATAGCTATATTACTAAAAGATATTTATTGAGTCATATTAAATATATGTCTTATTCCATCTCAAAACCATGGATTATCATGGGGGACTTCAATGTAATTCATCATCCAGATGAAAATCACAGGTATGTTACTGGTGCCACTTCTATCATTGATTTATGTGTTTTTCTTAAAAAATTTAATCTAACCAAAATCAATTTGTTGGGAGTTAAGTACACTTGGTACAAAAAATATTTGAATGGCATGATGGTAAGAAGAATTGACCATGATTTTGTTAACATGCATTTTCATGAAGACTGGAAAACCATCTCATGTGTTACTCTTGAACGACATAATTCAGATCATCATCCAATTCTTTTTAATTTCATTGACAAGGTAGACAATCTAACTATTCCCATTAGGTTTAATAATGCTTGGAATACCCTCCCAGAATGTTCCCAAATTTTTAGATATACATGGGCCATGTATGACTATATTCACAAGCCACGTGCTTATGTTTTCAATATTCGAGTTCTTAATTAGAAAATGAAGCATTGGAGCAGGAACAAGTTCAGCCTTCTGGACATGGAAATAGACTCTCTGGAAAGAACACTTCATGAGATTTAAGAATCTATTACTCTCAACAACATCCCTAGAAATGATGAACGAGAGTAGATGGTTTCCTCTGAACTCCAGATACTCCATGTGCTCAGGGATAAAATTCTTAATGATTTGTTCAAAGTTAACCAGCTTACTTATGGTGACAAGAATACTAAATTTTTAATGCACTTCAATGAGATAAAAAATTCAACAAGCCTCTATCTGTTATAGAGGATGGAGACTCTATATTTGAATATAGAGAGAGTCTCTAAAACTATATTGTCTCCTTCTATATGAATCTTTTCAATGGACCCACAAGAAATGAAGATTTTATTGATGGAAGTATCAAAAATATGGTCACTGCTAGGGATAACACTCTTCTAAACTCGACTCCAATGGATATAGAGATCAGGAAGTAGATTTTGGTCATAAAAAATGCTCACCAAGCCCAGATGGTATCACTAATCATTTCTTCAAATTCTATTGGGAGGTCATATAAGATGATGTTTGTAAAATGGTTAAGCATTTCTTCATAGAGGTATCTCACACTCAAGGAATTAATGCTCGGTGCATTTCATTAATCCCTAAGGTGGATAGTTCAAGTGATATAGGTCAGTTCCCGCCTATTTCTCTTATGAATACTATCCAAAAGATCATCACCAAACTCCTCACCAAGCGGTTCACTCATATTTCTGAGAGAATTGTCTCAAGGAACTAGTTTGGTTATATAAATTGAAGAAAGATTCAGGATTGCCTTATAAATTCCTCTAATTTTATAAATCTCCTTCAGAAGACTACATGTGGTGGAATCATTGCTCTAATTCTTGATATTAAGAAGGCATTTGACAAAAATGACTAGGGTTGCATTGGATGTATTCTGCACGAGTTTGCTTCCATAGCATATTTATTCATTGGGATAATGTGTCGATCAACTCGGCTCACATTTCTATTTTGATTAATGGATATTCGGAAGGATATGTTAAATTCACTAGAGTAGTGAGGCAGGGGGACCCTTTGTTCGGTATTATTTTTGATATTGATTAATATTATCTCTTTCGGCCTATCCTCGATAAAGTTAACAATGGAGAGATCAAATAGATCTGTGCTGCATGAGGTATCAATGCCCCCTCTTATCTTCTTTTTGTTGAAGAAATCATTCTATATACTCATTGAGACATGAGGAACCTCAAAAAAATCAACCAAACTCTTTTTCACTATGAAAATGCTTCGGTATAATATGTCAATTGGAGCAAGTCATTCATTTTATTTGGAAAAAACATCTAGACCTCAAGGAAGCAATGCATGGTTTATAAGCTGGGCATATGGAAAGGGTCCCTTCTTTTTATTTACCTTGGGGTCCCAATGTTCCTTGGGAAACCAAGGGCCTATTATTTTTTTGAAGTTTTGAGAAAATTTAGAAGAACCCTATCCACTTAGAAGGGTAATGCACTCTCAATGTTAGAGAGAATATGCCTGGTTAAACATGTGATTGTCTCAAGGATGGTTTACTCCTCCATGGTTTACTCCTCGCCAGTTTCCAACCTTAAAAGTATCAATACAATCATGTGGAACTTTTTGTGGAGTGGGAGTATACATGAACAGAATATTATTATAGGTCCATGGAGGATTTGCTTCTTTCCACATACCATAGGAGGCTAGTGAATTAAAAAGATTGGTCTATTCAACCAATCTCTTCAAGAAAATTCCCTTTGGCAACATATCAATGATAAATATGAATCCTTGTATTTCCTCAGAAATAAACTTCTATGAAGGCTGATTATATGGAAAATTAATTACATACAAAATTTAGCTTGGCTAGGTCTTATAATGACTTTCCATAAGGTCAAAATACAGTCTCACTGGTTGGTTAGAGTGCACTCCTCGCTACAATTTTAGAGGGATAACTGGATTGGTACCTGCTAATTGATAGTGTGGATATGAAGGATCCATCTACAAACTAAAATGCCAATTTAAAAAACCAGATTGAGTAGTATCATCATCTTCCACCTCATATTGCACACATGGTCTCCTCCTATGATTTTCTAGACTCATATGACATTATAATTTGGGAACCGATTTCAAATGGAATTCTGAACTCCAAATTATTCTTCAACAATATTATATGAGGTAGTGGTAATAGAACTGATAATTACAATATAAAATGATTGCTTCCATCTAGATCAACACTCCTTTGGAACCTCCATCTCAACAAACTTCTGGTGGACAATAATATACAGCAGGTTGGGATCTCCCTCTACTCCAGATGTGACTTGTGTCATCAGCACCATGATGATATAAACCATTTGTTTGTGTCTTGTAAAACTTCTGCCTCACTATAGAACATGATCTTAATGTAATTTGAGATTCAACCTCTGCAAGGGTACAACAACACGGACCTCATGCGACTACTTCCAGCGATCCAATTATCATAGCAGGTTCGAATTCCCTTCCTTGACGCATGTGATGAAGTTATTCACGTCATTTAGAGTTGAAAAAACACGTCTCTACATAAAAATTTTGGAATCAATTTAAATTTTGTGATATATAAATTTTTGTTGTGGCTCAACAACAAAAACAGTTTACATGATGAAAAGTTGTACAACACAGTAAGAGATTACACTGTGCTGAAAAAACTGCACATGCTAGGTAACTTTCCTCAGCATCATGGAACCATGGAAGTCTTCTGGTTACCTTCTTTTGATGGCTGGATTAAATGCCTTTTGGATGGAGCCTCGATAGTTGATCCAGGACATGCAGGATATGGTTTTGTCTGCAGAAATCATGATGGTGACTTTTTTGATGGGGTTCATGTGGACTGGCCACGGCTCTTGATGTAGTTATTATGGCTCTCATAAGAGTAGTTGATTTTTCTCATAGAAATAATTGGAGGAAAATATGGTTAGAAAGAGACTCTTCCACAATTGTACAAGCATTTAGATTGGGTCAAATTCACCTTGCTTGGAAACTAACAACTAGATGGATTAAGTGTCTTGATATACTTTCTTCAATGCATTATACCATTACACACGTCTACCGTGAAGCCAACCAACATTCTGATTTCGTTTAAAACATGGGAGCCTCTAGTGACACTTGCACCTATCATTCCAGCACTCCTCATGAGATGCCCTGTATCCTTTACATAGATAAATTTAAACTTCCTTCTTTCATACTTTTGTAACCTAGGTTTCCTTTCTTTAGTTTTATGATACCCAATTGATTTCTTTTTAAAAAAATTCCTAATTGTCCCAAAATTAATGCATTTAAGAGGGATCATACCTTTATATTTTTCTCTTCCTCTTTTGAAGTTTTTTAAGAAAAAATCCATGACCTTCTTGGGTCCTTTAACATCAACTTCTTCAAAATATAAGACTGATTATTCTTCTTATCATATAACATAATAATTTTCATCACATTAAGTTACATTTATTCTATCATCATATTCTTGAACATTGAGGCTTTTCTTATCACATAATTTATAAGAGTGTTATGTATCTCATCAAGATATAGATCACTAATCTCTTATATGGTATATATCTTTGGCTGAAATCTATCGAGTAAGATTCACATCAGTTTCTTTACAACAGTTTAACCATAAAAGTATCACTAAAGCCTCTAATATTTATTACAATGTCATTGAACTAGGTGAAGTAATAATAAATGGTTTCATCATCTACCATCTTGTAATCTTCAAGAATTTCCCTCCATATCTGATAATTCATTTCTTTTATCTTCACAATAAAATTACTATATATTTTAATGCTTTCTCACATCTCCTTGGTCATTTAAGTCATATCTTCTTGGTGTAAAATATTTCATATTATGATAACAGGATGCACTTTTTTTCTTTACCAGATACTTTTAGATTTAAGTTATTCTCATGAGTCATTATACCATCTCCTCTAAGTGGTATAAGTCTTATTTTAAGATAATCACAAACCTTGAGGCCTTGCGAAAGAGGATATAGAATAATTTTGTTCTTCCATCCATGAAGATTATTTCTATTAAGGAAATGAACTCATATACTATTGATTGATTTATATCTTCCCTATTTTAAACTTGAGAAATGTTTGGTTCTTTCTGAGGAAAATAAGTTCTTTATAACCACTATAATTTCCTAGGTCAGCTCTTATCACTAAGAGGGGGGCTGAATCATTTATCCCTTAACTTTTTTACTTAAAATAAGGAAAACTATATTTACAGTTTATGTTATATCATATCCTCTTGATTTATCTCTTCCTAACTCAAATATGAAGAATTTAAAAATAATTATTCATAAGGATGTCAAGGTTTGTCATTTAAAATACTACTTCTTACTTGTTGGAGGAATTTAAATAATATAAATCTGTTATAGGATATTTCAATAATTTATTTTATAATTTGATTAGTGGAGATGATGATTACATGATAATTTAAATATAACATGATAATAAATTAGATGAATTTAATATTAATTTAATTCCTAGCATATTGTAAAATTTCATCATATTCAACTAAGGAATATAAATTAAAAGAGGAGAGGATTTGTCTTTAACTATCCATATATGTTTATTAAAAAGAAATAAAAAATAATAAATAAAGGATTTCTAATTCACTCCCACCCTATATCATTGTTCACATCCTTCCTGGGAACATTTCTTATGTATTGCTAACAAAAGATTATAGGTTTCTTATTGTTGAAACCCATGCATAATTAATCATTTGATTTATGATGAAAATAAAAATGGTTTCTTACTATAGATGCATGTTTTTGGTTTTATGAGACCATACTTGTCTATTATAGGCTTGAATGACATGGGGTAATAGACTTCAAGTCCCATTGAGTTTTTTGTGAGGAAAATAATTTCTCTTCCATGTATCTATGCTCTAGGATGGTAGATCCCTTTTTATTATACTAGTATAGTTAAGATGATTAAGCAAGGTTTGGATGGAATAAGTTGAGAGATATTATTTCTTATTGCCTTTTTGTTGAGATGATGATGATGTTAGGGTAAATAGAATATTTTGATAGCATGACATTTATATCCTATATTAATATACTGGGTTATTAATTTTTTTGTGGATTGATAACTAGGCATGACCATATTTCTTGATATGCATATTTGATGGTTGGGTTTACATATGGTTTTTTATTGAGATATTCTTCTACTTGTTATTATTAGTTCTAAGAACTATGATTTTCTTTTTTATTGTATAATATGAGTCAGAGAGTATCCATATTAAATAATGGTTAATGAAATAATAACTAAACTCATGGGATAAGTGATGATGTTGTTAATGAATTAATAATGGAATCCATGGGATGGTTGAATGAAATTCTATGAAGAGTATGGAAAATTAATCTATAAATTTTAATGTGAATCATAATGAATATTACATTTTAATAGAATGCATCATTTAAATAATAATTTATAATGGGGATTAATGATTTCATTGTAATTAATAATTACTAATAAGGAAGGTTAATAATATTAATTATTGATGATTTTTTATGTATGAGATATAATCACATCGACCATAGTAGTGGTAGATGGGAATCATGTGGAATAATAGTTTCAGTTTATTCTATAGATATATAATATCCATTAGTATTGGTGTGCATGGTATATTGTTATATTTTCTAATTTAATATGCTCCACATCCATAGTAGGGTGGGTAGATAATGGATAGATATTTCATGTATGGGTTTTTTCCCAACATTTAAATAATTGAGGAAACAGATGGTTGAATTTTATCTCTTCCCTACTCTCCCATTGACTTTTCATGATGTGTAGGCATAACAAGGTTGTAATGGCCAAAGGTATAAGTTGAATTACTACACAAGATATAGAGGTTGTTAGAATAACAACTTGGGAAGGGATAGGATGAAAATTATGACGTTTTGATGAGCTCCATGATGTATAAGATGGGATCTGGTTTGTATACATAATGGTGAGATGAGTAATGTATGTGATCTTAACATATGATGTTTTGTATTAGGGAATGAGATTGAAAAACTGCTGGGTAAGTGGAAGTGGGTTAGATTTATTACATATATGATTTGATATGGATATATTTAATTATATGTGTTACCTTGTGAGAGAGTCCTGGTGATAATGGGATTATATTTTACCTGATTGGTAAAGTGTTGGTTTTATTTGTTTTTTCAGGGATTTGTATTATTGTTTCAAATTTTCATGATAAGTTTTAGGAATTATCCTACTAAGTATACCTATATTCACACCTCCTGTATATATAACTTATTTTCAGGGTCCTCATGATCTAGTTGGTGATAAAGCTAGGTGTTACTAATTCATAGAGTTATTCAATAGTTACGAGAGTTTTGTGGTAGCCTTATAGGATTTATTTTTCTAAAATTTATTATTTTTAATTTTTATGACATTAAGTTAATGTATTGGTATTTCTTATTTATTAATTATTTATAGTTTATTGTCTATTGTATTTTATTTATATAAATAGGTTTATTATTCCCATTGTATTCATTATATATCCTATGTGCTTGTTGCAAAATAGTGGATAATTAGATGAAGGATCCAAGGGATATTCCCATCCTCACTACCGGTCTAGGAGGGATACTAGTGGATGGGGGAATGATAGAGTGCTGATAGATATGATGTTTGAGAAATAGTAATGATTTTATAAATGAGAATTGGAGAGGATTTCATGGGTTGGTAGAGAAACAAAAGAATCTGATTGTATCATATGATGTAAGCAAGGGAGACTAACATTAACATTTGTATATATATCCCTCTATCATCCAATGAAAGTACCTTCATGTTTACTAAATATATTTATAGAATTGATGACACATTCATGTTATATACTAAGGTAAGGATCAAGTATCATGATTGTATACACTATAGTTTTAATTGGGAAGACAAGTGTAATATGGTCTAACCTAAATTAATAATCAATAATTATTCCACATTCAATGTTTAGTTGTCCCTAATTGTTTTCTATTATAGTAATGTTTCCAGGTTTACATTCCAATCTGGTTACTATTGATGATTCTCAAAAATATGTTCCAGTAGATTGACATAGATTTTATTTTGATGTTGAATATTAGTGGATTTTGGAACTTTGGTTGTTTTTTCAATAGGGTCTCTAGATTTAAATTACATCCACTTTGGATCAAGAAACTAAATCTTCATTGGTGGAGGAAAATATTTAATTCAATTTGATCTTTGATTTGAGGGAGAACTAGGTTTCATTGATTGTTGTGATTTTTTTTATAGTATATTGATAGGGGTGGTTATTATTACTTAAGGGTCATGAGGAGTCGGTCACTACATGGTATACATTCTATTATTAGTTCATGGGTAAATTACATTCTTCAACTCAAAAGGTGGTTAGTATGAAATATTTCATTACTCTCCTTAAGGGGAACTCTATCATGTGGGATTTTAGTATCCATTATAAGAATCACTTATGATATTATTCAAACCATCTACTAAATGAGGAGGCCATAAAAGGGCATCTCAAAGAGGCCTTGTGTCTAGAGATACGCTACTAGTTCTCTCTATTTTTATTACTGACGTACCAATGGTGTTAGAGAAGAAAAATATATTATATAGGGTTATTTTTAAGACTAAATATTCATATGAGTGGACTCACTAGGAATATACATATGGTAGAGTTGTTTTAATATGTTTTTAATTTAATTTTCAGTAAAATATTAAGAGATAATGGAGTTTTTCTCATCCTTATTTATCCTATTTCACTAGGGCTATAATTTATCAGACCCCTTCAATTAGATCTGTCATTTCTTGTTATCTATGTGGAGATCATGTCCATTATAATCTAGAGTGTCTGACCTTCCATATTATTTATCATTGAACTAGAGGAACTATTCGGGCCTTGCCATTGCAATAGTATCCTTTGATGAAATAAAAATAATTGGGTTATCTACCTTTTTTATCACTATATTGGTGCCATGGAGGGTAGATTAAAACCTTTTGATGTCCCTCCTCCATATGTATAGAAATTAGATAACTACTTCAGAGGTGTTCAATGTGAGGGTTATATAGGGGATGTAGAAGGATATAATAAATTGCATTCCTTAGATAATACATCACCAAGAGATATAGATGTCATGTTAGGTGATATCTAGTTATATTCTACTTGGGCACATGAATGTTTTTTTGGACCTACATACACCCTCGTTACAGTTTTGTAGTCCATGCTTTGGGACTTCATGTGGAGAGACATCTGGTGACCTTGATATTGACTGCACTAGTTAGAAGTCGATCAATAATTTATGATTGGTGTTGATATTATTAGTTGATTATATGGAAGCATCATTATTAATGATATTTCCTATATTTATGGATAGATCTATTCAACATCATCCTCAATATAGACATGTTATATTTGGTGTTGGATATTATGGATTTCTATAAGAGACAAGTTTTATTTTATGATGTTGAAGTAAAGAAGGTTCTATTTATTAGAAACCAATACCCTCTAATGGGTCAAATGTGATTTGAGATCTTATATTCCATTATGGATTAGATGATGTCATGTTCTATATAGGATCAATCTGTGGTCTATCCATTGGTTATATAAGTGTACCGCGATATCATTCTAGAAGATCTTGAGATGATACCCCCTCATTGTGAGATAATTTTTATGATATTTTCATTGTAGAGTATCACTGTCATTATTATTTCCCCATCTTGGATGGAGACTTTTGAGTTGTGGGAGCTATATATTTATATTTTTGATCTACTTTTGAGTACAATCATTTGGCCTATTTTTCACATTAGTGAGGTCATGTATTGTTTATGAAGAATTTAAATGCTGGTACACAATTATATGCCAATTATAGTCCATTGAATTCGGTGATAGTGACGAAATAAAATCCACTCATATGGATGGATTATTTATTCATTTTATTGAAAGGATTCAACTGGTTATGAGATATCAATTTATGAAAGGATATCATCAGATTTTAGTGAAGGATGAGGATATTCTAAATACCTTTTTTAGAATTTTCTAGGAGAATTATTGGTTTATTGTAATATCATTATGTTTTTTGAACGCTCTATACATGTTCATATGATTGATGATTGTTGTGTTCGATGATATTTTTGATCAATTCATGGTGTCTTTATAGATAATATCCTTGAGTTTAGTAAGTTATAGTAGGGTCAAACATAGAATTTATGAGATATTTTGGGAGTTCCCTAGAATCAGTAGTTGTTTAGGAAGCTGTTGAGGTGATATTTTTGGGCCCTTGAGGTCCTTTTATTTGAAAATGTTATGTATCTACATGAAGTATCCAAGTATCATTTGAATATTTTTGTGGTTTTTTCTTAGGTTCGCCCCTTAAATGTTGTTGGAGTTTGACGTTTTATTCAGTATTTTTAGTTATTATAGGGATTTTGTCCCTAAATTCTATCTGATAAAGACTCATATGATTGATTTTACTAGGAAGGATTATCTTTTCTTGTAGATTGACCATTCTTAGACTACTTTTTTGTATCTTAAAAAGGATATGGTCTGTTTCATTTACAAAAATAAGGCATTGTGTTTTAGGTTTTTTGTGATGATTCTTGTCTTGGATTAAGTTGTGTTCTGATGTAATAGAGATTGGTTATCATCAATGGAACTAAATATTTATATACTTTTAAGTGTAACTAATATACACATGATATTGATATTACCAATGTTGTGTTGTCTTGGATGTTTTTGTGTCATTATCTCACTAATGAGAATTTTTTTGTCTTCACAAATCATAATATTCTATTATATTTCTTCTCCATATGTGACTTGATTTTTTAGTAGTGATGGTTAAAAGAATCCTTACATGATTATATGTTAAGATTACCTAAATGTTGGGTAAAGTGATTACTGAATCTAATTATTTGAGTGGGAAGAAACGTGATGATGTTGTGCACGATTTTGGTTAGGGTGATAGAGGAAATTTCTCTAATACACCTTGATATAAGATTTTCTGATCATATAGGTTATCTTTAATAGATAACGGTGCTATCATACATGGTGTAGTAGGTGGAGGTGTCCCAGTTGTTGGATTCTGTGGTAGAAGTCTAGAAATATCACGTTTTTTGTGTGCATTATCCTAAGGGATGGTTTAAGGATGACTAAAATTCATTTTATTTACATGGGAGGATCTTCAGTATTTCGACTTTATGTGATGTGGTGCTCCATGAGTTCCATAGTTTACCCTTGGTGCTACATATTTGTGTGGTTTAGATGTATCTAAAATTTTGAGGCCAATTTTTTTTGTCAATAATGAAGTGATCTATTTCAGAGTTCGTTTATAAATGTTTTTTTCAGATGGGGAAGGTTTACCAACATGTTCATAGTGGGTTTCTTCATCCACATGATGTTCCCTAATACAATATGATGTATATCTCGATGTACATCTATGTAAGTTTTCCTCAAGCATAGGGAATATATATTCTATATTGTTGGTCATGAATAGATTTATGAAGTGAACTCACTTTTTAATGATTAGGGAGTCATCCATAGTGAAGTCTTTATCAAGGATTTCTTTTGAGGTGGTAGTGATTCTTCCTAGGATTATGAAGATTATCATTTCTGATCATGATCCCATTTTACCTCCATGGTTTGGAGAGTTTTGTAGTCATCTTTTGGATCATAGTTATGCCTTATCACCCCTTCTCATCTATAGATAGATGATTATAAAAAGTAGACTATCCAAACTCTATTTTATTTGTAGTATTATTTCATTAAAAATTTAGATATTAATTAGTATTGAAACTACCTTTAGTGGAGTTTCCTTACCAAAACACTTATCACTGCATAATTGATATGGCTCCACTCAAAGAGTTCTATGACCAAACTATCTAATCTCTATTTTATAGATGGTAGTTTGGTAGTAATTAATTCTTGGTAGGAATTGGAACATATAAAAATATAGATAGTGTAGGTTATCCATCAGTGAATGAAGGAATTTCATGATCATCATAAGTTCTATATTGACCAAAGAAGGATTCCTACGGATTTCAATATTATATATCTTGTGTTCTTAATGATTCCTCCCTTTCATGGGTTGTGATGGTTCAGTTATGGGAGTAATATTTATCCCTATTTTTTAAACATTTTTAGGAGTTGGTGAATATTGGATATGTTACATATCAGTTTACAAAACCGTCATGTATGATCTGAATTCATGAAATATTACATGCATCGCAACATCATCGATACCTTCATGATTATTCACGTATCATTTATTGGGGAGATTTGGGAGTTAAATAGTATTCAAAATTCAAGGAATAGTGTGTTGAAATATATTACCATTGAGAGAAAGTGTTGCAGGAGTAAACTAAATATTTTTTTGTGTCTTTAGGTTGCAAGGTATTCAATAAGAGAACAATTAGGTGTAGGAGACATAGGTTCTAAATATCTTGATTTTTTTTATGTTTGATCATTTTTGAAATGATATGTTTCAACTTATTGGTTTTTAAGATGATGGATGGTTCCATTTTGGGTTTATGAACAATATCCCTGGGATGTGTTTGTTTCATTATTGATGTAGTAAGATAATTTAGAGTTATCTCATTGGATAATTTTTCTTTTCCCTATTCTTTTCTATTTCTCATGTTTTGGTTTTAATTATTGAGGATGAGAATTTTTTGACAGGTATCTGATATAATTTATTGATTTTTATTGATCTCCCCTTTTTAAAATTTTGGTTTATAAATAATTCTGGGAAAGTATTGGAAGAGTTTAAGTGATGTAAAGATAAAATTAAACCATGAATAGTGTGGTTGTGGGGTAATTGGTTAGGTTTTGGTGTGGTTTATTGTAGATTTAGAATATTACAATGTGGTTTAGTCCTTCACAGTATGGAAATTTGTTATGAGAGGTTTTAATGATTATGTTGATCTGCAGGTTGGTGTGAGGTGGTATTAGGTTGCACTATAGATCTCAAGGGTTAAGCTCATTTCAATTCTTCCTAACGGATGGATATGGTGTCGTTATTAGGCTATGTCATGGAGATTCATGGTTAATTTTTTCTTTTCACTACCTCCTCAAGGGCCACTATGATGTGGAATCATGGTTATGTCATGGTGCTTCCATGGATTATAGGGTATATGTGAGATAATATGGGATTGGGTTGCGGATTCTAGGGGTTGGGATCATATTAAAACCCTTGCAGAGTATCTTCCCATATTTCATTGTAGTTTGGGTGAATAACCAAGGGGTTGCGACATGTTCAAGGAGGCTTCATTTTGGTGTTGTTAAATTATATAAAATATAAACTCTTAATTTCATTATAAATATTCATATATTTTTTAATCTCATTTGAACCCTTGGGTACCCAAAGACCTCATTAAAATACTTTTTATCACCTCCTAGTAATCTTTAGCTAAAGGGTCATATAAATTTTTTTTATGATTTGAGGTGAGTTTATTCTCTGATTTTTTCTACTCTATTCCATTTTATATTTCCATGTTATGGCGGTTGGTTACATTTGGTTTTATTGAGGCTTATTTTGATGTTTTAAGCTGGTTTCATAGAGGGATATTCATAGGGATCATGAGTTAATAGCAAGACAGGTGATTAAAGATATATTTTTCCCTTTCGTTCTTTTATAGGGAACATTTAGTATTCCATGACAGAGTAAGGGATTCGGGTCATTTATTTTCTTATATGCATGTGTGGAATTATAATACTTTAGTTTCATTGGGTAATGGCGGAATTTAACTAATTATATATAATGAATGATATTAATAATGAATTGGAATGGAATGCCATAATTTCATGTGGTTATACTATGCCGACGATCCCACTTTTTATCTTCTATATAGTGTATTATCTATTTTTTATGATTAATAATGTTCCTAGAATGGATGATGTGATTTAAATTGGTTAAATAAGGTAAATATCATAATGATATAGGGTTTAAGGAAAATGTGATTGTAATTTTTATTACCATTGTTTCTTTATAACTATTGAATATAAAATTAATTCTATATGAATACTTATGGTTTATACATATCTATTGATAACTACTTATTTTATGTTATTAATTTCTAAAATCTATTCATAATGAATCATTTAATTAAATATAGTAATAAAATGATTTATTATTTATTATATATATTTTAGGGTGATAAATATTATCCTTGTTTATTATATTTTTGTAAGGCTTGGTGTTATGGTCTTTGTTTCCCATTCATTTTTCTATTCCAAAAATAAATTCATTAAAATTCGTATGTTCTCTATGATTGTAAATCATTTTTTGTGAAACCATTATGGTTGGGACAACTAATCAAGTAGTGGGTAACATAAGTTAAATGTGGAGATTTATTTTTTCATTTTTTTGAGATGAGTTTGATGTTGGGTTAGATAGAATAGGTTGAGAGTGAGGATTACCTATTTAATATATTTATTTATTGGGTTTTAGATTGGTTGTTGGGTGTGGTTTGAGAGATGATATTTCCCTTTTTTCTTGATGTGTTTTTTTGATGGATGGGTTTTTGGATGGTTGTTTTCTATGATATTCTTAAATATTGTTTAGTTGGTTCTATACACTATGAGTGTGTCTTATTTTGGTATCTTTGGATTATTCATATAGTTCTTGATGCATGTAATTTTAAATGAAAAAATAGTTGAACTCAGGGGATGAGTGTCAATGCTTGTAATGAATTGATAATAGAAACCATGGGATGGTTGAATGTAATTATCTGAGAATCATGGGATTAAAATATAGAAATTGTAATATGAATCAAAAATAATTTTTTATTATAATTAAATGAATTGGTTAAACCAAAATTTTTAACAGGTATTATTGAATGCATGATATTGGATAATCCTTAATGAGTGTGTCTAAATATATTGAATTTTGATGGTTGTGTTCATGTATGAGATCCCATCTCCTAGACCTTTGTAGTGGAAATAATGTGTCATGTGGAGAGATAGTCATAGTAGATTCTAAGGCTAGTTAGTTTCAATTAACTGTTCTTGTACATGATATATTCCTATATTTTAAGATTTCATATGCTCTACCACCTGAACCGGGTGAGCAACTAGCACCCAAATATTTTGGTTAAATGTTATCTCTTCAACATCTAGGTAGGTGAGGAGATATATGGATTAATTCTCCCTCACTCATTTTTTCATTCAATATAGTATAATTTTTAGGAATATCTTGTCTTTAATGGATTAAGTTATATAATGCATGCCTATAAAAGATGTAATGGATATCAGTTTCACTATAAATGTATGTACGAAATTTAGAAACCTAAGGTTATAATAAATAATTCTATTCAAAATGTAGTAACTATAGTTTATATATGTGAACAAGCATTGGATATTATGGGATAGATTATATTTCAAGATACATAGACTTTATTGGATTTCATACTTACAACATGATTATAGATAAGATGAAAATAATGAGGGTTTAATGAGCTATACGGGGTGTAATATTGGATTTTGTATATATTAATTATGTGTATGATGACTTGGGAAAATAATGATATCACACGATGTTTATAATTTAGGTGTGATAGTGATAAACTAGTAGGGAAGTACAATCAGGGTATCTTTTTTGTGTATATACTTTGATATTAATGTATAATTTTTAATGAATTACTTGGTGTCTGGCCCATTGTGAGAATGTGACATAGTTTAACATTCATAAAAAATGACTTATTTTCATTTATTTATTAAATGGGATTTAGTATTCTTATTTATCATTTTCACAAGAGGTTCTAGGGTGTATCCCACTATGTATAAATGTATTCTCATCCCATATATATATATATACTCTTTTTTCAGGCCTGAAGGTGTTGGTTAGTAGTTTAGTTGGGTATTACTTGTCAGTGGAGTTTTTTGGGAACTACAGTTGTATTCATGGTTTCTATGTAGTCTCTATTTTGGTACTTTTAGTTATTTTACATTTTCTATGGAACTCTATTCATGTAATGGGGTTTCTTTATTTATTATTTGGGGTTAAATGGTGGATACAATCATATCTATTTTACTTAAATTTATGTAAAGAGAGTAATTACAATCATTGTATTCATTTTATACCCTTAGTGAGAGTAACCAATTTAATATACTATATATAATCATCCCATAATAACATTATTTATAACAAATATTTAATTTCCCTACATTCCCATGACCTTTTCTGTTTATATTTTCAGATAATTTGGAAACTAATGACATTTAAAAAGTGTATAACTCTACTTAGGGTAAAATTTTCCCATTAATACATGTTCTAAAATTGAAATTCATGTTTCATTTATTAAACACTTACTTTGTTCAATTTTGGTCATCAAAACATAATTTTGACCATAATAGGGTTCCTGTGTGTCATTAGATAAAATAAAATCATTTGATAATTAGGGATATTAAAATAAACACCAATAAGGGTTATAAAAAAGAATATAATCTCATTTTTCTTTTAAAAACATGAAAACACATGAGAAATCTTTTCTTTTTTACTAAATAAACTTGTAACTGAAATAATAAATTACATACTCAAAAGTCAACTTGATTTGAAAAATATTTTTATAAACATATTATAAGAAAGAATAATGTAAAAAACCAAATCATGATGTCTTCTTGGGATATCATATTCATATCCCTCTAATAGTGGAAAAATCTACTTGGTTAATTACAAAATCATTCAGAAATAAATAACCATATCGGTTAATTCCAACATCACTCATAATGGAATAAACAACCAAGTTAATTATAACATCTTCAAAGGATTAACTTATATCTATCTAAATCCATTACCATTATCCATTGAGTTAGATTCCTATATTATACCCACATATCAAATTATATAATATCCACGAACCATAAAATTAAAAAAACACAATGGGGAATTCACTTCCAAAATATTACTCTTATAAACATTTCTTTGAGCACATATCCATAAGTACATATAGTTAGGTGAAAAAATACAAGAAAATATCCATTTTAAAGCACTTTAAAAAAATTCGCATAACAATGAAAATTTAATTCCAATTGGAAAACCATGAAAACGTGAAAATAATTCATTATATTGATGAATGGTTCAGATAGTGGTAAAATGAGTTCATGCCTTAAATTTTAATACAATATTTATCACATTATTATAAATGAACTCAAAAAACCATATAGAAAATGACAATAATAATAGTTTTTAAAACATTATAAATAACTTCAAAAATATTTAGAATTAAATTTAATAAATCATTTATGTGTTTATATGAACATTCTTGAAATAATATGGACATGGAATGGAATAAGTCTAATAGAAAATGACAAAACATTTAAAATATAATTTAATAGAAAAATATCTTACCTCAAGTCCCAACTCATTTTTTATTACATCTACTCTCCTGAATAATAAAATTATACTAATTATTTACATGATCCAGAAACATTTTCATGTTTTTTACTTAATCATAACTTTTTTATTTCATTTATTATCATGTTTCATTAGTTTAAATTTTTTTATTATTCCTGATGTTCATTTTATAGTTATTCAGTTCATAATCATCAAAAGAGGTGCATTATTCCAAAAATGGAAAAACTCCATGTCAAATGGTTCCATGAGTTATAAATACATCAAGGTATATGGTAAATATCATTCAAAAAACAAAGGATTTCAATAGGATATCAAATCATTAAATTCCATAAATATTACATAAAAGTATTGTTTTTTATAATTTACAATAACTATGATTTTTCACTTCTATTTCCATTATTATGTTTAATTATTTGTTGGGGATGGAAAAAATTATTAGTTCTTCCAATAATACCATTTTCATTTCACATGTAAATCCATAATAAGATAGTATATAAGTGACTATATTTATAAAAAAGATAGTTTCTAGATTTTTGATTCCCCTCGAATAAGGTTACCAATAGTATGAAGTTGAAGTACTCTTCCAACCACACAATATCATATTTACAGACATATTAAAACACACAAACATACTAAGCACTAGAAATATATTCAAAGGTATTATATGAAACAATATATGAATGAGGGGTTCCTGCCTCTAGGATTGTCTTGATTCCAAAAGTTAGAGATCTTATGGTGATTAACTAATTCAGGCCCATTTGTTTATGTAATTTATTGTATAAAACCCTTTCGATCCATATCTCTAGAAGGTTTATCAGTCCCATTCCTAGAATTCACTTGAATGATCAGGATGGTTTTGTGAAATGGTGTGGTATACAAAGGGAAATTTGGGTTTCTAAAGAGATAGTGGGGGAAATAAAAAAGAGGGTAGTTGGATCCATTTTCATCATTCAACTAGATATGAAAATGTATTATAACATAATTGAATGAATATTTCTCATTCAGGTTATGATAATTATTGGTTTTCAAGAATGTTCTTGCGATCTCTACTTCAGGTGATAGTCTTCACCTTGAATTTTGATCTCTCTCATGAGAAAAGGATTTGGATTCTTCCAGAATGTGAGGGGAATTAGGTAGGGAGACCAATTTTCTCTTTTTCAATTCATTGTGGTGTAGGATTATTTTTAAGGAATGTCCACCAATGCCTTTAGGAAGGGAGAATGATGAAATTTACCAATAATAAAGAATGTAACATTTTCTCATCTTATATTTTCTAATGATGTTCTTATATTTACCAATGGAATTAGTAATTACATTCTTAATTTCGTGAATAGTTAGTGGCTAAAACATAAATCTGATGAAGAGAAAAGTTTTCATTTCCAAAAAATGCTTTGGACATCATTATGGTGCAATTTAGGATATATTAGGGATTCAAAGGAAGAACCTTCCAATGACATATCTCGAAGCCCCCATTTCGAATGGATGGATAAAAAGTACAAATTTTATGATCTTATAAATAAGTTCATGAGAAGAATATATAGTTAGAAATACAAATTTTTATCATTCGTAGGAATGGTAATTTTAATTAATAGTGTTTGTTGACCCCTAAAAACGCGTCCCCAAAAATTTCTATACGTCCACATAGATGATCTCGGAGCGTAGATCGTTCTGCAAGCTTCGATTTGACTTGTCGTGGAGCCCAGACGGAGTTACGGATCAGAAGTTATGGCTGTTTGAAGTTGGACTGCTGGGGATGGCCATCCAGGACAGTTTTGGGGTGAAGTATGGATTTGCGCGTAAAAAAGGAGTTCCGCGCGGAAAACCATATGCGCATGCGGAATATTCTACGCCCATATTTTCGGGAGCGGAATTTTAGGCACAGCACTTTCCTGGGCGAAATTTTGCGCGCACGGACATTGCCCGCGCGAAATTCTACTCGGTGCGCGGAAAACACTTCGTGCGCACGGAATTTTCCGCGCACCGGAACCCGTGTTCCTCTTATAAATATGAGGTCCCCCCCCCTTTGAAGGAGGATCCCCAGAGGTCGGCCGCTGCTCTGATGCGCGTAAGTCTGCAATTTCCGCGCCCGTGCAGAAAACACCCCTCCTGCGTGCAAAACATTAGTTTTGCGCTGAAAAGGGCCAACCTTCCCAGCCTTCCGTGCAACTCATAATTTTTTCCTGCAACAGTGCCGCTGAGCCCGATTTTTTGCGCGCCAGGGCAAAACCGGTCCAATTATGTGTGCCACCGCATATTTTGCACCCTGCCGCTATTGCGTGCGCCGTTGCTATTGCGCACGCCGCCGCATATTGCGTGCACCGCCACTATTGTGCACACCACCGCTATTGTGTGCCCCACCTCTATTGCGCGCCCGCATCCGGTATTGCGCGCCAGTCGCACCTATTGCGCACCTGCCGCACCTATTGCGCACCCGCCGCACCAATTGCGCGCCAACCCGGTGTTTCCCGCGCAACAGCCTCAATTGCGCGCATGGCTGCCATGTGCAACAGTTTTTAGGCCTACACCCGCTACCATCACATACCCCCTTTAAAAATGGAGAGTCGCACTGCGATCTTCTCGGGCCGGGATGTCGAGGTTTCCCATTGCTCCCTTATGCGAAACCTCTTTACACCTATGGAACAGTATGATTTTAGATACTCCTCTGCACACCATGCAATACCATGAGTAGACATATTCCTCTTGGTCGCTATCACGTGTCATGGGTCGAGATTCTCATCATCAATTCCCCGAGTACCTTGAGTCAAACCATTTCTCAGGAAACTCCGTCAAACCCTATCCCTTGGCTCTTGTGTCACGTTGAACCAGGATGGGCCGCCCTTCCATAAGACCCAACACCAACCATTCTAGGCGCCTTATGGTAGTAGTCCAATCTACATGACTATAAACTGTAGTAATCCATATGTTCCAAACATAGGATGCCTCTTTCCCTATACGAGATATGCCTTATTCTCCTAGCACGAGATGCCAGTAGTCCTATCTACATGACTATAAACTGTAGAAATCTCTATGTTCCAAACATAAGATGCCTCTTTCCCTATACGAGAGATGCCTTATGCTCCTAGCATGAGATGCCAGTAGTCCTATCTACATGACTATAAACTGTAGTAATCCCTATGTTCCAAACATAGGATGCCTCTTGACCTATACGAGAGATGCCTTATGCTCCTAGCATGAGATGCCAGTAGTCCTATGTACATGACTATAAACTTTAGTAATCCCTATGTGCCAAACATAGGATGCCTCTTGCCCTATACGAGAGATGCCTTATGCTCCTATCATGAGATGCATTATTCCATGATCACAGTGGTGTAACATCAAGAGCGTTGGAATCCATTCAAACATTCCATCACTCCACCTCACGCTTTGTGTGTCCTTCCTTCGGATCGTCACTAACTTCTAAGTCTAATGGGACCCCCTAATAGTATGGATGATAGACCTACGGTCCTCCTGCTGTAATAGTATGGATGATAGACCACTGGTCCGCCTGCTGTCCTGGGCCAATGCCCCAGAATACTTTGGGCGACACTTTGACTCAGGTCCTATGTTTCGGACACAGTCAGCAGTCCACCCTCATTTGTTTGTCCTCATTTCTGGCTAACGTGATATGGATGCTGCGTTTCCGCCACGGTCAATAGTTATCCTCCATCACCACGCCACTCTCACGATGTTATAAATATTGGTCATGTGATTCACACTTTTCATCTCCCTTTGTTCGGATAGATTCCAATGCCCTTGGCGTTATCCCGCTTGTGCAATAGCGCATAGGTGATTACCTCGACCCGCTAGTGAGTTGGGATGCCCTCATAGCCAGACATGAGGAAGACACAATGGACCGCCTCATAGCGTAAGCCCCATACACTGTGGGCCGCCTTAGAGCGTAAGCCCCATACACTGTGGGCCGCCTCAGAGCGTAAGCCCCATCCACCTTTGCCGCTCCCTAGCGGCACCCGGGCAGCACCCTTGCATTATCCCCGATCCTTCCCGAACTACGTGGACTTTGATTCCATGCCACAGTGATACGTAGGAAGCCTCCACGAGGTTCACGCCCACCACCCAGTTGTTCCGACCTCTTCACGTCGGTTCACTATCCACCATGGGCTGCCTCATAGCGTATGCCCAATACACTATGGGACGCCTCAGATCGTAAGCCCCATCCACCTTTTCCGCTCCCTAGCGGCACCTGGGCAGCACCCTTGCGTAAGCCCCAATCCTTCCCAAACTACGTGGACATTGATTCCCTGCGACAGGGATACGTAGGAAGCCTTCACGAGGTTTAAGCCCCCCCACCCAGTTGTTCTGACCTCTTCAGGTCGGTTCACTATCCACCATGGGCCGCCTTAGAGCGTGATCCCCATACATTGTGGGCCGCCTCAGAGCGTAAGCCCCATCCACCAAGGGCCACTCCCTAGCGGCACCCATGAAGCACCCTTGCGTAAGCCCCAATCCTTCTAGAACTACGTGGACTTTGATTCCATGCCACAGGGATACATAGGAAGCCTCTTCGAGGCTCAAGCCCAACTACACCATCTCCCTTGCGATGGTCCCATTCCATTCACCCTCAATTTCATTAATCCATCCACCACCCATCCGGATTATTACACGGGCCGCCACATCCCGGGGAGATCATGCCATTCATCCACCAGCGCCGCTGTCTATGGCACCCGGGCAGCATTCCACGTGTAAGCCCCAGCATGTCTCTGGGTCGTTTTCCTTTGTGTACACCCCGGACCATCACCCCTTCGAACTACGTGGGTTTTGATCCCTGTCCTCTACACAGGGTACGTAGGAATCCTCCATGAGGCTCAATCCCATCCAATGGTAAACCCTGAGGTCTCCCATTTTAGGGTGCACTCTCCCTGATCCGCCCTTAGTGGTGTTCAGATCAGCCACGGTGTGACTTCTCCCCTATATGGGGCGCACCACCTTGGATCCATCCTCATTGGATGTTCTGATCCAATCATCTTCCAGGTGTTCCCTACTTGGGATGTACCAATCTGATCTGTCTCTATGGGACGTCCTGATAACTCTCATTCTGTCTCCGCAAGACGTTAAACTCGCGGCCTACCTCGTGTTAAACATGAGATGCCTGAGGAAAACCTCAGAAGACACGCCCTTGGCGTAGCTGTCTCTACAAGATGTTAAACTCATGGCCTACCTCGTGTTAAACATGAGATTCCTGAGGAAAACCTCAGAAGACACGCCCTTGGCGTAGCCATCTACGCAAGACGTTAAACTCGCGGCCTACCTCGTGTTAAAAATGATATGCCTGATGAAAACCTCAGATGACACGCCCTTGGTGTAGTCGTCTCTACAAGATGTTAAACTCGCGACATTCCCCGTGATAAACATGGGAAGCTGCGGAAAACCTTAGATGTCATATGATTCCCCGCATCCGATGTGGGATGCCTCGGGTTCTGCACCCTTGATATGCCCTCTTTTGAAGAAGAATACAGGTTCCCCAATGTCCACGCACCCAGAGATGCCCATACATGCCTGATACTGTCATCTACTCTGACTGAAGGTCGCAACCATGTTAATACCCCATGGAATGTCTTGACAGAAGTAGTGTAATTAACTGGCGTCCATGAAGATATGGCACCAGGAATGAGATTCACGAACACGTCTTAATTCTATGAGGGAGACCCGTACTAGGTAATGAGCTCTGAGGAGGAATCCACAGAAGGAAGAACCGACATCCCATCATCCCGGTTTCGATCAAGGAGCAGACGTCCCTGAACAAGGAACAGATGCCGCCCGCCTTTGGAAAGCAGGAATGAGGGGCAACAAGCAGTGCGTCCTCCTCCACAGACGGATACACGCGCCCCAGTGAAAGCGTCAAGAATAGTTTTCTAACATCAATTATTATGCATGTCTTCTCTATTATCAATATGACAAAGGGAACTATCACAATGATTGAAAATATCATGACTATCATTATTTGGGATTCCATCCAAGTGGGTAGATTCCATTGGGACTCATGGAAATGCATCACTAGGACAATTGAGAAGGGCATCATTAGCCTTTATAGTATTACTTTGACCACGAATCCATTCATGCTCGCCTCTCCCATGAAATTATTAAAGGCAAGTCGTTATGGTAAAGATGCATGGGGGAAAATAATGGTGACATGGGCGAGGCTTGAACATGTCAATGAAGGTAGTTATCCAATCTTTCAAACTATGTGATGTACCACATAGAAGAATTGAATAATCACTTACACTGGTTGGTTAGAAGAAGTGACATCAATCTCTGGATATAAAATTCGGATGGAAAATTTCTCTACCTTCCAGAATGAGATGATCCATGTATCTCATCTAAGAAGGTGAGTAGGAATCCTCCCATGATGGTGGCTATTCTTGGTGAGAGGAGTAAAGAGTTATCTTTGATTGTATTTTCTCTGTTGATAAACCAAATAAATAATTCTTTATAGGGTCATTATCAGGGCATTTTAGCAGCACTGATTGTAGATATACTCTTCATGGGCAGGGTGTGCAGGAGGAGTCGTCTTTTAAGCTGTGGAGTAAATTGTTACCCCCTAATATAAATTTCACTGTTTGGTGAATTAGAAACCAAGCCATCTCGATGGATGAAAGTGTTCAATGTAAGGGGGTTCACATGGATTGGCATCGCTTCTACTCCGACTATCCACATATTGAATCCACCATGCATCTTTTCATTCATAGTGAATGGGAAATAGGATTATGGTATTTATTGGGTATTAATCTGGACACCAGTTTTGGGGGTTCCTTTCATGAGTTACTCACTAATTGGTTTTAGGGCACGATGAACCAAAATCCCCTTCAAAATACTCTTCGCCACATATTTGAGGCCATATTTTGGAATCTGTGGGAGGTTCGTAATAAGTCAAGAGAAGGATAAAAGTGGTAATATTAATTACATAATCTATAGACAAGGGAGATGGTTTTAGATATGGGTTCTACTATCAGAGGTGGTCGGCATTCACCCACACTGTACAGATTTCTCACTATTTCGAAAATGAGTTTAAACCCATGTAACAACAATATTGGTAGATGGGTTAGCTAAATTCGACAAAGAAGAGTCCTAAAACTCAATATTGAATGTTTCGTACATGGATGGAGATATAAGGGGAGGTGGTTTGGTTAGATATGGTAGGGGTTTGGTTATTATTATATTTATTTCACTCTATGGTCCTGGTAGTTCTATTGGTGTTGAAATCAAGTCTCTATATTCTGGAAGTATCCTCTGTGAGAGGTTTGATATCATGGTGGAAGAAATTGAGTCGGATTGAAAAATTTGGTACAAATACTTTCAGGTAAAACAGACCCTCTTTTGGAGTTGGGTTACTGTGTAAGAAAATGTAGGCTACAAATTAACCAAGACTGTACTATTATCCATATTTGGAGATAATGAAATTCTGCAGCTTATGGTTTTACTCGTAAAGGGAGGGATGATAAATAACATATTATTTAAAGCATAGGGGGCTCATTACCCATTTCATGTAAACAAATTATCCATGTCGATTCTCTCTATCTTTAAAATTTTAGACCTCCTTATGTTGTGTTTTTTTATGTTTTTCTTCTTTATATTCATGATTCCTTTTTTCAATAAAACGTTAAATTTTTGTCATAAAGAATGAAAGAAAACAGAGTTTAATATGATTAGGTCTATATCCAATGTTCATGGGGGAACACACTACTACTTTCTAATATTATAACTAGAAGATATAAGTGATTACAATATATTACAAAAAACAATTAATTCTCCACAAATGTCACAACTCTACAATATTTCTCCTAATGAATCTCACATGTCACTAAGGTCCCACAAACATATATACTAAGTTCCAATTGGTGAAAATAAAATACCTTCTCCCCTAGAATCTTTTATTATAACATCCTAAGATTTTTCTTATAGGGTTTTAAAATGTTTCTTAAAATGGCTCATCTATCAAACTAAAATAATATTTTATATAAATTAAAATGACGAAAATTTAATAAAATTAAATTCATTTCTCCATAAACATTGTAATAATGGAAATAATTAATTTAAAATATTCACATTTTGAATGTACTACATTTTTATATTTTTACTTGGTTTATTCTAGGAAGTAATTTCAATAAAATTATTAAACATGAAGTTATTTTGAGGATGTTATCATTTTAAAGGTTATATTTCATATAATCAAAATATTATAAAATTAATTATTAATGATTTGGGATTATTTTTTCATAAATAATATAGAATGATAAATATATATTTTAATAGTAATATCTATATTATTTTTGAATGAATATATTGAAAGATAATTTTATAATATAATATTTATTGTACAATACAGATATTATGGTTTATAAAAAAATAGTTTGAAATAAATCTATTATTAAATAGAAATGAATATATTAATTGATAATTATAAATAGTGATAATAATATAATATTTTAAGTTATGTAAATGGATATAATGATAATTATAAATTCAAATAATTGAATGATTAATATGGTATATATAATATTTATTCATATATGTTAATTATAATACACCAAAACTTATATTTAAAATATAAAAGAGATGGAATATATTAATTAATACAATATTTAAATGTTGAATATATGTGGAAAATTAGAAATTATAATTAATGTAAGTGAATAATTATATTATAACTATTCTAATGAAGAAAAAAAATTAAATAATAGAGTGTATATAATTAGATTAAAATATAATTGTATAATAGATTTTAATATCTGATTTATAGAGAAGTAAATTATAGAATTAATTGAAAAAATGTGCCATGATACTATGTCCAAAGGGAGATCAATAGACATAAAAGATCATGGAGCGCATGTAGGTTTGGGATGCATAGGTCAAGCATGTCACAATCACATCTTAGCATGCACCTGTTCTGGGTTATTAGCTTCCATAGTGTGAAGGTTGTCATGTTAGGCTATAAGAGAGCACACCAGGCTCATAAAAACATGAAAATATTGTTAATGGTGAAACTTTTTATACAGGGGAGGGCACAGTTTGAGGAAAAATGATGTTGGATTACGTTATATAAGTATTGTTGTTTAAAAATACATGTGAATAGTCAAACTTTGATACTACTTATAGGACTTCATCCTTCATGCACATTCACTTAAAACCTAATACTGCCATTAGTTCCATAATCTTTAACCTCCTATATTACATGGTTTTTTTATTAATGTAGAATATATATATATATATAATTTTTCATCGAATGATTAAATAAAGCACCTGAAACATTGTCTTCTTCCCGGTGTCTCACAACTATTACAAAAATGATATATATATATATATATATATTCTATATTAAAAGATCAAATATATTTAACTTTGAAGATTTTTTCTTTTATAATTAAGGGAAATCTCACATAGATGGTTCCTCATGATATTATGGGATACAAGAAATTTTGATCTATAACTAGTAATACTATGATTTCATCATCTTCATCCTTGGATATACTTATTACAGAGTCCTCAACATGTTAAATAATAATTTATACCTTATGAGATACATACTGAGATTTAATGTTTAGAAAAAAAATATTATATGAGTAAGGGAAAACTATTTTGTAAGTGACAAGAATTGGTGGACCTATAAAAAAATAGACAAAACTATTTCTGTTTGGAGGTTTTTGCACCCTCATTTATTCTTCAGAAAATTGGACATTATGTAATTTATTGGTAATAAAATGAAATTGACATACACTAGAAGCTACATATATAAAAGATCCATTCCTCTTTGGTTGTTCTTTGAACAATGATTTTCGGTACTTCATCAAAAAATATGTGTCTTATAGTTGTATAAAGAGAGAAATGAAAAATATCAATTTTCATGGGATACCCTATGAATGGATATCTTTAGGTGATTTATATTTCATTAATGTAAGAGAGTAAAATGTAATAAAAATTATAAAATAAAAATATTCAAAAACCAACATCATATAGAAGTATTTTAAAAATATTTCTAATTTTTTAAAGTATATATTTGTTAGAGAGTTTATTTTTTAATTTTCTATTTTTAATATTCCAAGGAAATCGTTTATTTCCATAAATAAAATTGCACTTTCCTACTACAGTTTTTGAAAAACATCCTCTTAAGGTGTTATTTTAAAATTCATTATTTCATGAGTTTAAAAAACCATCATTTTATGTTTCAAATATTTTATTTCAAAAACTCACATCATTTTTATTTTTTTAATAGTATTTTATAAAAATTATTCATAATTATCAACTTTATTCATTATTATGATTAATGCTTAAAAATATGTCATGGAAATACATTATTTTCCAAAAAATTCATAAAACATCCATGATTATTTTAAAAAAAATGGCATCATGGTCTAATTTTAAAGATTAATTTAATGCATTTTCCATGAATATTCAATTAAATAAGATCAAACCACTATTATTTTAATGTTTTTTACTTTTTCAATGAATTTGAAAATAACTATTTTAATAGAATTATATTGAGAATAAAAATATATTAATGTTGATTTATTAAAAATTTTGAACTTGGGTATTGTAAATGATGTTGAGGAATGGGGAGTGAACCCCAAACTCATGTGACATAATCCATGGAGAGATGGGCGACCCTTATATAGACCGTAAATGTCCTTGGTGGACACAATGATTTTCCATAATTTTTTAATATCATAATATATTATTATAAAGGGAAATGTTGAAATAGGTTTTTCAAACTGAAATCATTTATTTTAAAAAGGGGATTTTTGGTTTTAAAAAGTGATTTTGTTTGGATTATATTTTTAAAGAAAATGGTATTCACTATTTTATATATTCTCGAATAATATTTTTAAAGAATTTATTTTATAAAAAATATTTTTTAAAAACAAAATTTCATTTTAATGGATAATTTTAAAACTTTTTTATAATACTAGAATTATTATTTTTTAATAAAAATAATTAAATTAATTTTCAAGCATTTAAAAAAAATATTCACATTTTCTCAAAACCTTATTAATATTTTCATCCTCACCCCATGTTTCTGAAAAAAATGTTTTCCACAAGGATTATTTGTTATTATGATCTATTATAATGTCATGATTATATTTATTGGAGTGAGAGTTGTCCTAAAAGAGCTAAATTAATGTGAAAATCCCATTTAAAAGGAAATGGAATGATTTTATTATATGTAATATATTTTATAATTCTCTAAAAATATAGAACAAAAAATATACTTGGGGATATATTTAATACTTATTGAGAATTTAGTTTGTAATTATTTAATGTAAAATTTGGGTCAGTTCTTTTAATATTAAATATATGACTTATTTTTTAAAAAATGTAATGTATTTTTGGAAAAGGATATGAGAGTGAATGTATTTGGTATAATAGTTTTTACCAGGAAAAAAGTTTAAATATCCTTATAGTTTTTGATTTTATTACATGAGGGTTGTCTTTTTTGAAAATTTAAAGAATATAATTTAATATAATCTATGTTATTTTAGACAAAAGTAATTTTAAATAGGGCGTGTGATCTAAATATGGATTCTATGCAGTTTTGAGGAATTTCAAATTATATTTTAACATGTTTTACGGTTGTATGGGTTGAATAGAAGGCATCAATAGATAATACTACTATTGTTCAATTTTATATTAATACGAATTTTTTAATAATTTTTTGGAAATATTATCATGAAAATGATGTTATGAAAGTTATATTTCTAGAAACCCTATACTTTTATAATAGAATAGGAAACTTTATCACTAAAGGAGGTGAAAAATAAAAAAATAGATATATTATGAGGTTAAAAAATGAGTCTTAGCCATGATAGTAATATGGATTACTGTTTATAAATTTCATCATGATTATATTGACAATATACATAAATGTTTTCAATAGTTATAAAAACTTTACAATATTGAGGACACAATTTATTTAAAGGTGTATAATGTAACATCATGTTATTTTAGTATAATTTTTTTAAACAATTATGTTAAAATGGGAAATTTGAATACCTAAAACATACATCTATGTATTTTAACATGATATTTCTTTAAAAATATTAAATTATTTTCCCTATAAACACAATAATAAATGTGTAAAATAATTTAAAATATTCACATTTTGAATGTACTATTTTATGTATATTTATACTTATTTTTTTCATTAAATAATATGAATTTATGTTTATTAAAAATGAATTTATTCTAAATATGTTATCATTTTAAACATTGTATTTATTTTATAATAAAAATATTTAATCATTAATTATTAATGATTTGAAATTATTTGGTGATTAATAATAATATACGGTAATGATAAATTATAATATTAATATCAATATTTTTTGAATGAATATATTGAATTATAATGATATAATTTAATTTTTTTAGGAGTATAAATATTATTTTTTCAAAAGTATTAGTTGGAAATAAATATATTGTTATGAAAAAATGAATATATTTATTAAAAATTATAACTTTTTATAATGGTATAACAATTACGGTTTTTTTAAATGAATATAAGGATAATTATAAATTCAAATAATTTATTGATTATTATAGCTTATAAATTATTAATGAGTATAATGAGGCATATAAGAGCCTAGTGTGTCTATTGGATTTAGATTCAAAAGTAAGATATGTTGCAAGTGTGAGTTGGTGTTATGAATGGAAGGGTTCTTAAAATTCATAGCATGTGGGTCAGAAAAATGGGCCACAAGAGAGAACAATTGAACCCTTTATACATTAGGGTTCTTAGAATTGATATAAGAACCTAGTGTGTCTATTGGCTTGAGATTCAAAAGTATGATATGTTGCAAGTGTGATTTGGTGTTATGAATGGAAGGGTTCTTAAAATACATAGCATGTGGGTCAGAAAAATGGGCCACAAGGGAGAACAATAGGACCCTTTATACATTAGGGAATCGTGAACGTGGAATATTTTTATATAAGGGAGTTCGTAATCAATGTAAATGTTGATATGGTATCACTTTATATAGTTATGGTTCACCGTTTAAAAATATGTGTGTGACAAATATCTTAAACTATCTATCATATTATTCTTCCTCCATGTGTGTGCACTGGGAACCTAATACATCCATTATTTTCATCATCATCAAACTCCCTCATGGAATAATTATATTATTTATAGAGCTCACATGCACACACAAAAATTTAATTTCACATCGGAGAATAAAATTAAACCATGAAATTACAATTTTCTTCCCTATATCTCACAATAGATACTGAAATGATATATATATTTATTTTGTAGATAAAAATATCACACACATGTAACTTGAGACCTTTTTTCCTTCATGTGTATGTAAAATCGCACTTTAACAGACCCTCACGATATTATCAGATGTATGAAATGAAATGTTGTAACTAATAACTGTAGAACGTCTCTATTATAATTTTTCGCTACAAATATTATAGATTTTTAAGAAGGTTCAATATAAATATATATAATACAAGAAACATATTGAGATATAATTGTTGGAAAATGGTATTATGAGTTGTGGAAAACAAGTTTCCAAGATAAAATCATTTTTAGACCTATAAAAAAATAGACAAAATTGTTTCTATTTGGATTTCAATGTATAATTATTTGTTTTTCACTAGAAAATTGTTTAATACATATCTCAATAATAAAATTATATAAATTCATATTGGAAGATGAATATAAAGAGGATACATTACTCCTTATGTGTTTATCTAAAAAATATATATTATTCTTCACCAACAAAATACATGTTGTATAGTTACAGAAAAGAGAGGGGTGAAGATAGAGTTTTTGGGGATATCTTAAGAAAGGATATATGTAATGATATTAAGGATTTGTTATTGTAATAATGGTAATAAAAATAAAAATTATTAGTTTTTTAAATTTCCCGAAACCCTCTTTGTAAGAGAAATATTTGAAATATATTTTTTATTATTTTATATGATTCCTTGTAGGAGAATTTGTTTTAGAATTTTATATTTTAAAACATTCAAGACATTACATTATTCATTAGAAAAAAATTTATGTTTACCTACTTAATTTTGGAAATATAAACATCCCTTTAGAGGTTTATTATCAAATATGTAATTCCTAGAGTTTTAAAAACTATCATTTTTTTCTAGAATACTTTATTTCAAAAACACTAATAGTTTATATTTTTAAAATCATGTTTTTCAATTATCATTAATAATTATCAACTTCATTCATAGTTATCATTCCTATTTCAAAATACACCCTATAAAACATGCTCTTCTTTTCATATGTATAAAAATCCCTGATGCTTTTAAAAAAATCTATATATTCTAATATAAAAGATTATTTAAAGGAGTTCCCATGAATTCTCAATTGAATTGGTTTAACACTTTATTATTTTAATGTGTTTTATTTTTTCAATATTTTTAGAATAATTCTTTTAGTTTAATTTTGTTGAAAAATGAATTATACTAAAAACCATTTACTAAAAATTTATCATTTTGATACTGTAAATGATAATGTGGAGTGAGAAGTGAATGGAATCCTCAAGGGACTTTTTCCATTAATTAATATTTGAGCCCTATATGTCCCTTCTATTTCACAGGTGGCTAAAATGATTTTATAATATTTTTGAATATCATTAGATTTTAGTTTAAAGGAAAATATTGTCATATTTATTTCAAAATAAAATGATTGATTTTAATAATGGGATTATTAGTTTTATAATTTTATTATCAAAGGATTATATTTTTGATGAATAATTACAATTGTATTTTATGAATTCTCAAATAAATATTGGAAATCATTTATTTTATGAAAATTATATTCTTCAAACACTATTTTATATATTTTTAAAATGTATTATAAAGCTCAATGTTCTATTTATAAGGAAAATTTTTTAAAGTGTTTTAAATCATTTAAAAAAAAGTGTGTTGTCATTTGTTTTAAAAACCCTTATTAATATTTTTATGATCACCTCATTTTTTTCAAAAAACGTTTTTTATAAGTCTTATCAATGAGTATAAGCAATTAAAAAGTCATGATTTTCTTGGGAAATGTTAGAGTAGTCCTTGAAGAGTTAAATTAATGGTAAATGGATCATATAAAAGGAAATTGAAATATTTTTGATATGTAACAGAATTCATAATTCTATAAAACCTTATACATAAAAAGATCCTTGATTATTTAGTGACTTTGTATTTGGAATTATAGTTGGTTTTTATAATTTGCTAATCTAGGTCACTTTTTTTAATATAAAATCTATGATATATTTATATAAAATGTGTTTTTACCCAAGGATCTATGAACATGGGTATGGGGAGTCAAAGAAATCATTAATCAGGATTTCTCAATCTTGATTAGTAACTATGAGACCCTTAAACCCTGTTTATATACTGTACAAATATAGTTTCATAGTAGATTCATCAATAGATATAAACATCTTATTGTTTTGTTGTCATTGGACAATACTTGTTACTGCTATATATATCTCATATTCATCCCAAAATAAGGTTTATGAAATTACGATGAGTGTTATTCTAATTAATGAACATCTGGTGAACTAAACATTCATCACCTCCAAATAACATCCCACTTGATGTTTGTTAAAGGGATCTTCAAAAATTCTCCAGGACATGGAACGAAAAGTTATCTCTATCATTCTTCTTCCATTTACACAAGTATCATTGAGGCACGATACTACCATAAGATTTTATGAACATTCAACTTGGTGAATATTTCAATTGTAATTGGGATTCTTGCTATCTTCTATAGATTTATATCTTTTTCATATAGTACTTTTCTAATAAATTGATACTTTATATCGATGTGATTTTCATGAGTATAAAACATCGGGTTTTGTTCCAAAATGATTACACTTTGGAGTTCACTAAAAAGAAAGGACCATTCCTAATCCATTAATTTCTCCCTTATCAATTTGTTGAACTATATAATTTCATTCCCATCCTCCATTTCAACCACATTCTCAGATTTTGTTAAATATAGAATAACACAACTCTATAATATTGATAACCTACTATTAATCAATCCTCCAAAAATAAACACAAATCAAGTTATACTATTACTTATATTCATGACACACATAAAATATTTGTCCATAAATCCTTATAATGGATCATCTGTTCTGAATCACATATCATAATTTTCTGATTCTTTTAATTAACAAAGGATTAACTTCATATTATTCATATGTAGATTCCATAGATACTCCACGAATCAAATCAAAACTCTCACTATATAGGAAATGTAAGAATTAGTGTAAAAAATGTATACACCATACTTTTAATTATTGATAAATTTGTTAATTTCTCTATTTAGTTGGCCTCAAATTTAGTTTCTATTGATTATGAAATTGATAATTTTAAATGAGAAAAAATAGGGTTAATGACCGTAACACATACGTGCATCCGAAATATTTCTATAATTTTTCAAATATAGCCTCTCTTAGATAAAACCAATGTCTCAAATTTCATCTCCATTTCAATATTCATCCCCACAAAATTTCATTTATATCCAAGATCATTTATATTGAATATTCTGGAAAAATCACACTTTAGCTTCATGATTTTCCAGGAATCTAGTCTAACTATTAGGATTTCATCCCAATATACACGCAATATGATAAATGTTGCAACTTACCAAGGTTTTTTGTAATAATAATGATATTTATTGCACTTACTGAAACCTTATCTAACATTAACTAATTCAAACCATCCTTCTAATATCAAGGATCTTTCTTGGGACCATGGTGTTTTTTCTTCTTCATACAAACCAAATTTTTGTTCCATTCTTACAGTAACCAGATCAGTTGGTTCATGTAGATTTCCTCCTCCAAGTCACAATAAAGGGAATAGATTTTAACATCCATTATCATGAAGCAACCCTGTTCAACCATAAACTGGTCACCCAGGTCGATCCGAGATAAGGCCTGATGGGCATTCCTGATCCCTAAAGGCTGGAAACTAGTGTTGGGTATCAAAATAACCTAGTTGGGAATGATTTTTCCTATAAAAAAGGAACATAAATAAACATAATCTGAAAAAATAGATAATTAAATGAAAATAAACTAAAAAAATTGGCCATAAAAAAATAATATACTAATCAATGAGACATACCTCAAGTGACCTTGTGGGTCACCAGGAATCATAAACCAAACTCACCCCAATAGCGATCCCAAACTAGAGGAAACATAAACTAAAAAATTATGTAGCTATTAGCACTCAGATTCTCAGTCAGAATTCCATTGAATAATAACACCCAATGCCCTTACATTTAAAATGAAACGCAAATCATGCTATTTTAAAATACAACCACATAAGAATAATATTTACCACCCTTAATAATTTAAATAATCCATTTCAAATAAAAACAGTTTCATTTTTATCACATTTACAAATTAGTTTACAAACATAGTTAGTCATTTTAAAATGAAATAAAAACAGTTTAAAATTGAAAACATTTATTTTTTAAAAAGGGGAAAACAAGGTTGAATCAACTAAAATGGAAATCATTTCACAAACACCATTTCACAAGTGATCACTAATGTAAACTTAATTTAACTTATCTTTCCACATATTATTGTATGATTTTTATTCATATAATTAATTATTTTTATTTTTAAATATTTTAAATTTTTTTACTTTATAATTTAATTCAATAATTAATAATTTTTTGTATTTAATTTTTTATTTTTAGTTATAAATTTACTGCTTTTTTGTTGATTTTTTTATTTATTTATAAATTAAAATTTTAGAATATTTATTTTTTGCCTTTAATAAGTTTTTTAATCTCTTCAAATAATTAAATTTTTAATTTTTAATCTATTAATTTTATGTTTTTATTTTAATTTTACTTGTTATATCAATTACACTTGTTAAATTAATTTGAATTAATTTATTTATATCATATAAATTTAATGTGTTAATTCATATTATAATTATTATATTAATTATTTCATTATTTAGTTATAATTTACGTTAGTTTTATGTTTAGAATCTTTAAATTAGTTAATTAATTTAATTTTTTGTTTTAGTTTCATTCTTTTTAGATTATTTGAATCATGTTTCTAATTTTTATTTCAAAATTATGTTATTTCTATTTGTTTTTATGATTTTATTTATCTCACTATTCTTTTTATACTTTTCCATTTTTTTATGAGTCACTGACACCACTACTACGGACAACCCCCCTTTCCAAGCTAACAATGCATCCTTCCTTGTGCACCTGCTGACACCACCACATTCCTCATCCATCTGTCTCACTGATGTTTTGAATCACCATTCTATGTCGATGACTCCCATTTCAATGTATCACCGACACTTTTAAATCCACCAACACAGCTCTTGCCTATCGGCGACTCTCCATTGACTATGCCTTCTCCTCTCCTTTAGTTACTGATGATAGGTGATACCACAACCTACTGATAGTGATTCATTTTACCTACTGACACTTTGACACACTTATTCCTCCACTCGGTTTCACTTACCGACAGTGTCACATAGAAAAATAAAGAAACGCTTAATCATGATCAAACCAGATCCATACAAAAATGTAGATCCAAAAACCACAATCCTTCCCAAATCCAAACAACCCAAACTCATTGTAATCTTCCACCAGACACCTTCCTGAGTTACATCACTCATATCAGTAGAACTAAGAACCCTTCCATACCCAGATTCTGTGCAAGCCGCAGCAAACCCCTTTGACGAGGATGCCTTAGAGGTTGATCCACCATTGTTGAGGGAGGAGCTAATAATAATAACATCACCACCCTAGAGCACGACGCTTCCATCGTGGCATGTAGTAGGGTCACCATTGAAGGAACTAGTCTCTCATGACTAGATGGTCACTACGCTGAGATGGAAGTAGAAGCTTTTTGAAGAAGCCAGGAACCCACCGCCTACGGATCACCTCTAACTAGGAGATAAATAAATAAAGGAATATAAAAACATAAATATAAAAATAAAGAAATATAAAACATAAATACCGAAATAAATTTAATAAAATCAAAATAAAATCAAAATAATAATAATAATAAACTATATAAATAAAAAAATATAATTAATAAAATTAATAATTATTAAATTAAAATAATTATTCAAATAAAATAATTAATAAAATAAATAATATATTTTAAAAAAACCATGAATTAATATTCTTAAATAATTTAATAATAATATTTATAATAACAAATAATTAAATTATTAAAATAATAACTATAAAACTTTTATCAATTGTATTAAAATAAATAATTATTAATTCATTTTCTCAAACTTTATAAATATATTAATTAATTATTTTTTATAAAATATAAAAGTATTCACATTAATATTCTAAAATAAAAATATAATAATAAATTTAATTTTAGTTCTGAATAAAAATAATTATCATAATTATCATTTGAAATTTTAATAAAACATTACTGTTAATATAAATTAATATAGATCAATCTATAAAAAAATTAATATTTACTTTGTGTAAATTAATTAAATAAACTTTTATTATAGTAAATCTTGTTAATGATTAGTAATAAATTTCTATTTGAAGGTACCCAACACAAGTTTGCGCCCAAGTTCCACAAAATCAGACAACTGATGAGTCTATTTAGATCTTTACAGGAGAAAAGATAAAGTGAGGAGTGATGCACAAAAAACACATGTGTGTAGTGTGAATGAAAAGGAACAAATATAAGTCAGTGGAAACTGTTGCTGACCTGCAGCAGATGATAGAGGATTTTAAATAGAAGATCAGTAGTGTGAGATACCGGGGAATATTCATTCATGACATATCTCGTTGAACACTTTAAAAGGATATGAGGATCATAAGTTGAGAACCTTTTGAAGACAAGCATGGGAGCCATATTTGGAGATGAGAAGTAGAGGAGAAGAAGTACCATGACGAGCAACACAGCACGCACATTGGCAATTACCATTCTTGGGGGATATTATTTTCTCCTTGTTATTCATTTTCGTCGTTGTGTAATTAAAAATTGTTAAATCTTGATTTGTAATGATAGTTGGATAATTTTTGTATTCTATGGGACTCTAATATCTTCTAGTTTAAACTTTTAAATTATTCACACCTTTCATACTATGAAATCATAATCAATCATCGAGATTAATTCTGAATTCATTTTATGTTGATATTCACCCCTTTTTTCATGATTTCATTACTCCGTGATCATTCAATGATAATGATTATGGATTCATTTCCAAAACATTTATTCAACTTGGAAACTTTGTAATATCACTGTGAGTCTTATTCCATCATCCTTAATTTTGAATTCTATTTACAACCTGATTATTCTTGGAGGGGAGAATTCCAAGATTTCATGTTTCATTGAATTTGATCTCCTAGTGAGGGATATTGAACATTTCTTTTCTACGGTGGTGAATTCAATCTAGATTTTTTAAGAAGATTTCATTTCATTATCTAGTAGTGTTAGAATTCCTGGTCATTTTACATAATCAGTTTCTTCTTAGTCTTTGTTTTTATCTTCATACATTTTTTTCTCAGTTAGTCCATCATGACTCTAATTATATCCTACTTCTATAAAAAAATAATTTCCATCTTTATTGAATTTAAAAAAATAATACCAGATATATATATATATATATATATATTAAAAAAAATTACCCATTATTGACACTAGTGGGGTTTGTTTTGTTAACCCATAGAACATTCAGCATCCTTATTTGTTGTCTGACACTTAACTATTATACTTGTATAGGTTATTAAATTTAATTTTCAGCGTTGTGATGACCACCGACACATATCAAAATTTTTCTTTATTTCTAAGGAATGCATGCGCTTCTTGTTATAGTGTAGAAAATATAAAATTTATAAAACAAAAAAGAATATCTATTAAAAAAACATAGAATTTTTCGCTTGTGTTTACTGTTAGAATTCCGTGTAAACTATTCATTTTTGTGTTTTTAATCTCGTATGATTCAATATAAATCGAATATTATGGAGGGTCAAATTATCATTCTAGACATTATTGTGTCTGTTTTGGATTTAATGGGCTCACTTCCCAGTAGTTTGTCTATAACCAACCACAGCTGACTGCTTACATTAATGAACATGAACAACACTTTGAGCCCCAACCTGAATTCCAAGCCAAATTAGACCAAATTATTTATACGATTGATGTTATGAAGAATGCTAGGAACTACTAGTTAATCCAAAACCCTAATATTCAAATTATAAATTATAAAGAACATGGTCAAAAAATGAAAAAGATAGGAAACTTGCTCTTAGAATTACGAATCAAGTTTAATAAAGAAGAAGAAGATGAAATAAGCGATGAAGAAAATCTCTATAAAAATTTTGAAAATGAAAATGATGAAGAGATTAAGTCTTAACCTCAGAAACAACCCCTCTATTTTGAGGAATTTGATTCTGATGATATAAAAAATATAAATAACTAACTAACTCTATTAATGGTGAATTCAATTATGTTGATCCAATAAGGAACCTAAATGGAGTTAAGATAGAAAATTTTTAGAAAGAACTAAAAGTGATTGATGATGGATTCTGTATTTTGAACAAGTTTCCAACCTTTGATAAGGATCATTGTTTTAGGAGTTTTGAAAATGTTATTTCTCTGGTTGAGGATAATCTTATTAATTAAAATGTGATTGTTAAAAAATCTTCCCCCATTATTTCTTATATATTCTATAAAGAACGTGGATCTGAATAGGGGAATAATTTGGATGAGTATAATTACATTGAAAGCATTGAATCTGATATTTTTGAACCATAAATCAAAACTAATCTTCCCTATTTATAAAAATTTATCACATCAATAATTGAAATGACATCTGATGTAGTTTATGAGGTCATGATCATTGAATAAAAGATAACTTTTCATCATTCATTTTCATATTGAATGATTGATCACTTTTATGAAACATTTTGTTCTGAAATTGAAATCAATTTGTCATACTTGGGGAAAACAGCTTGAATTTGAACAATCTAGAATCTGAATTTATTGAATCTGAACTAAACTATTCTTTCCTTGAACTCAAATTTAAATGAAACTCTACTTGGATTATTTTAGAAAATGAACTTTTTGAATGTGAACTTGGAGAATAGGTTGAACACACAAATATTGATTTAATAAAAAATAATTCCTCAAAAGCATTTGATTTTAATTTTCTATTTTCTGATGAGTAATTATTGGAAGATATTTACAATTTTTTCAAACTTGAAACCTTAGATGTGAAAAACATGACCCTTCCTTTTTTTCACATCAAACCACAACTTATTTGGGTGATGAATCTCTTATTGGGATTGAGAGTAGATTTGGAGAGGTACCCTTTTTAAGCGATAATTCAATAACATCACATGATCGTTTTGGTAGAACATTTTCATGAAGCTATTAGGTATAACTCAGACCTTATCACCCCTAATCATGATTTCTTTATGAATTTGATTAAGTTGTAGAACTTTTAATTTCTTGTCATACCCCTTTGATCACCTAGTACACTGATGTTACTTCCTAAAAATGAATTTTTTTTCAATTCTGAACTCTTTCTAGAAGTGGATATCTCACCTAATAAGACTTATTATTGTGATTAATTCTTTTAATTTGAGCTTACATGATTATTGAAAAATCATTATGGAGTTTTCAAATTTTTACATAAGATTGACTGTCTAAAAACCAAAAAGAAAACGAATTTAGGGGATGAATTTTCATCCCAACTTGGAGACTCCATTGAGCAGTCAGTTAATGATAAAGGGTGGTTCTTTGGGGTTTTAGTAAGTATAATAGGGTCAGGTTTCCCCATAAAAGTATGAGATCCTACAATTATTAATTGTTTTTTATAAACATTTTCGGATGTCAATATGTAGTCTTTTATGGACAAGAAACCACACCCACCAAGTGACTATAGTTAGTTCAAGGTGAGTATGGCTGGAGAATTTAAAAATAGAATTACATTTAAGGAAACCCATGGGTTTTCTTCATTACTGTATTTAAAAATAATACAAAAATATATATATAAAGTTTAAAAAAATTCCACCTACTGTTGACAGTAGTGGGGTTTGTTTTCTAATCACTTAAAACATTCACCCACCTTCTCTATGGTTCGACCATTCTCTATTATACTAGTTTAGGTTAATAAATTTAATTTTTAGGGCCATGATAACTTAAGAACCATATTAAGATCTAGAATATGAGGGTGTAGTTAGTGGACAGTCGAGGGAGGGGTTTTATCATACCTAATGTATCCCCTGAGGCAGCTCTGGTATTGTTCATGAAAAATATGGACGAGGTATTACATATTATTGTTGATTATCTACACCTAAACTAGGCCATGATAAAAAAACGTAACCCTTTATGAGGATTGGATACCTCTTGATCATTTTTGAGGTTTTATGTTGTTCTTAAATATTGATTCTAGGTTCGGCTACCACAATTTGAGGGTTTGAGTGGATGATATTGTAAAGTTTTAATTATGATGTCAGTACATACACTATGAGTTCTTGTTTATTGCATTCAGTGTAAAAAATAACCTCATTATGTTTATGTATTCTAAAAAATATCTATTTTATCCATACATAGAATAATTTTTGGATTTCATCATTGATTATATACTCATCTACTCTGTGCCAGAGTATGAGCATGTAGAGCACTTGAGGATTCTCTTAAACAATATTTAGGAGTACTGTCTTTATGGTAATCTCTTGATGGTATAGTTCTAGATTGATTTTGTTCTCTTTCAAGGTAATTTCAATTCTGGTAATGAATTATATGTGGACATAGAGAAGATTTTAATAGTGCTTGCTTGGGATCCACCCTAGAGCATGACGGAGGTTCAGAGTTTTCTAGGATTTACGGGGTACTACAAGAGGTTTTTGGCAGTCTTCTCTTGGATTTAATCCCCATTGACCAACGTAGGAAATAAAGGTATGTTTTATACCTAGACTGATTATTGTCAGATATACTTTGAGGAGTTGAGTATATGGATGATGAGTTATCCTTTTTTGAGACTACTGGAGGAGGGCATGGAGTACATAGTTTATTGTGATGCCTCTGTGATAAGATCAGCTACTTGTTGATACAAAGGCTTGTTGTAATCACTAATGGGTAAATGATGTTAATACCCCATCAGTATAACTATTTAAATCTTGTACAAGAGTAACTAGAAGTGTTCTTTGCCCTAAGGATTTGGAGGCACTATCTTCTGGGAGTGTGATCTTTTGTTTACTCAGACCATCAGAATCATAAGTATGTCTTCACATAGAGAGATTTGAAATAGAGATAGAGGTTCTAGTAATATTTCATGAATTAATATGAATTTTAGATATATTATACTACTGATAGGGGAACTATGTAGGAAGATACCCTCAGAGAGAATTCTAGTTCTCATTTGGTGAAGGTGGCGCCTGAGTAATCAAATTATTTTTAACTAACATTGATGGTGGTGAGGGTGCATCTTATCTTTATTCAATGGTGTTTACTCCTACAATTCTATAATGTTTGAGGGAGGAACTATTATGATATATTTACTAAGAGTTCAAACACAGCTAGATATTCTAAAAAGATTTACCATATGGATTCTCTGAATGTGGGAATCATGTCATTATTTTCCATGGATGGATTGTGGTTCTTGTCATGTTGTGAGTGGAAGTGATGATGGAGTTTCCCAATTCCACTTTGGATGTACATCCGGGTGTAGGGAAGTTGTACAGAGACATTTATTGATTTTTTTAGTGTTCTTTCATGAGGTAGAGTTCTTCCAAGTTTGTCTCTCAATATCTCATATGCCGGTAGGTGAAGGATGAGCATCAGGTTTCGATGGATTTGTCGTAGGATCTTGAGATCATATAGTAGCCATGGAATGGAATATCTCAGGACTTTTTAACATGTAGTCCTTAGATATAGAGAGGCCATGTTGTCATATGTGTGATATTTGGATGACTTTTCAATTCATCTCACATTCCTTCTATTAGTGAGGAGTGTTAAGTGGAGAGTTTGGGGTAGTTTCACATATGGGAGATCATATTCCTTCATGGTTTTACCTCTAATATTGTCTCTAACTATGATTCATGGTTAATATCATGGATTTGAAGAGGTCTTTGGGGATATTTAGGGCCTAGATGAGGATTATTATGTCTTTTTACACCCATATGGATGAGATGATTGGGTGTACTGTCTAGTTATTAGAGGATATGATGAGGGATTTTGTGTTATATTTTGACCGGAGGTGGGATGATCACTTATCATTGGTAGAGTTTAATTATAATAATATTTATCACTCTATTATTGGTATGGAACCTTTAGAGGTGTTATACGAGAGACTATCCAGGTAAATCTTAAGCTGGACTAAGATCAGTAAGGAATCTCTTCATAGGCGAGAGATGGTGATGGTGATGAAAGAGAGGGTCCATGTGATCTATCAGTGGATGAGGAACACATAGAGTAGTCAAAAATATTATGAAGAATGATTTCATAGTCCCTAGGAGTTTTATAAGGGAGGCCATGTTATTCTGTAAGTCTCCACACAATGAGTATTATAGAGGTTAAATTGAGGATACAAGCTATCCTTAAGGTAAATTGGGCCATTTGAGATCCTATAGAGGTATAGGGATGTTTCTTACTGAATATCATTACAACCATAGTTGGAGTGATTTCATGAATTATTCCATGTGTTATAGCTGATGAGATATATAAATGATCCTATACAAATTATTGAATGGGGAAAGATGAAAATCAGTGATGGATCCACCTTCATGAATTATTAGTCGGTGATCAATGATTTTCAAGTGAGTATCCTATGAGGATATACAATTCCTTTAATTTATGTGTTGTAGAAGCATGGGAGCATGGATGAGAGCTCTTGGGAGTGGGACAGATAGATTCACGCTTAGGGTCCCAATATTTTTGATTTGTCTGTTCCTATTGGGAATGAAAATATTTAAAAAATGAAATAATGCTGAGACGTTTTTCCCTTATAAGACATTGAAATATATTATTAAATATTCTCAGAGTCATGCACTGAGATGACATGAGATTTTGAAGCCTAGTGAGCCTGAAATTAATTTTATAATAATATTAAATATATTTTATATCACGCACATGTATTTTTTCATAAATAATGTAATATCTCTTGAATGGAGTCCTAGAATGAAAATATGATACTAATATTGAATCTAGAGTGTGGGGTTTACCCTATGAACAACCTAAAGTTATTCGGCATCAAACGTTCAAAAGAGGCATCCATGGGTGAGTACATTAAGTGAATTAATTTATTAATTTTATTTAATTAACTCATTTAATGTATAAAACCTATTTCTCTCGATATTTGTCCTATCATATAAAATTTATAGGGTTATCTGTGTAATCCTAGGATCATTTAGAGGAGTTTTATTCATTCATCAATGATAAATCATTATCAGATGACTACCAGTGACATGATCGAAGTGGATTGATAGACTGTGAACGTAGAGAATCTTCATTGTCACTATTGAACATGTTTATAACCAATTATTGATCCATAAATGATGTAGGAATCATCAATTCTAGTTTTTTCCCATTGATTAAAATATTGAGCAACTTCTTATCTTATATTATTTTATTTGCATTTAATTTAATCCTCCGCATGAGATCGTATACAAATTTAATTTTTTATTGAATCTATTCTTGATTATTTCATGTTTATCAACCTAAATATCCCCAATCCATGATCATTGGAGATGAATCTTTTTCCAACTATTGATGAACCATTGTTCTTATACCTTTTCCCCACCTGTTCTTTACATTCATTAATGTTGGGATACACAGCCACAGTTCTGCAAATTTGGTTGAGTCCGACTGAGATCAAACCTACATATTAATGGGGGATATGTGAAAAACCAGATCAATGTTTTTCTAATAGATTGAGATAAATTTTGGGTGATCCTTTTTGGACTCAGTACCCAGAGTGGCAATGAGAGACAGTGGGAGGCACTAAGGCCTCATATGGGCAACTTGATTTCCCAAATTCTAGACACCAGATCCATAAAATCATTAGTCTACAATGGTTCTAATTTTTTCAAAGGACATTAATGGTCAACTAGGTGAAATCACTGAGGAAATAGAGGATTTTTAATCCGCAAGATAGATCTGATGTTTTGAAAAAATCTTGACTACACAGCATTACTATGAGGAACACAAGCCATTTAGTCCACTAGATTCAGTGGAAAGGTTTTACAAGTTGAGATATGTGTCACACACCATGTGGGCCCCCCAAATTTCATTTAATCTGGAAGTACATGTACAATGGAATAATCATACACACTAACACGACTCAACTACACGGGCATATGCTGGAAACCGGGCATGGTTAGGTGCACGATAAAGTATGTGGGCAAAGTAGGAAGGACATGGATATGTCCATGATCACATGTGGAGGCCCTAAGTGGCCAAGACACTTCATTTAGGTCCCATAGATATAGTTTATTCTAACATGGCCATCGGTCTGTGTATAGAGAATAACACAACCAAGAAGAAGATCATAATCACACACTGTGTGGATCCTTAAACATCGTGTAATATTGCATGGGTAGTGATCTATGTGTTGTTCAATATATAGAGATAAGGATAGGTGAGTTCACATTCCATGTTGATCCCCTTTAATTCCATATAATTCTTTAAGAAACTTCTACCTCTAGTATATTCTTCATTTTGACTCATATTTTGTCCTGTAAGTAACCTATCCTGATAGTTTTTCTATATAGATTGTGATGGAGGATTTCATGGTGGATTTTTAGATATAATATAAGATATTTCATGTATGAAACCTCTTTAGGTGGTGATTTATGATGGAGGTGATGGAGTTTGATCGTCAAATATATGTCAAGATTGGCTACACCCTATATGACTAGGTTTTGGGCCTCCCATAATCCTCACACTGGTCTGAGTGGTACCCCCGGATAGACTAGGGAATATTACATCTACCAATAATTTGGTACCCCCATATATTATATAGTGTGGTTTCTCTACCTACTGATTTGTACCCCCTGATAGACTAGGGTGTGGTTCATCTAACTACAAAGTGGTACCCCCGGAAATATTAGGGCGTAGGTCCTCTACCTAATGGGTGGTACACCCAGTTTGACTAGGGTGGGGGTTATCTACATACTAAGTAGTACCCCCTAATGAAATATGGAATGGTTCCTCTACCTACTAAGTGGTACCCCCTAAGGAAATGGGGCTTGGGACCTCTACCTACTGAGTGGAACCCCCTAATGAACTAGGGAATGGGTCTTCTACCCACTGAGTGGTACCCCACTGATATACTAGGAAATGGGTCTTCTACCTATGGAATTGTACCCCTATAAAGTATTAGGTAATGGTTCCTATTAAAATTTAGTGGTAGCCCCTAATTGACTAGGTTATGGTACTTATACACACTGATTGGTACAACATGAATGTCTAGGGAGTGGGTCATCTCCTATTGAGTAGCACCCCCTCATGAATTGGGGCATGGGTCCTATATATATCTTACGAGTGGTTCCAAATTATTTTATAGATGTGTAGGTCATCTACTTGGATATTTTACCCACTCAACTATCTGTCACAATGTCGAGGTGTGGGTACCCTACATGGTTTCTTCTTCTGACAAACTCATGAGATGTTGGAAATCAGTGATTGAATTTTGAAGCTTTATGAAGAATCATCAAACTGGGTCGGTATTTAATATTGAGATCCCCTTTTTTGACATTTAGTTTTCTTATATTATTATATATATATATATGTTTTTGTGTTTCTTTTACCTCTTTAGTTGGGTTTAGCTGAATACTTTTATCGTGTCTCATATTTCTCCATCTTTAGCTTTTAGGAATCCTATTGGGTATGTATATACTCACACCAACATGGGTATTTCCAACATGTTACATTTCTTAAAAAGGTTAAGGATAGGTTGGTGGAGATTTTATAGGATCATAGGGATACTTGTGTGCATTTTTTACCATACGGTTGTCTGCTATTAGAGATTAGGAGTTGGACTCTATCATCTTTCTTTATTTTATAGTTATTGGATGTTTGGGAAAATATTTCTGATTGGGAATTTATTTTTTTCCTTTAATTTTCAAATTATGTTGTCCTGCCATTTTTTTAATGAGTATATTTTATTACATGCATGGTTATACTCTAGATTTTATTATATTTTTTATTATCCCTCTATACTTCTTCATTTATATGGTTGGCTGTATGTGTGTAGGTACATTCAGAAAATTCCTCTCATATTAGTGATTCCTTCTTGGTTCATGTCGCCATCCCCAGGCCTATGGAGGTGGGTTTGGGGTTTTGGAGGTATAATCTTCTACTAGCTTGGAATGACCCATTAGGTTGTGTTATTACATCATCACTCAACTAGTATTTGTCGTGACCTTTTATTAGTATCCTGGTTGCTTGACATCATGGAGGCATCCTAGATTTTAGAAATATATACCACGGTTATATGAGAATATATAGGGATATGACTCAAGAAGGAAATGAAATTCAAAATACCCAATCCTATATGATACATGTATCATTGGTTTCCCTACAACAAATTCCTTGGTATGTTTAGTTAAAATGAAGGTAATCAGAGTCTTGGGCTATGTATACATCATCTGTTACACCATAACTGTGTTCGGTAACATTTGATCAAAATTGGAGACAATAAGTAATCATTTATCTAAGTCCCAAAACCAATCCTTATGATATTCCCAACTATAAGAACCAACTCTAGGATAACCCTCCTTTAATACAACTCTTTCATGACTCGACCCATAGAGGGAACTCTTGGCTGAGAAGTAAGCTGAGAGTGACACCCCAAGAGTGCCTATAATATTCCAGAGGCTAGTGATAAGAACTACGTAGTAAAACATTGAAATGGGATGCCTTATCCTAATATACTTGTACTCATTCACACACACAAATCCATGCGATAGTGTAGAGAAATTAAAAAAATTGAAAAAAATAGATATTAATAAATGTTTGAAAAAACCTATAGGAAACACATAAAAATGAATCAAAAATAATATAAATGATATAAAGGAAAAAATACACACCCAATCAAAGAAGAGTAACCTACCTAAAAATAACTAGAAAAAGGGAAAACATAAGTGTAGGAAGCTAATAGTCTTCAAGATTGACCACTAAACACAACTAGTGCCTCAATGAACCATTATGATCCCCCGATACCAGGTCCACCAAAGTCTCCACTAAACTTATTATCATATAAATAAAGCACCACATGTGCTAAAAATTCCCTATAAATGGGCGAGTACAAACATATTCAGTGGGACTAACCAAAAACCTAGAGGGATGAAATTGAGTAAAATAGTCAGCTTAAACCTTAAGGAAAGAGGGTGAAGAAAAATAGCATCAAATATTCTCATAATGAAACCTAAATTAATAGATAAAAATGTTATTTCCATCCTCACAACCAATTAACAATGATTATTCTTCTTGCATATCCTAAATGTACCATCTTCGATGCTATGTACCGTGAACAACCTCAAAAGAATTTATTGAAGGGATTACTCTTCCCCACTATGCTCCATAGTTAAGGGATAAAAAATCTAGTGAAGGACCTTATTCTTACTAGTTATTGATGAAAAAGGAGTAATAATCTATAGATAGTGGAACTTTTCCCTTTATAATTTTGGGGAGTACCAACTCTACCTATATAAAATTATGGGAGACTTGTACCCTACTAAAATATGAGAGTACTAACCCTAAAATATCTTTGATGATCTAAAATGATCATTTCCATTGTCCAAGAATATTTGGAAGAGTAATAATTCTTAAATATCCACATGTAATACCTCTTATTCCAAAAATAAGGCTGCCATCAAATCCTATGTGGAAAATAAATAAATATAGGCTACCCTCTTGCCCAAATCTCAGTCCCAAAAATTGAGACACACAAGGTAGAAGTTCATGAGAAACGTATACTATATTTACATAGATTCACATAGAGTGTAACATTTCCTATAGGCTAGGGGTGTTTCCTCCGCTATACATATCTTGGTTATCTATTACACTCTACACAGTGTGTCCCTATAGGAACATAGTGTGTATGTTCAAAAAGGGTCTAGGGAGTGTGCCCTCGACACATATATTGGCTACCTAGGTAGAGTTACATGGAATTCATCCCATTTACAAAGTGGTTTGTACTTAACATAGGCTGAAACCCAAGTTTCCATCAGAATAAGAGATACATTGCACATGTTCCTCTTGAATAAAAATAATGTAGTCATGTTTTACACACATAAAGAAGCTTGGTCATCATACAATTATTAGATATACAATTCTCATCAACTCCATAGCCATTTATCTAACTATAAATGCCCAAATTCATAGATTATGTCCCTAATATTCATTTTCTGGCCTCTGGTGGCTGGTAAACAGAACATTGATCTTCCAAGAATTGGTTGTTGCACTAGCTGTCACCATTTAGGGTCCTGAACCATGAATCCAACAACTACACTATACTAATTTTTCTCAATACATACACTAATAATTGATCCTTACAAAATTAATTCACTCATATTTCAATAATTCAGGAGTTCGATCGCACTCGAACCAACCTAGTATTGTCAAATCTCCGACCAATTGTCCAATGATGAAGAATCTAAAGAATGATAGTGGGAAAAAGGAAAAATAATGAAATAAGATTTTAGTTGGCCTAAAAGATCCCTTACAATAATCATAAATTATGTAAATAAATCGGTGAATCAATGGTGCAACAAATACATTTAATTAGGTTGAATAACACAAATTAATATATTGTATCGTGATAAGAATGTAAAATGATGAGATAAAATAGATATGTAATCAATGTTTGACAATTAAATCAAAAGGGAATAATTCCATAAAAAAATACTACCTTGAGAATGTACTGATCATTTGTGATGAATATGTTCTTTGGAGATGAAGATGATGATTTTTTTGTGTTTATCATCCATCCTAGGGATCCCTTGACCATTCATTATCAATCCATGATCCCGAATTTGTCATCACCAGCGACAACTCTCCTCCTCCTCCATTAATTTCCCAAGGTTATATAGATAACCCTATAGAGATTACATAATATAATATAAATATATTAGAGTTATAGGATAAATATATATTAAAATAAATTAAAATTTAATTTATTTTACAAACCTTCCAATGACTACCTTCTACGGAACATCCAACGCCAAACATCCTTATGTCTTTCCTCGAGTAAAACCCACATACTGAAATAATTGTTGTCTCAAATTTTCCATTTATGTTCCTAATCGTTAATGAAATCATTTAGTTATAAAATATTTATGCACATTATTTAATATATATTAATATTTATAATATATTAAATATTGGTCCCTCTGACACCCAAAACATAGTGTCAACTATGAGAAAAAAATCTCAAGATATGTATAAATATATATATTAAAAGGATCAAACTATGGAAACAGGATATGTCACACTTTGGATATCATATTAATATCACTCTTACAATGGAATAACCAACCCAATTAATTCCAATGTCATTCATAATGGAATATCCTACCCTGTTAATACCAAAATATTCATAAAAGAAAATTATTTCCAATTAACTCAATCATCATTACCCAATTAATTGAAGTCTATATCAATCCTTCCAATCACTAAATATAATTGTTTGGTACAATAACATTAATAAGTAAAATAGGTTATTACACTTCCAAACTAAAACCCATGAAAATCATTTTAACTATAACCATGAGAACCTATTATTATCACATAAAAATAAGTGGTGTTATCCTATTCATTGATAACTAATTAAAAGGAAAATTCCTAAAATAATGATAATTTTATTTTATTATGAAACCATTATTCATGTAAGGGTAGAACCAACCTAAACAAAAACATGTTATAATGACTCAATGAGTAAGAATATATTATTGTATAGTATGAATATGAATTTTTTATAAGTTTGATAAATTTTAAAAATATATTAACATGATAAATTATATTCCATAAGATTTATATGATAAAATAAATAAAAGATAATGGTAAGAATTTATTATTTGAAATGTGTTTCAGTATTCCCATTTTATGTTGTTAAATCATACTATAAACAGTTATTATTAATATTTTTTATATAATGGTCAATTTATCCTTATAAATGCATAATAATTTTATAAATACCGTATTCATTCATTAAATGATTTTTTAGAACCATCAATGTAATGTGGTGATGAAAAAAAGAATACACAATTCTTGTAGGATCTAGTATATATGTAACACGAGTGACATTTTCATTTTCCAATGGATAGAAAGAAGGTAGATAATGTTTTTAAGTAAAAATAATAACATTTAATATTAATAATTTCATTAAGTTATTTATATTATTATGGTTGTAATATATTTCTTGTATTATTTAGAATAAATAAACTCGAAATAACTCCATTAAGATTATTTCCACTTCCTTGGATATTCTCTTTTAAGCCTCCAATTAGGATTTCCTTGTCTTTTTGGGAGACTATGACCACTTTTATTTTTGAAAGAGAGTGACATATATATTAATGTTAGTCATTGGTCAATCTATGGCTCTCAAAGTGTGTGGAGATGTGTGGTGGGGAAGGGATCCTTTTATAACTGAGAGGAGTGGAGCTCTTATAAATACTTGTTTTCTTGATAAATAATAAATTCAATTGTCAATTAAAATGGGGAAAAATAGCCTAATTATAAAGTGAGGTTAATTAGGTTAGAAAATAAAATCATCTAATCAACTAAATATAATGGTTTTTTCCTTATAACATAGTTTTTAACTAGTTAACCTCACTTTAACCTTCACTATAGTGACTAAATTTTACCCTTGGTAACTTATTTGTATATATGAAAATGTCATGGAAATTATTACTTAATTATAACATGATTATTATAAATTGTAAAGAACTTTTGAAATATTTAATCTCTAAATTTAGTAATAAATAATTTGAATGAAAGTATGCATAAAGCAACAAATCATAATTTTTTTAAAAAAATGCCTTTTAAGGTGTAGAAATGAATTTTCACAAGAAATAGGTATAGTATTTATTGTCACGACATTTATTAGTTTATGAATAAAAAATGAATATTTATGTGAATTTAAAGAAAAAAATGAACTGTATATTTTGAATACTTAATCAATGGAAAGGTTACAGTATTTGAGAACTTGATATTTTCCACTATTCCCCAAAAAATAAACATATTCATAAAATAACCACCCTTAAATATTTTTTACATAATGATATCAAAAATAAAAGCCATTTTATTATATTCATATAATAATAGTTTTAAATTTCATTTTTAAACAAAACCATATAACCGTGGGAAATTTATTTTGTTATAATAAAAATGATTTCCTTTCCCAAATGAACATTTATATTCTTGTTGCATAACATAATACAATTATATCTCATGTTATAATAATTCATATTAATATTTATCCATATAATTAATATGAATAAAATATAAAATCTGTTCAATGAAAAAAATAACATGGTCTTACAACCATTTTGTGGCTTATTGGGAGTAGGAGTCATGGATCATCCCTATATTCAATACAGTTCCAGAATGGTACCAGTGGAGAGGGTTGGTGATAAATAGGATCATAAAACAATTTAAAAATTTAGTTTAAACACACTTTTATTATGGGGAAATTTATAATAAGGTTAAGAAAACATAATGAATTACGATAAATATTTTTTACCCAAGATGTAAAATTCTAATTAACATAAACTAAAAAAAATGTAAATAAATGACAAAATTTAAGCATAAATAATGAAAAAAAATTAAATTAATAATGTATAAAAAATAATATTTAATTAATAATCTATGATATATTTTATATTATTTTTAATTTAATTTTTATTTAAATGCAAATTCTATGTATTAAATTAATTTAAATTCAAATGACATATAAATATATATGAATAAAAATGATTGAATTTCATAAAAAATAATTAAATAGAGATCAAATCTATCATAATATATAAAAAAATCAAATAATACTCATTTAAAAACTATAATTATAACATTAACACACCAATGTTCACATTAATAAAATAAAAAAATTCCTAAGAAAGGGGTTTTGTTACGATTACTAATAATTTGTGATTTGTTCTCATGGATTTAATAAGAATATAACTTTACTAATAGTTCTCTATCGTAAATGTGATTCCAATGGTCAATGCCCATGAGCCTCAGCCCTATTGGTGAGGTATCCTTAAGTGCATCCACAAGACCCAGGTTCAAAAGCAGGTAGAGGCATATTTTTGGTACTATAGTAGTATTGTAGCGGGTATTGTATCATGTACTGTAGTTCTACTATAGAAGACTGTACACTATGTGGTACTGTAGAAGAACTGTACATTGTTTAGGTACTATAGCAGGCACTGTAGCTTTTACTGTTCGGTATTATAGTAGCTGGAAATATTCATCTTAGGACACCAGTTTGGGCTTGGAGTCCTTAAGGCTTTCAAGCCACCTAGGCATTCGGTCTAGTAGGGATTTCATGCCACCGTTAGGGCCTTCAGGCCACCTCAAGGCTTTCAGGCCACATGCAGTTACCCTAGTCAGACTCTATAGAAAAGGTGCAGCCCTAAAAGAGGATTCAGAGAAGGTGCACTCACCCAAGTAGAGCCAAATGGATTTATCAGAATATAATGATATGGATATGCCATTAGTACTAGCCTATACTTTCACAGGAAGCATAACCAGACATCCATGCAAAGGTGTAGAGATACTATTATGATGCAGATGCTGGGGATGGGCAGGTCCTTGTAGTTAGTCTGGTTGAATTCCCTAAGACCTTGGGGTCATGTAGTCTCCTAAGCCTACGGGCCATGTAATCTATGAGCCTATGGACTTTGTAAGGGTTCCCCCTCATCCCATGAAAGGGGGGTTATCAAAAATCAGTAAAAATGAATTCCTTCAGGCCATTCGGGTGGATTCCAATGGTCAATGTTCTTAGTGTGTAAATGTACAATGGTATTCCTAGAGATACTAATGGAACTAGTGTTTTCTCACATGATGAAAATATGATCATATGTTAGTCTATAGTCGAAAAGTGTGTTATTCATGTAAATAATTAGGTTGAAACTAGTTTTATGGATATATATTCCAATTCATTGTTAGAAATAAAACTATTATTTTTCGATGTGCTTATCCAAGATACTAAATTTTTTTATGTGGATATTCTATTGTAAACGATCTTGTCTAGTTGGAAACCTCTAAAATTGGAATATGAATAACAACTATATTTATAATAGTATCATTAATATATAAGAAAAAATATTTGTTTCCTTTAATATATTTATAAATACCATTTATAGATTATAAAAATATTATTTTGGATTATCGTGGATAATATATAAAAGAAAACACAATAAAAATGTATTCTAAGTCGCAGTAAGGTAAACAATGATACCAATCATACCTCTATATATCTATTTTTACATCTTTTTCCTATTTTTATGCAATTTTATATTAAATTATTTAATATTCAGTGTGATAATTTACTTAATGAGATCAATACCAAATCACATTAGAAAATGATATGTCTATTTTATTTGTCCTAGAAAACTAACATCCTAGTTTTGATAAATTTCAAAATAAAGGAAAAAATTTTATTCACCGATAAATATAATTATATGGTAATTAAATAAAAAAATTAAAATGATATTCCTTAGTTTATCCAAATATAACATCACTGACATAAATTTTAAAAACTAATAAATCGTATGAAAAATACTTGGAAAACATGGTTTAGTTTTCTTTTCCCATTTTTTATTCATTATCCAAGAGATGCTTAATTATTCAATCATATCAAGATTTAAGGTCTTGTTTCAATATATAAATAGCCTTAGTTAACACAAGTTCATGATTTTGAAATTTTCAATTCTTATATATATTAGGTTTCTTAACAAATTCCCTTTTAGAAATAAAACCATCTAACAAATCAATCGTAACATCTATTTGAAATGGATAAATTTTATATGTGATTGTAATGAAAATAAGATCAAAATGGATTTAGTTGATTCATTGGACAAAAATATTTCAACATAATTAATACCTTATTCTAAAATATAGTATTTTTTTACAATTAAATCCATATTTATAATAATATTCCCATGACAATTAGTCTTTTTTCTAAAAACAAACATATTATAAATCAAAAATGATCATCGAGTCTCTCAAAATGGTATAAACATTATTCCTTATAATTTGGTTTTTTTACTTTTTTTGTACATGATACCAAACTATAATTATTAATGGAATCATTAGTATTTTTTAGTTTTATGTGTGACATAAAAATATCAATGTTTAACCACATTTAACACTAGCCTTTAAGTATGATTAGTATCTTATAAATCACCAAAAACAATTCTGAGGTGTCATCTTTTAATTTATCCACTGCATTTGGAAATTAACATGAAGGGTTTTCTTCGTAAATTTTATTTTATTTTGAAGAAGTTTGAAACATAATGGCAATATTTTCTATTCCAACTTCAAAATCATCAATTGATGGTTTATTTTTAGGAATATTATCCCCAAATTTGATGTGAATTTAATCATTAATGGTTTTGGTCCATTTACTAAAGATTCGGTGTTCTTTACTTGAGTTAGAGTACCCAATAAAAATACATTATTTTTTATATTGGGATAAATTTTCCTAATGATCCTTATAATTAATAATATAAAATTTATATTCAAACATCTAAAAATAACTAACATTGGGTTTATTACATTTTTAATGTGTTTAAGGGATATTTTAAGAAGTATTATGAGAATGAAGTTTAATGTAAAATAATAAGTATTGACCACCTCAAAATTATTGTTTTGGGGGAGTATTAATTAATAAAATACATTTCCTATTATGTCTTATAGATTTTGATCTATTCATTACAAAATCTATTTTTTAAGTACTTCTAAGTGTAGAAAAATAATGACTATAAATTTATAAATTTAATATTTAATCAAATTATTTATTTTCAAATACTTTCCCATGATCATTATGAATATATATGATCATATAAGCTTTATAAAATTTCATCTTTCATAATAAATTTAATAAATGATTTACAACCATTTGGTTAATATTCTATGAAATAAACCCAGATAAATCCTTTATTATTGTTGACAATTACAATGGTATATGATTTACCTCAAATATTTTAAACATATGATGGATTAAATAAATTATGGTAAAATAGATAAAGGGACTTTTAATTAGACACTTCCTTTTTTATTTTAATTAAGAAATTTTTAATTACCATGTTTTTAAGGCTAACATAAAATGTCCTTTTGGAAACATTACTTTGGAAAATAACATAAATTGCAAATAATTTACTTTGATATGTGTGTATTTTCTACAATGAACAAGGAATCTATGAAATAATAAATATTTAATCAATTTTAAACTGAATAATATGATTTGTTTCTAGAAATTAATCTTTAAATATTAATATATACATTACTAAAACAATATGAAAAAATAGAATATAATCTTTGTAATCAAAGAATTTATAATTACCATTCTCAAAAGAAAATATAAATCAACAATCACAAAATTTACTATTATAAATTGTTTTATGTTTTAAACCAACAACATATACAATAAATTTAATAATAATAATATTATAGAAAACAATAGTACATGTACTAATTATAGTTCTCCATTAGTTGTCTCCAAAAGAGTCATGGCTGCATCAATACATTTATAAGTGGTAGAACATTGAATTTTCACTTCAAAAATTCCCTAAGCATCTATTTTCTATGTATCAAATACCTCCTTCATATTTTTTATTCAAATAATTCTCCTATGAAATAATCAATATACAAAATACTTCAATAACAAAATAAATTTGGGTACACTATTTGTTTTCTAAATGAGATTTATGAATACATATTTGATTTATATGAGGGTATTTTAGAGATAATTAAAGAGATAAATGAAATTTTTTCTCCACCATATTGATAATTTTAAAAAACAAATTCATAAATAGGTTTCCTTATATTATACAACAAATTAAAAAATCTATATTTACAAATTATTTTTAAAGATATTTTTGTTTTTTAGTAAATTACATGATTATTGAAATTAATACCAATGTGTTTCAAACATTATCATTGAAAATATATAACATTATCAAAATAATCATCACTTTAAGTGAATTTTGAGAGACTCATTCTATGATAGATTAGAGCGAAATAAAATTGATTTATGTAAGGTTGATCTTTTAATATCATTTTCAATTAATATATTTTATTTTTGGGATTTTATCCTTCACATTATTAACATGAAGATATTTATTTTTAATTGTTTTGAATTTTTTAGTAATTTAATAAAATATATATTAAATTTTACCATTAGTAGTATTAAAATAATCATAAATTAAATTAATTTAAGAAAAATGATTTTATAGAGAATTTAGCTTGGAATTTACCTCAATTTTGATCAGGATAAATTTGGAACAAACATCACATGATATTTTTGAAACGATAGATTCTTCACCTACAAACTAATCAAAAACATTAAAATATTTTTTATATTCCATTTATTCATATTATTCTTGAAAATAATTCAATTTATTTATATGTTCAAATTCTTCTTATATTCATAATTTGTGACTATTTCTTCTACCTATTAGTCCTCCTTCATGGAATAAAAAAATGATTTGTTCTTCCTAATTAAATTATTTACCGTATTTTCTAGTGATTAATTTTAATGTTTCTCCTAAATTATATTTTTTCAAATAAAATTATGAAAATTATCTTCATTTCCATAACTTCCATGGGTTCTTTTTCAACCTCATTCTTCATTGAGATCTCACGGACCATGAAATACCTTATGAGTTTTTATATGAGTATGTTCTTGATGTCTTTTCTTCTTGGTCTATTATTAACTAGGGTAACCAACAACTTATGAATACATAAATTAAATTTTTTAAAAGATTTTCTGAATAAAATGAATCACTATGAGAATTTCTAACATTGAATATTTTATAAAATTAAGTTAATAATTATGAATTTATTTAAATTAATGCTAAAACATTAAAAATATTATTATTATATGTTATTTCTAATATCAGTGTCTTTTTTTCCTTATTGGTTTTCCTTATGAAATTTAAATATTTATTGATAATTTTTATACATAAAAAACAAACTAAATTAATTTATATATAACCTGTAATGAATATAATTCATTTATTGTATATCATATTTAAAGGTGTAAATATCATAATGACTTTATTTTTCCTTCACATAAATATTTGGTGTGTATCCATTCATGAAAATATTCCAAATGGGATATCCTATGATTAAAATAAATATAAACTTGAGTGTTTTACAATATGTAAAGTCTATACCATCAAATATTGATCACAATCTATTCAGTGTCCCTTAAGAGAACCTTGGGTGTGAATTTCTTATTTAATAAATAAAAAAACAAATTTAAATTATAATATAATTATAATATAATAATGTAGAAAATTAAAAATACAATAAAATATGTTATACAAGTTCAATAAAAAACTTTTTATACAGGTGCCTATGTATCCTCCTCTCAATTTCACGAGGGTTACTTTAATATATTGGATCTAATTGTATCCAAATAACATAAAAAATGGGTATTTTAATTTCTTTTCTATGGTTGTTTCCACAAAACCCAAATACATAATTTTAATGGATGTAAGAATCCATGAAATACAAAAATACTAAGAGATGGATTATTTTAGTGGAATTACATTGATGGACACTCTATAATATCACATAAAAATGAAAACATATAAGTGGATAAAAGAAAGAGAAGTGGGGGAATGATTATAATGTTTGTAACTTCTCAATAATTTGTTATTAATAAAGACTTTGTCAAATGGATTCTTTCACACACAAAAACCATCTAAAACAAAAAGTGATACCTTAAAAAAGTATTAAATTTGACCTTTGTAATGAATATATTAAATTATAGGGTATAAATAGAATTGAAGACATTATGAAATCAATGTAGAAATGGGAATGAAATTGCATCAAGTTATATGAGTCTTCCTTTTGAGGATCGCTTATTAGAGCTTGGAAAAGAGGAATCTTATCTAGGGTTTTACCTAGACCAATCCCAAGACGAACTCTAATACCTTTGGTTTGAGTGAGATAGTTTGTACAAGAATTTAAATATCATGGAAATAGCTACGAGCTCCATTCTAGCTGAACCACCACCCACGTATACCAAAAGTGTTTATCTTATCATTATGTCTTACGAAGAGATCTTGAGAGGTTATGTATATATATTTATTAGGATGATGTAGTTATTTAATTATTAATGTAATAATTTTGATATATATATCACTTTTATTTTATACATTGTTTATTTCATCTTTAAAAAAAGATCATTTTTAATACTAATTCACTAATGAAATTCTATTAGTAACTAATAATATCATTTGATATATTAAATGTTTATTTAGAGGATTTTTATATGATTTGTAATAAGAAACCAAAAAATTTTGGTTAAAATATATTGTTGATATAAAAAATAGACAAACATGAATTTAAATTAATAATTAATATGAACAAAGAACTGTTAATATTTGAAAAAACTTATTTTTCTATAAAAGTATTATTACGTTATATTTTTTTTATTTAAATGATAAATTTATTAATATTATAAATTTAAATTTTTATGTAAAAATATTTTTTAATTTAGAATTTTAAAATTAACTTATGATGCATTTTTTGTATTTTTCTAAAATTGATGTTTTTAGGTGAATAGTGAAAATAGAGTTATTATCAATATTGTAAATCTTATGAGTTTATATTTATATAATAAAACCCATTAATTTTATAAAAAAAATTAATTAATGATGGTTTTGTTTAAGGAATAATATTATTCATTTAAAATTTCTATGATGGATTTATAAAACATGTTTTCAACATTTTGGAACATAAATAATATTTTATTCTAATAAAAATATTTTTATCATTTTCATTTAATAAAATATTCTCATTGTGAAATTGGATTTTTTTTCACTGTTTTAAATACACACGAGTATTATTTTTATAAATAAATTACTTATTTTAATAGAAATCCAATATATTGATAATTTTACCCTAAAGATAATTTTTATGCATAAAAATACACTTTTTAATGGTTTTTATGTGTTATGTGCACTAATACTAATTTTTTTTACCCATAAAACTTCTTTCAGATAAAATGATTTTAATTTTTGAAATCAACATATTCAAAATTTTAAATTGTCCCATTTTAAATTACCAAAAATAAAATAAATTATCGGTTAAAAAATGTGTTATTATGTTAAATGAGAAAATGGTAAAAAATAAAAATAGATGGTAAATACCAAAATCAAGGTAAAAAATTCTTAAAATAAATTTTTAATGTTTTTACTAACCAGTAATAATTACCTCTCTATTATTTTTCACATTTAAGTCCACTTTCAACGTGAAACATGTTCTCCCTTTATATTAAGAAGTGATATTTACAAGTTTCATTGACTGCACTTATAAAATATCCTTGAAACACTTCATAAAGGGATCTCAAAATTCAAAATTCCTCATAAACTAATTCCCTTTTTAATTTTCTTATACCCCTATATTATGTTATTAAGCCTCGTTATCCAATTAATATCCACAAATTCTCTATTTACAGGAGGTTTTCCAAGAGAAGGTTCAAACTCTCTATGTGAGCTCTTAAAACTTTTTACTTTTTTTCCTATTTATCATTTTCCTCCACATCCCTATATCCTATTATAATTCAATGAAAATATAATTTTTAATATAATTTAATTTTATTATGTTATTGGTAAATAAATTATTTACCATTACCCACTCCTAGAAAAAATGGGAACAATATTCGTCCATACGTGCAGAATACCACCTCTATGATGCAATTAGTTTTATTTTTCATAACTACCATATGTTTCTATTTATAAAATGTTTTCTAAGTAATAAATATAATATTTAAAAAAATTATTATATTCAAAATATATATTATTTTATACGTTTCTACAATTATAGGGAAAATGAGGTGCATTTGTAAGTGAGAACTACAGTCAAAATGGAACGACATATTTATTTTTAATCATAATATTACTTGGACGAGTCTATGAATTTATATAATGGGATAAAATTATTTTTATGTAATTTGTGTACTACTATATGGGTTATATTGTTATCTAATATTTTATTAACACACAAAATTTTGTTGGTAAAAAAAACATAAAATATTCTCATTACAGATTCATTATTCATGAATTATGAAAAAATATACCAAGGAGTGGAATTAAATATTTATAAATCATTATAATGTAAATATTATATTACCTTGGATTATCTATAATGGATGAAATTGGTATTAATGAATGATAATCAACAATGACACTTTAACACATGTGTGAAACAATCAAAATAACTAACATCTGATAATGAAAATAAACATTAAAAAACTAATACATATATAAAAAATTACTATAATTAAAGTGTAGAAATATTAATTGGAATAAGGTCCTAAAATAGGTTATTAATATGGTAATGTTTATGATATATTATATTATATCAATTTGATCAATGTTGAGTGTAAATGAAAGGGTTTCCATCATAATTTACATTAACTAAGTCATGTTTTCAAGTTATAAACCTATAATTATTTTATATTGTGTATTAATCATCAGTAGGATTATATGTTAGTTTTTAATAATTTTTTCATTGGTTTTATATGTATTGAACTGACCCGAGTTACACTTTAAATATAGAACCCAACCTGATCTTCCCCATACCTGAATGGAGTTCCCGGTCCCCACAGTCTGGAAACTAGCACCCAGGAATCAAACAACAACCATAGAGAATTATTTTTCCTAACATAAAACAGAAGCATGAAATATATACACTTATAAGAGAGAAATAATGGAAGAGATAAATATAATCCAAAAAATATAGAAAACAATGGAAGAAATGAATCCCAAGAGGTAGAAAATCAATATCTAAGAGACACGCCCAAATATAAAGGACCAAAAAACTAAAATAGCTACTCCAACATCTCTACATGATAGCATTGAAAAACTCCAACCATTACTCCACCAGATAATAGAAAACCACACAATCTCATTACGAACCCTTAACTTTCCCTGTATAGAAATACATAATAACGAATACACACTGACTAAGGGGTTCATAGGGTGTGAGATAAAAATCTTAGTAGGGTCCCACTAAGGTGTTCCATAATAATTCTCTATATAAATAATCATAGAAAGCTCAACTTTAACGAAAATAAGTCATGATAAATAAACTGTTTTTATATTAAAATCAACAAAAAAATATTTAATTTTCCCTTTTCCACATATCCAAAAATATCTTGGTAATTAAATTTAAAAGAATACATACAAATATATCAAAGTAGATTTATCAAATCAAAATATTGTAGGTATCTCATATCATATCATATCCATGGTAGTACAACTAAAATATTACAGTCCAAAATAGTCCAAATTATCTAAAACATATGTAACATCATGCCAAGTATTGAACTATGTCAGGATAGATAGAAAACTCATAACTAACTTATAAACTCATTAAAATCAAGCATATATACATATGAATCAAATATAGAGAGAATAGGAATACCATAGAAAGTAAATCCCCCAATAGGTCTAACAAGTCCCTAAATAATAGGCCTAGGGAGCATAGGAAAGACTCATTCAAAAACCCACTAATAGTGGATGAGGCCTATTTCTACACCTTCCATGTAAGTACCCAAGTCTTCCCATGTGCATTATATTCCAAAAAAAAATTATCTAAAACATGCTTTGAAAATAATTTCAAAATTCCATTTCACACTGATTTGAAAATACATTTTCCATTTAACCAAAAAAATGGAAAACACATCTTTTATAAAAACCCATTTCCACACCAAAAAATAAAAATATTCAATCATTCTATTTCATTTATAAAACAATTTTTAAAACCCAAAGCAGTATCTTTCATCCAACACATGATAGAGATGAAAGAACCATCCTCCAAACTCAGGTCGTATAAGGCCACAAAAGAATATACCAACAAAGAGAACACAATAAATACAATGGATGACCTAGAATCAATCCACAACCCTCATAATTTATTTAGTTTATCAAAAGGGTTTGTGAAGAGGAAGGATCACAACATACCACAAGAATGAACACCCTCTAAACATCAACCAACAATGGATTGGTCCCTAGAACAATATTTCACTACTGGAAATATGATCTATACCAACGGTTTTGGGCAAATCATTGGTATAGATCATTAATTTGGAATTATACCAACGGTTTGGCCAAAACAGTTGGTATATGTCACTTATATGGACCTATACCAACGGTTTTGGACAAAATGTTCGTATTGGGGGGACCTATACCAACGGTATGGCCTAACCGTTGGTATATGTCCATTATAGAGGACCTATACCAACGGTGTTGGCCAACACCATTGGTACCGTTGGTATAGGTCCCAAAATCAAAGTACCTATACCAAATGTTCTAAAAAATGTTGTTATTGGTCTATACCAATGGTTTTGAGAACCGTTGGTATAGGTACAAGTATTTTTAATGGAATATTCTTATAGATAACATTAAATAAATCAAAATTTAACATATTTATGATAATAAATATATATATATTAATGAAATTATGTTCACCAAAATCATGTTAGGTTAGTCGTTAGGTCATTAAATCATAAACTAGAGGTCATGGGATCAAATTCCACCGAATGTTTCTTGTTTGAAATACATATAGCAATGGTATTATGGAACCATTGGTATAGATTTTCATCTCACCTATACCAACGGTTTTCCCAAAACCATTGGTATCGACCTATCCTCATGGATTACATGGCCATGGTCCTCCAAACCATTGGTATAGGCTATACCGTTGGTTTGGATGCCTATACCAACGGTTCGAAACCGTTGGTATAGGGTATTTTTCCAATAGTATTGTGAAATGGATCTGGAAAGGAATCAATAGAATTATCCCCATAGATCAATGGATCAGATAATGCAACACAAAAACGCTACTAAAATCAAAGGAAATGGATAAGTAGAAATGATTACTCACCTGATGTCATGAAACCCAATCGAAATGATGATCAATCACTGAACAAAATGATTTGGATGGATTGTTGGCCCCCAAAATCATCAGATAAGAGATCTAGGTAGAGATCAAGGAGGCTAAACAATGAATGAATAAAAAAATCAAACGTACGACACCCTAAAATCTATGAACATGAAATTTACATGGAATGTGACCCCTTTACACATATATTTGTCTATAAATCCTAAATACACTAAAAACCATTTCATTTTTTTATTAAAAACTAGATTTTTACCATTACACAATGAGTAATAATTACATAGCATGTAATCTTTCAAATTTTGTATTTATCTCATGAAATGAGACTTAAGATCAAATATGTTTTGGGTAAACCTATTTTATTGCATGTAATCACCTAAAGGACTACAAAAATGGCATATTATTACATGAAATTCCAAACCCCCAGTGGCATTCTCCAAAATCAGGGATAACCCCATTAAGACATTACATGTTTATACCCATAATCAATTAATTCCAACCAACATACATCCCTAAAATTTATGTCATTTTCCCTACTAAATTTCATCCATCCTCACAAGTCCCATGATGCACCCAATTAAAGAGGCAAATAAGTGAAGAGAAGGGAAGTACATGAAATACAATAATGAGATGATACAAACTACTGACTATGAGACTTTCCTTCCTTGGGACGTCATGTGAAAGAATTATGTCCAGTAAAGGGGTGAGTTTATTTCTCCCTCATCCAGGAATTGATCTCCCAAGTCTCATATGAATATTATATATTCTTACATAACACTCTAACGAATAGAATCAAATTCCCATGAAAGACTTTCACTTGAGATTCAATAATCTCTAATGGCATCTCCACAATAAGAAACATCTAGATATAACTCTATAATTTCCCAACTCTGAACATTATATGGATCATAATGATATTTCTAAATATGTGAAAGATTGAAACCTTAATCATCATCATTAATTATTTATTTATTACATAAAAGTTCAAGAGCACCGGCAAAAATAAAGGGCAGCAATAAGAAAACAATAACAGTCTCAATTAGGGTGGTCTGAAATGATGAAGCATGAGAGAATCACATCGAATCATATTAACCCCCTCTAAAGGAAGCTCAAACTCATTGTGGTAGAGTGTAATTTTAACTGCCATGTAGGAAATAGAAGCAAGATAATCATCCACCATATTTCCTTCATTCCAGGTATGTAAAATTTACACTTGGTTGTACAGTACGCTCCTGAACCTATAGGATATATATGAAATTGACCATGGGGTCTCTTGGGGATCCTTTAGGGAATCATACAGAATTAAATAATCTGTTTCAAACACCATAAAAATAGCCACCCTCTTCCTGTATATGATAAGACCTGATAATATCGCCATTGCATCTTCATTGAGTGAGTCACCCGCCCCGAAGCATGCTGAGAAGTCCATGATGAGATTTCCAAAAGGGTCACATACCACACATCTACCACACTTGAATCCTATAGAGTAATAGATTTATGAGTATAGTTTGGATCCAGGAACTTATGGATTCCAGCATACCCAGTGTCCCTGCAGTTCACCACCAATGGAGTGGGGAGGAGAAAGATCATTATGAAGCAATATCAATGTGGGGGCATCCTTCAATTTTTACACAGAATGGTTTAAATCCAGAAGAATATTTTTGACCTTGATAACTAGCATCCTCCTCGAGTAGACACCTCCCTCAAACTAAACACTATTTCTCATGTTCCAAAGACAACAACAACCCATATGAAAAACCAAATCCCTGGAATTTCACTTAAGTCCCACCTGATCATCTCTTGGTAACCATGTATGATGAAAGGACTGGTCCAGATTATCACACTGGTGAATACATATAAAGTAACCATAATATTTCCAGATGGTGCAATCCCACTGCCCCATGAAAAATATGTGATTTGAGATTTCCCCCCATTGATCATTATTGGATGAAAAATAGGATGCCATATTTTTGCTGATATATTTAAAAATATCATCCATAGATAAATCTTAATTTCATATCCTCCATACAAGAAAATTTAACTTTTTTTGTTCCTCCTTGCACCAATGGATGTCACCCCATGGGTCCAACTTATTCACGGGAGTAAGAAATTTGTGGTAGTCCTTTATTGAGAAAGTGCCCAAGGAAGAATATTAAAAAACACAACAATCTTGATCATTATTAACATCAATAATTTTATAAAGAGATCATTGATCAGTATCCATAACTACATTAATAAGAGCCATATACTGGTTGGTTTGTCTTATGGTAAGGTCCTTTGCTAGACAGCTTAGAAACCCCATGCCAACTCCCATACAAATGTGAAACTAGAAATAAAAATCACCCATACCAATAATCCAATGATCATAAATCCCAAGAGTATAAAAATTAGGTTAATTCATATGCCAAAAAGAACCTCTTTGTGCCTCCCTCTCCCAATGACCAAAGGCCTCCATATCACAACCCCAAAGATAAGTACCCTGCATCACATCCCATTCAAGCTTCACATGCATTCCATGAAGGGTATCGTGGATATTTTTCATGTTAATACCTCTATCCAGGGTGGAAAACATCATAAATATATGTCAATAGATCCCTAAATTCTAACCAATATTAAACCTTCCCATGAAACTCAATGACCTCAATTAGTCTAACATATCCCGGCACTGACTTTCTTTATTTCCCAAGCTATCGGTGACCCATCCTTGGAGAAACTTTCAAGATTACATGTTCACCTATGGAAAACACCAAAAAGAAGATTATTCTGATCATCATAATATTTCTATCAACACTGATCTATAACTATATGTCAATGTATATCCCAAATCATCACAAATATATCATAAATCTAACACATTCTCACCAAAGAAGCTTCACCCACCTCTACCCAACAAATTGGTGATCTAAATGGGTGACCATAAAAATCCCCTAAATTATCCATTCTGATCAATGACTTGTAACTTTTTTTATAAGAAAACACAACCATTTTTAAATGTAAATCCAAATGTCCACCAAAATCCAAGACACGGTCATGGATCGTATCCTCCTAGATTTGAATAGGATACTTTGTCTGGTCATCCATATATGGATGATTAGTTATACCCAATATGACCTGAGTTCCCATACCCCCAGAAGAAACGTCCAAAACCTCAATGTAAACATAGAATCCCTATTTAAAACAATAGCACAAGGAACCCAATGTAACTTCACAATATTCAGTGCACACAGATTACCTAGATCTTTAACTTTTATGGTGTATTATACTAGAATGAAATGAGATGAATATTTTGACTGAAAAATGACCACCTAGATAGAATTCCTCCCTCGATGAGTCTATAGAAATTCAATAGAAAATCCCATGGATACATCATCCCATTTACAAACCAGAACTAGAAGTGGCTGTAGTGAACACGAAGGTTTTGATTCTCTACCGTTATCTTTAAGTAGGTGTAACAGTGTGAAACATAATCATAAATTTCATGCTTCATAACCAACCACCAGAATCATTGTCTCATATAATAATACAATTTCATAGTTTCAGGATGAAAGGATCAGAAAGAACTATGAAAATAAAACAAAATTGATCTCATTACTGATTTTATGACATCAAAATTATCTCTAAAACATTGACTAACATCATAAAAGAGAGACCAACCACAAATGGTCTCCCAATCATATAGTTTTTCTCAAATTTATTTGAACTCATTTTCATACTGCTGACATTGTAGAATGGAATCATGTAGAGATGATGATAGTTGAACACTATTCATAACCATAGCTAAAACATCCTCTTGAGAATATAGATATAACTGACCAAAAAGCCCCAAAATGTTTCACTCTTCTTTTGATTCCAGAATCACCTGTGTTGAAACTTTCCAAATGAGAGAATCTATAAAGAAATTCCCCTTCCCTGGGTTATAGGCGATGTTGAAGTAAAACTTATGAAGGTATTCCACCCACCACCTCAATCGGAGATTCAATACTTTATCAGAAAAGATATATCTTTAAGTATTAATGTTAGAAAATACTATGAACTTATCCCCAAATTGATTGTTCTGGCAACACTTAAGTGCATTCGTAACTTTTGAAATATTTAAATCAAGATTAGGGTATGTTTTTTCATGTGTTTAATGTTAATGAGATTCGTAAGACACAACATGATCATCAATTAGATCACATTACCAAAATCATTACTAGAAGCATCAGAAAAAACATCATACCCTAACCAAGATCAAGTGAGATCAGAATATGATCCAATGTTGGAATTTTTTTTAACTGATAAAAATAGGAATGACACTTTTCATCCTAGATGAATTTTACCACTTTCTTAGGTATAGTATTTATTGGTGATACCAAATTTTATAAATCTTTGATGAATTATCAGTAGTATAAAGCAAGAAAAAGGCTGCTCTAAATATCAATGATATTCCATGGTTCTCCCCATGAAAAAATAGACTTCACCTTCTCAAGATCAAGTAATAATCCATTATCACAAATCATGTCTCCCAACAAATTCACTTCTTGAATCCAAAAACTTCATTTTGAAATATTTCCATAGAAATAGTGAATCACCATGAATTAAAAAAACTAATCCAAATGGTTCTCATGATCAGATATAGAATAAACTAATTATCATCCACAAACAGTACCAAAAAAGTGTTAAGATAATGAATAAATATCTAATTCATTAAATCCATAAAAATTTTAGGAGCATTAGTTAGACCAAACATCATCAAAATATATTTGAAATGATCACACCTACTCCTGAAATCCATCTTTGGTATATCTTACTCCCATACTCTGAGTTGATAATAACCTAACTAATGATCAATCCTCAAAAGACACTTTTTCCCCTTTAACATATCTAACAAATCATCTATAAGTGGAAAAGGATACATATTCTTAACTGTTACCAATTCAAATTTTGATAGTCCACGCATAATAAAAGTAAACCATATGCCTTCTTGGAAAAGATAACTAGGGTTTCGCATGATGAAACACTAGGGTGAATAGGACCCTTAACCATTAGATCATACAACAAAATATTGAGCTATTTCAATTGCGGTAATTTCATATGATAAAAAGCTGTAAAAATCCTCTTCATACCTCATATAAGGTCAATCATAAACTCTACCTTCATCTATGGAGTAATCCTAGAACAATAGTCTAGGATAATGTTTGGAAAATCATAAACAATAGTGGATATAAAAAAACAAAAGAAAATTATTTGGTATAAATTGAAACATTATAAAGAAAATTTTTGAGCTCAGGGTGGGAAGGTCATGCATGACTAGAACTTCGATCACACTCCCCTTGAAACTACAATGAGATCCCATCAACCGCAACAAATAAGACATACCAAAGAAAACAATCAACCTCAACATGAAGATAAATAATCCAATCCATTCCAATAATGTTTTTAAAAAGATTATGATCAAGTACATGAAAATCCTAGACTAACTCTAAAACATCTATAAATAGTGGACAACGACACAAAAACCATTTATATTTACTCTTCCTAATATCTGTCACTAACTCCATGAAAATGGACATGAGTTTCATTAGAAATTTAATCATACCAACAAAATAGCAAGATAAAAATGGCTGGGAAGAATCAATATCAAATAAAGAAATCACTATAGAGGATTCAATAAAGATAGTATCTATCACTATTATTGGACCTACATCTACCTCCATTGGAAACTCATCTACTAAATGACGGTTATTTACTCTTATGTCTTGTGGATCGAGACCTATGGTATTTGATGCATCTGAAACTTGATAATAGCCTTTGGAGCTGACGATTCCATACAATATTGAGGAGTAGACATTGCCTGAGAAAAATCCTACAGATGTCCATGACATCCATAGGTATTATACATATTTACATGTGAAGGAAAAGAATGTCAGGTGTGTTTGTCCTTTCTATGCTGATAGAAATTCAAAGGACCACTTCTAGCTATAACTAAAGGTGTAAAGGAGGCATGATGCCTAGAGCCACCCCCACCACTCCTGTAATAATATTTCTACTTCTTATTTTTCCCTGGTGTACCACTGAATCTTCCACTAGGTGGAAGAGAAGAAATAGAATCTGAAAACATGATAGAGATATTTACCTCTTCTATTATAACTATGTCTACCATCTCTGTATAGTTTGAAATCTTCTAAAAAAATACCTACTGTCTTATTTCATGATGGAAATCATATAGGTACTTCTGAGCTTTCAGCTGGTCATTATTTACAACCTCTAGTGAAAAACAAACCAACTCAGCAAACTGATTGATATAGGATGACACAAAATTCTCTATATGCTGCAACGAGAAGAACTCCTGAAACTTCCCTATCATTATTATCTCTAGAAAAAATTACTGGATGAAGAGAGACGTAAAACCTTTCCACTACAAGCCCACATAACTATCTGCATGTACCATGAAATCCCACCATTATTTGTTGGGTCCCTCACTTCTGAACATCGCACACTTCAACTTGATACCCTCAGGTGTATCCATGAAGTAAAAAATATGATCGATATTATGAATCTAGTCCTCTACCTATTTAACTTCATTTATAACCTTAATGGAAGGTGGATTCTCATGAAATAACTCCCACGATCTATCTCTTTCTCTAGTATGACCTAGGGATACCTAAACAATTGTATTTTGGACTTTTTGAACATTAAGGTTGATAGAATGAACTACATGCATGATAGAATTGATAAAATTATGATCGAGGGGTGTTTTTCATTGAGTTGAACTAGTTTCACCCCCTATGGAAGAAGTGGGAGAAGTTTTAAAGGCATACTGTTGCACAGAAGAATAGAATAAATGATCAGAAGGAGAATTATCTTAGTTCAAAAAAGAAAGTATGTTAGAAAAAATATATTAAGATCTAAACTCAAAATATATGACACACATCCCATCATCTGATGGAAACTTGAGTCTTTTAATGGTAAGATCTATCCAGTAACTCACTGTAACCTAGCTCTCTATTTTTGAAAATCCTATCTCCAAACTATCAAACATCCCATGATAAGAACTCTTGAGGAAAAAACCATTTGATACCATTTATTAATAATCATACTAGGGATACTCTCTTAACATAGAACCTGACCCAATATTCCACATACCCAAAGGGCTTTCTTGATCACCATGGGCTATCAACTAACACTGAAGCATCAAAAACTAACTAGAGGGAATTATTTCTCCCAACCTGAAACAACAACATGGAATATATACACATAATAGAGAGAATTAGTGGAATAGATAAACATATTCTATAATATATTGAGTACAGTGAATGTGATACAACTGAAAATGTAAAAAAACAATCTCTAAGAGTCAAGTCCATATTCAGAGGAATAAAACCCTAAACTAGTTACTCCTATATCTCCATGTGATACCATAGTAAATCTCCCACCATCACACCACTAGCAACACAAAACCCAGGTGATAGAAAACCTATCCACCTCACTATGGTTCCTTTTCTTTCCCTATATCAAAAGACAAATAAAGGTATATGCACTACCGAAGGGGTGTGCATGGTGTGAGCTAACAATCTCATTAGGGTCTCACCCAAGTGTTCCGTACCAAGTCGTAGTATAAATAATCCAAACATGCTCAAAATTTAAATAAAACATGGAATGATAAACATTTTATAGTATTTATAATACAATCATATAGAAACATTTAGTTTTCAATTTTCCACCTTTTTAAAACAAGCTAGTTAAAACAATTTCAAAGCATTTCATACACATATATCAAATCATATATATCGAATAAAAAAATAGGTATCACATATCATATCATATCCAGTGTAGTATAACCAAAATAGTTCAATCCGATGCAGGCCAAATTGGCTAAAGCATAGGAAATGTCATTCTAAGGATTGCACTATGTATAAATAGTTAGGGCACTCATACCTATCATAGAAACCCACATGCATAAACTATATAAACATATTCATAAAATCTATAGAGAATAGGAACACCATTTAAATTGAACCCCCCCCCCCCAACAGGGCTAACAATTCCCTAAATCAATATGCATCGGGAAGCATAGAAAATACCCATGAGAGACCCCTTTGAATGTGGATGAATCCTCTTACTACCCCTTCCACCTAAGTAGACAAGGATTCTCATGTGCCCTATTTTCCAATAAAACATCAAAACCAGGATTTGAAGACCATTATAGAAGTCTATTTCATAATGATTTGAAAATAAAATTTCTATTTTCCCAAAATAAGTGAAAATCCATATTTTATAAAAACTGATTTCCAAACTCATAATAAAATCAGTCAATCATGCCATTTCATTTATAAAATATTTTATAAACCAGTTTATAATACTCAAGCTAACTAATTTCATCAAACACAGTCTAGAGATGCAACCACCAACCTCAAAACTCAGGTCACATATGCCCACAATGGAATCCACCAACAAAGAGAACACAACAATGATAATAGAGGACCTAGAATCAATACACACATCTTAGAATTATTTCAATATATCAAAATGGTTTATGAAGAGGAAAGATCACAACATACCTTAATAATTCACACATGTCTCACCACAACCAACAAAGGATCAGCCCTCGAAACAAGATCGTACAATGGATCTGAAAAGTAATAAAGATAATTACCACTATAGATCAATGGATTTGATAACACAATGAAAAATCTCTACCACGATTAGAGGCAGTAATGAAGTAGAAATGATTACTCACTCTGGGAGATGAAACCCAAATACAATAGAGATAAATCACTAAAGTAATCAATTCGGACAGAGTGGAGTTCCCCAAAATTGCGGTAGAATATCTCTAGTTCAAGATCAATGAGGCTCAAAATTGAATGAATAATAAAAACAATCATATAGGTCCCTAAAAACCTTATCCATGAAATATACATGGTGTGTAACCCCATTTCATGTCACGTAATCTTCAAATCCTGTATACACCGAAAAACCTATCAACATTTTATTAAAGGCTATATTTTTACCACTATGCGATGTGTAATATTTACACAAAGTGTAATCTTTCATGCTGTATATTCAACTCTCACATGATTTTACCAATAAAATACCTCGTGTGTCAACTAGTTACAAAACATGTAATATCCAAGATGACTACAAAAATAGATGATTCTTACTTGACAATCCAAACCCCACCGGGAACTCTCTAAACACAAGGACAACCCCACTAATCCAATACACATTTTTACCTGAACTCCAATAATTCAAAAACAAATACTTCCCTAAAATTTACACCAATTTTCCAAAAAATTATCTTTATCATTGAGAATCCCAAGATTCACACAATTAATTAGTAAAACAAGTAAAGAGAAAGGAATTACCTAAAATATAGGAACATGATGTTACATTTAATATCCTTTAATAAAATTTAGTTTTAATTATTTTCATTAAATTCTTACAAAATTTGGAAGGGAAACTCGTTTCAGATTTCATTTAGTTGGTATAATGTCATATTCAACACTTGTTTAATTTTTTTTCGTGCATACACTTCCCATGGATTTCATATTATCATTTTTTCATAAAATTCAATGTATTTAAAAAATCATATCATGTTCTACCACTCTTTATTTTTTTTATTTGAAATACAATGACTTTATAAGGGTTATCTTGACTCAGATTATTTTATTGAGTCGTAATGATTCAATATTGAATATATTTTTATGATATGGTTTTATTATGTTCTATTATTATATTATAATACCTTTCCAATTTTATTTATAGGGAATCAAATGGATGGATTTATATCTTCATAATATTTGATGATGTTAAGAATTATTCTCATTCTATCCAAATAATATCTTTTAATTCCATGTGAAAATTCACTCCTCCCTCTGGAATTCTCCCTTATAATTTGGAAATAAAAATATTATTTATTTCTAGTAATATCTAAACTATATTTACCTCATTTAAAATTAATGGTTTATCAATTTGTTTATAATTTGAGTTTTAGTAAATGTATTTTTAAAATGTTATATATATTTTTCCATTCTTAGTTATAAATTTTATCATCCACTCCAAATTTCCTTAAGATAAAAATTTTATATTTTGAAGGATAACTTAATAAATATTGTTTTTAAAAGAATATGTTTTCAAATGTTTTCACATTACCTTTATTAGAATAATTTTTTAAGGTGACCGATAATTTCAATGTATATGACAATTTTTAAAATTTATCAAAAAAAATATTTTATGGTTTTGCTTCCATTATCCTCCATATCTCCAAAATATCCATCTATTTTGTAGTAATTTTTTATCATTAACCCCACTATGTTCCCTTTTGAAATAATCCTTTTGGGTGATTGATATTTTTGGTATCAATATATATAATTATTGAATACATTTTATATGATGGTATTTTAGAAATGTTACGAAACCCATTTTACTTCCAAGTGTTATTTATGATGTGATGAATGATTGATTTAAATATAAACACATATTCCTATAATATTGATAGGTTGGGTCATATATATCCCTCCAACACATTGGTTTATGATTTATATCTCATGAGATAATTATTTTTTAGACATGATTATGTTTTTTGCAAGCGTGGGTATGATAGAGTGACTCACAAAGGTGATGGTTCCATGTGCTTATGTTTGATTATGATTTTTTATACAATATTTCAAGGGTTTGTTGCATTTATTTTCTATATACCTTTTATTATGATCCATGGATCATGTTTATTATCTCATGAATCCACACACTTTTTCCATGTTATATGTTTGTTCCTTTGAGATACAAACTCTTTTATAATGACTTATTGAAAAATATTATTTAACATGTTCTTATTAAAAAGATATTTTCCCATATAAATATTTTCTCACATTATTATGATCTTACCCTTTTTGATAAGATGGAAATTTTACCCTTACTAAAAGTTTAATCTTTCCCTTTCTTATGTTTTTTATCCCTAGGTTATGAAGATGAGTATAACCTATGAGGAGTTTAGAAGGTGGTATAATGTGGTTTCTGAATGGGGAAATGTTCACAATTATTGAAAAAGAATATTCTTATGTAGATATTCCTCAAAACTACTAAACCTTCAGTTCTTTTGAGTGTGTGTTTTTAATGTGATGTAATATTAAACTAATTGATATGATATAAAATAATGATATGTTTATATTAGGTTATCTCACTTGTTTTCAAATCCTAGGTGTAATATATGTGTAAAATATGTGTAACATGTGTGTTTTTAGAACTAGATGTAAGAGTGTAGTACTGTGGTGTCTCAGTTGGTATCAAAGTATAGTGTAGTTATTTCTTGGATTTGTTTAGATTTTTTTGGGGATTTAGATGTGATAAAATTAGTGAAAACCTAAGGGGTAAGATTGTGTAAAATATAACATCCTGATGTTTTGTTAAAATAGATATTTTGTGATTTCCTATCAATTAAATCCTTATCTAGAAACAAACAAGTGGATTAAGGCTCTGTAATAGATGTACCTAGGGGTAGTAATCTTGAAAATATTGGTTGGGTATTAACCCAATCTTTACCTAGTGCAAGATAAATAGGACTAATTGAAAACCTTGTTTAAAACTTTCAAGAGATATTATTTTTTTGTTATGATTTTATATATGAACCATTGTGACAGATTAGTTTTGTTTTATTAATAAGGATGATAAGTATAAGAGAACACCACATAAAGAAACATATATTGAACTAAGAGTGATTTATATTGAACTAAATTTTTTCATGATGGTTTTGATGATTAATACATTTCAAGGTTGAGTTTTTCATGATATTATATGTCATAATTCTATTATGATGTAAATTTTTCATCACTCTTTCTAACCTTTTTTCTTTTCTGTAATGGTGGGAGCTAAGAGGTATTGATTTAACCATTTATGTGATAGTAAATAAAAAAATTATCCTAATTGAAAAATAAAAATGTTAATATATGGAGTGGGAAGTATTGTGGTTATTATTAATTATCAATCATGAATTATAACTACAACCATCAACATAGTTGAATTTCAAAACACACCAAATGTGTTAAGGACATTTCCTCAAGAAAGTTAATGTAAAAAATACCATAGTGGATAGAATATTCTATTTAATGTGAATCAAAAGTATAGGATGATGCTCTAAAGGGAATTTATTAAAGGAACTAGAAGATATTTTCATGTGTACAATGATTGCATAGACTAAAAATTACCGATAAAAAATAAAGAGTTCAATTTATATGGTGAAAGAAAATAGAGTTCATATAGAGGTAAAATTAAAATTTAATAACATAAATGTTTGAAAATTTGGATTTATCAAAGTCAATAACCTGACCCAATGGAAAAAAGAAGATGGGTATCAATAACTTCTAAGAATAAGGAATAAGGGAAATATTATGAAACTAAAACAACTGAAGAGGGATCCTAAAATCATGTGTAGTAGGGAAAACTTATCCCCCACTCAAGAACTGTGAGAATTGTTTTTTATCTTGTTTATCCAACTCCTTAATACTTGGAAGAGTTTCTAAGAACATTAAATCACGACCCTATTGATTTTATTGTTAAATGAATCCTCTAGTTGTGTAGTTGTTGAATCATAATTTAATGTTTTTGTGAATATTATTTGTGGAAATATTATTTAGATGAATTTGACGTAATTTGGGAAAATGATTTTCATTTTAATATACCCCGTAATAGTTACCAAAATTGGGAAATCATTGTTTATATTTCAAACTATTATATGATAATATATCAGTGCATGGATGACTATAAACGCTCTTCAAAAAAATCTATTATATGAATCATGATAGCTTACCATTGGTAATGTTTATCTCAAATGGGTATATAAAAAATAAATATTAGTTATATTCTAATTATGTGGAAAAATATGAGCTCACTAGTATAATCTATGATACATAGGATAAACCTCACTATAAATTAAATCATGATTCATGAACACCTAGAGATCTTTTTACATTATTAAGTGCTAATTAAAACTGAGAGGATACAGTTGATTTAAGGGGAGAGTGTAACACCTTAGGATTTTTGTATGGATAAATAATACATTGAATTACTTGTTTCAAACACCAAACCAAACTAAAAAATTGCGATAATTTAAAATAAAATTTTAAAATTTTGACCATTATAATATTATCATTAAATTTGTAGATATAAATAGAAGTAACAACATTATGAAATCTAGGAAGTAAACAGAGTGAAATAACATTGATTATTCTTAGTCTTCCTTATGAGGCTAGTTTATATAAGATTGGAGAGGTGTTAGATTCTTTAGGGTTTGACCCAGACCAAGGTTAAGATAAACTCTATCATCTATAGATTGAGAGAAGTCATTTTCAGTGGAAGTTCGAACTCATGTAAATAACTATGTGGTTTATTCTAGCTGAACTTCCACCCATAAATACCCCGAGAGCTTATCATATCCTTAGGTCATTTATAGAGAACATGAGAGGATATGTATGAAAAAATTAGAATGATATAAACATGTAATGATTTATGCAATAATTTATTAATACATCACATATATTTGTTACTTTTCACATTCTAATTTTTAATGATAAATAATGTTTATTTTTAATATTAACACACTGACAAAATTCAGCTAGTAACCAATAAGTTTCTTTTGTGATTTAAAATATTATATTTAAAATGATTTTTTAAAATTTATTTTAAGTAACCAAATATATTATTGTTAAAATATATCATTGATTTAAATAATATACTAACACAATATTAAATTATTAATTTATATGAAATGAGAATAAGAGTGATTAATATTTGAAAAATTAATTTTTTATAATGGAATTTTTTTTGTTATATTTTGTATTTTCATTTAATGGATAAATTTATTAATTTTATAATTGTAATTTTTTAAATGAAAATAATTTTTTAATTCATAATATCAATATTATATTAGATTTATTTTTATATATTTTTTTTAAAATGTTTCATTTTTTTGAATAGTGAAAAATAATGTTTTACCAATATAGTAACTCATACAAAATAATAACTATATAATAAATAATTAGAATATTATAAAACAATTTAATTAATCAATTTTGAAATTATGGAATGATATTATGAATTTAAACCTACTATGTTGAATTTATTAGACTTATGTTTACCAGTTTAAAACGTAAGTAATATTTTATTCTAATAAAAAATATTTCTAGAATTTTATTTGTGTTAATTATATTAATGGTGAAATTTTGTTTTGTATTGTATTAAATTATCCATAAATATTATTTTCATAATAATAAATAAATTAGTTTTATATAAATCAACAAAATTGATAATTTGATCCTAAATATAATATTTACGCTTAAAAAAACAATTTTCAAAAAAATTAATTTTTTCAGGTTATCTGCCTTAATACTAAAATAGTTTTTTATTAGACATTGAAATTTTATTTTATCGAAATATTAATATATTTTAAATTAGCATTATTATATTTTTTAATAAGTCTAATTAAAATTTTAGTCATTAAAATAACTTATCATGGTAAAGAACTGAGCTACCATGGTAAAAAGAAAAAAATGTAAAAAGTTAAATAAAGTGAGAGACAAAAACAATTTAAAAACATGTATTAAAATGAATTTCTAAGATTTATCTTAATAATAACCTATATTGGTTCCATTTTTTTCCACTTCATATTATGCATTCCATGTGAATCATGTGGTCTCTTTATATCAATAAGTGAAATTTATAAAAGTCTCATTTCCCCCACTTATAAAAGGCTATTTCCACCTCCCATTAAAATGAAATATAAATATAGAATTACCCTTACAATTAATCCCTATATAGTTTCCCTATATCTATATATTGTGTTTGAATCCCATAGATTCAATTAAAATCCCTAAACCCTCTATTTCCAAGAGGTACTCTAAGATAAGGTCCAAACTCTTAACATGAGTGCTAATCACTCCTTAACATTTTTCATCTCTATTTATCATTTTTAAATATATTTCATCCATTATTATATAACTAAATAAGTATTTATAATATAGTAAAATGTTATTCTGTTAATTTTATAGAAAATATATACCCTTCCCCTCCATAGAGAAATGATAAAGTTATTTGTGTGTACATGGTGAATACCGCCTCCATGAAGAATCATATTTCACGTTCCATGTAAACCTTATTTTTATAGTTATAAAAATGTATTTAATGAATAAATAAGATATTTATAACAGGTTTATAATTTTTAAATGATAAACCAATTTAATAATTTATACATGTTCTATAGAAGAAGAACATGTCATCAATGTGTATGTGTGGACTATCACCTCCATGAAACAATATATTTCATTTTTTTACCACCTTTCATGGATGACTATATGAATTTTTATAATAAATTCAAATTATTGTTATTTTTTTTCAATTATATAAGTTTTATATTAATATTTAATATCTTGTTAATATACAAACTCTGTTTAGTCAAAAATTATTGAAGATAAGCTAATCACTGATTTTGTCTTCACAAATCATGAATAAAATTATCATGGAAAAATATATGTCATTAAAAATAATTTTAATATAATATATTATAGTAGCTTGGATGAAATATGAATTATAAACTTGGTCTTAATGAATTGAACTAAACAACAAAACATTAAAACATGCATGGAATAATCAAAATCGCTATCATCTGATGATTAAAATAAACTATAACTGTCTAATAATTGTATAATAAATGATTATAATTAAATAGTGGAAATGTTAATGGATCTGTATAATTTTATAAGTTATGCTATTATGTTGGTTATGTGTATTATACAAGATATTAAAGTGCTTTCATTGAAGTCGAGGGTAATGGTAAGGATTTCCATCTTAATTTCCATTCATTAAGGCATGTTTTGATGTTATGAAACTATACTTATTTAATGTAGTGTAAATATTTCCCCATGGTATTATATTTTGATTATTAATGATTCATTCATGGATTTTACAATTCCATTCATGAATCACTCCTTCCAATTATTCTAATTCATTTGTTATAAAATTAGTAGGGGATTCTCTTCTCAATTTTAGTTCGTTGAGACTTATTCTATATTCACTACTTATTTATTATGGGGGGTTTATACAATAACCATGGATTTTATATTGTAATGTTATTAAGATAATTCAATATATTTATCAATGCATATCCTTTTATACCATTCTTGATTTTTTTTATTCGAATGATAATGATGTTGTAAGTGGTTTCCTTGACTCAAGTTATTTTATTGATTAATAATGATACCTCTTGAAAAATTGTTTTTTGATATATTTTTATTATATTATATTATGCTATTATAATGTAATTACTACTTATTTTCTAGAAAATTAAATTTATTTATTTATTTGTTTATTAGAATTTATGAGGTTTGTAATTATTCTCATTCTTTATAAATGATATCTTTTTCATTCATATCCATATTCAGTCTTCCCACTACGGATATCCATTATAATTACAAAATATAAATATTAATTACTTATAGTTATATTAAAATATTTATTTACCTATTTTTAAAAAAAAATCGTTGTCTTTATGATTTGGGTTTTAATAAAGGTATTTCTAAAATGTTGAAAAATATTTTTTCATTCTTAGTTTTACATTTTATATTACACAACAAATTTCGTCATGATAATATATATATAATTTTCAACACCCCTTACCATTAAAGCCACCCCTCCTAGACTAGAAATGAGATAATGGATATTGTTAGCACCCAAATCCCACTGCCAATAGGCCACGTGTTGGCGCCAGGCATGGAGCATATATCATACATACAAATGAAAGGCATTTTACTCTAAGAGAAACATACAAAAGAGAGAGGGGGATAAGATAGATATAGAACTAATATCCTTCTCAAATAGATAATATAAATCCTAATTACATTCATTAATGTCGTATAAGAATAAAACAACTGGAAAGGAAAACTACAAGTACCAAAAGAATGTAAACTTTACAATGACCACGAAGCCCAAACAGACCCTATAAAACCAAAATCTAGTAAAATATATCCCAATATCTAACCCACTACTGATGAACTCAAAATTGTTAATATATATTGTGGGTCATAATAATAGTATACCTATTAGGATATTTCCTAGATCCTCTCATGTAAATGATAAATAAAACGTGCAAAATCATTTTGAACAATAGTGAAACTAACTCATAACCTAAACTGGTAAAATATTTTCCCATTTTAACCATGGCTACCTCTCACCATGTATCACATACAAGTGATTATATATTCTAATAATGAAACAAAAATGGAACCTTTCAATTACTTCCCCACTAGTTTTCTGATCTACCCCAAAATTGTATGTCCTGGGGCATTTATCTCCAAAAGACGAAAGACCTAAGGCACTAGGTCTAATTATAATAAAATGAATCTCATGAATTACATCATAACGTCATTCCATATATATCTCCACATTTTAACCGATTAGTTTTTAGGATCCATGAAATCCCACATGTCATGTATCAAACATTAGCTATTATACCTCAAACCATCATAGCCCATTCATTGAGTATTATACATCGATCCATCAAACCCATATAAAAAATATCTATAATAATCCTTAGGATACTATATATATCGATACACGAGTATAAAATAACCAGAATCTTCCACATTACTCTATACACATATATGAGAAATATTACCACTATTCATACTAGAACATAATACTACCAAGAGAAGAGAATGGGGATAGAGAGGGTATTCATCTATTCATCCCTCACCAACCAATATGTTGGGGAAAGCATTGTACTATAGTAAACTGGGTGTCAGTTACTCTATCGATATCGGTGGGATAGACTATGGAATCACAAAACATATATGATATAATATAGTTCACATCCACTCTCTGGGTATTAAACGATTCCTAAGATCAACTACAGTTATCATCATTCGGACACCTGGCTTTCATTGTTAAGAACTATCTATCCTATAAGCACACAAGAATTTTGAAAACATACCTTAAATTTGATATTTCCATTTTATTCAGGTTCACATTAATTAATTCATTGACTATTAATTAATATTATTCCTATTTCATTTCATTAGCAATTTAAGTGAAATTAATTCCCTCTATGAATAATCCAACTAAGTACATAGTTTATCAAGACAAAAATATTTTTATCCTTATAGACATAAAAAATACCATGGGGTTAAATCATTATTAATATTTAACCATTCCATAATTCAAGGTAATATACAAAAACATCCTAATATGCCATAAGAAATATGCACAACCAAGCATATCCAGCTACCTCAACCAGTGGGGAAATGAATGCAGATAAACAAGTGACCGAGCCATCCACCCATTAAATAGATTCATTATGAAATATTACAATATTTAAGAATAAAAAAGAGAAATCAAATATTCAACCCATTCCATCACCTCTAGTGACCTCTCAATATCTTCATTCACATCACCATGAATAGCATCATCACAAACGTCAATTACTACAAAAATGCGAGGTCTCCCTACCTATATCTCATCATATATCCCAGGATCATGTCAAATTGCTTACAAAGGCACACATCCAAAGAAATAAAAAACTAGTAATCAACCAAAAAGGTCAACTGGGAAACTATGAAAAAAAACAAGGCATTTAATCTTCATATGAAAATGAGATCTTGCAGCCCCCAACACATGGCATCCAACCTTGATAAACAATGATCACTCTCATCCCCAAGAATTTATCCTTATCAAACAAACATTTTTAATTCCATATTGAATTTACATTTTTAATTATCATAGGTCACAACTATAGGTAACCTAATGCATCAAATAATACAAGATATCTAGTTATTTAAAAATTATCTCTAGTATAAGCCTCTAGTTTCAACAATCTTAATGATGGAAAATACTTATTTAACATGCCTTTAATTATTATTCTCATAAAAAATCTGTCCATATTCAATTTCATCATATATTTCAATTAATGCATGGAATAAAATAATTAATTTAAATAATAACTAAGCATCTATTTGATTAAAATCATATTATAAGAAAAACGGATTCATTACACATACATGTTTAATTCTTTATCTACACTATCAATTACATGATTCATGTTCATTAAAAATTACACCAATAAAAAAATTCTAATCCAAGAATACAAAATATGCTACATAGAATTACATATATAGAACATTATATATTAAATCATGAGTTAAACCATTATGAGGGTGAAAAACACATGCAGTAACTAAATATAATTCAATTCATATTTATTATTGTTTAACCATTATTAAGTTAATTCCACCACCACCTATGGAAAAAGAGCCTGATAAATTTAAGATTCCATGTAAATAAAATAGAATCCACAAATACCCTTCATAAAACATCTGGAGTTCTTAAAATGAGGACGGAACACCAAAGAAGATATCTAATCTCCTCTTCCATAAGGAATATATGATCTCCAAAGGATGTCATACCCTAAACAGAGTAAAATTTTATTATGGAAACTTCATTAGAATAGAGGAGGTCATACTTTATTGTATAGAAAGAAGACCGAGAGGAAACCAATATCAAATGGATAGTAAACCTTTGTAAAAGGAGAATAACTCACCACAAATCTCCATGGATCAATCGATATAAGTTATGGTTCATCCCAATAAAAAAGGGATTCAAAGACCTTAAAAAACAATTGTGGTAACCTAGGGTTTGATAGATATGTTTGGGAGAAAATTTGGTTTGAATGGGATTTGGTGGATTTATAATAATATGAAATAACATAACATTATGATACAACACCATGAAATATGTTTTAACACTATTGAAAAATAGGAGGACTATAGCTTATTGGAAGGAGACAATGCCATAACCCCTAGGTAAAACCTATGTCTGTGATCCACACCATCCTCTATAGCATTGATCCTATATACCTAATGGAGGAACTACATATTATACTACAACTATGAAACACATCCCCCTTTGCCATAGGGGGGATATGCCACATCCTAAGCTCCATGGCACAACTACCCTCTCAAATAATAGAACTACAAAAAAACCTTATGTCATGGCCTCATCACTATATGTCGGAATGTCCAACCACTAGGAAGGGCATACACTGTACACATCCCCATTATTAGTATTTGATATGAAACTATTCCCTTGGGTACTCCTATTCCATAACATGGACCTCCATGTCACTGCATCCAAGCTTATGGTGTAGCGTAAGTCTCTATGCCACATCCATTCCAAAAATGGTAATCCCCCATAATTTACCATCCAAAATCCATGGGAACCCTATATGGGCACCACCAACACCCATATATCACAAAGGAAGGTATATTATGATCTTGGACTTTATATGAGATGCATCTCAAACTATTCTCATCATTATGAATTTCAAACATAGCCTATAGTGAAAGAAAAATGTCGTAGATCAAAATAACTAACCCATGATATACCAATCAAGAATCACACCCACAAAGGATATCAACCACCTCACTCTAAGGGAATAATAACAAAAACACACAATAGTAACAAAAAACTCTTAACCATTATCCTGGGGGAGATACCTATCAAATGAGAGAAAGTCTAAAAATTCTCATACAAAGGTTCCCTCTGGGTTACACATCGCTAAGAATCCCAAAGAGGGTTCCACAATGGATGGAGAAGATCCAAAAAAGGACATAAAAGCTCTCCTACCATTCAGAAACTAGTATACCACCCATAATGTGTTACGTATTAGTGAATGTTTTGGATGTTAATCATTCATCTCGCACAAAAAATGAAGAAAATGAAGAAGAGCATGGAGAATATAGTTCCACCCAAAATCTTGTCCACACTAAGAATGAATGTTTTCTTACTCGCAACCAAAGGTTCTTCATAATATGGTTTTCCCATTGATCAATCATCCAATGCCTCATTCATGAATCCCACATAGAGTGAAGAATAAGAACAAGTTATCACACAACCTGCCTCTTCCACTCTATGAGAATGATCCCATTATGCTTGAGGATATATTCCCATGGAATGACCAATAAATGAAATAATTGAGATGAATCAATTATGAGCTACTCCAAGGAAGTTTTTCTATCGAATTTGTTCCCAGGATAGAGCCTCAATATACACTTCCAATAGATGTACCTCAACCATAAGGTTTGTCCTGACAAATGAAGCAAGGTCAAGAAATCTTCCCAACATGGAACCTAGTCTATTGATGTACCAGAAATTGGTCATGTAAATATATCAATATTTATCACCATTAAACAAACAACCAAAATGGTTTTAAGAAAATCCTCCCAAGATGAACCTGGTCGAATACACGCCTCATGTACTAGTGAAATTGGAATTTTAAAAAATTTCCGCCTATAGTGCCCGTACAATATCAGGTTCAAAATTACACACATAAAGGGATGATTAATTCCATAGAGTCATTGGAAGATTTATTGGAAGTCGTGGAAGAAAAGTGTGCTTCGATACAACCAGAATGGAAACCTTAACCCAACTAGGTGTGTAACACCCCACCTCTTCCAAATTTTCAGAACCCCATGTTCCTAGTATTCAATTGATCGGGTGACCCAGAACAACATCTGATGTATTATGAATATTGTTATGATACCATTTTAGGAAACCGTGATAAATAAGGATTGAAACTAATATTCATCATGTGAAGCCTGAAAGGTTTGTCATTTTATAGTACACTTGTTTTCTAGCACATTCAAGAACAGGATGGGAGGATATCTGGTGGATGTTCCTTTTCAAATTCAGTTCAACATTTCCAAAGAATAATTTTAGAAACCTCATGAACTACAAATATTCAAAAGAATGAGAGAGCCTCAAGATTCATTCCAATATGGAATTGGAATACGTTCTCTTTTAACTGAATGCTCCCCCATAATGTGATGATTTTTATGTGCATCGATAACCTATATGGTGAGATTTGAACACCAATAATCTTGGTGAAATATACAAGTGGGTTTCGGGACATCGCTACCATTTTATAATGAATTGAATAATCCATAAAAAACACTAAGATAAAGTCATGGGTTTCCTCACCGTCCCTTGGAAAAAGTGTGGGACGAGATGAAAGAACAGGAACCACCCCCTTAAATGGCGCCACTAGAAGCAGTCAGTTAGGATGAGCCTTCATCAGAATAGGAGTTGATTTTTATCTCCATTAATTCCATTCACATAATAGATCACTTCTCCAATGATGAGTGTATATATGAACTTGAGTACTCCATTAACAATTGGACACCTATGGAAAGAGGCTACATAAGCTGAGCATACTAATGAAGATTCAACCATCGTAGAAATCAAACTTATGTCTACGCCCCTTCTCAAAAAATAAATGTAGCAGAAACTCATATAAGATCCCTTTAGAGGACCCAATAGAAATAGGAAAATTCCACTGAATATTCCAGAATCCACGATGGCCTGATCATTTTGGAATATAAATCAGAATAAGAACTTGTTTCTTATCATCCTTGGCGTGTGGGTAGGCCTACTCGACACAATCCAAAACAAAATCCCCTTCACCTCTTATCCTAGGGGATAATACATATTCATATAATATTAATGCCCCTAATGTTCCTATTAATGAGAATAAACATTTTGAGGATCTCCAGGATTTTGACCAAACGAATGAAATTTTGAAGAAATTTTCCTAAGTACCATTCAAACAATCAATTCTAGCTGCCCTGAGTTTGTCAGATGACCTCCAGGAATCACTCATAGAGTCTTTGATAAGTCCGTATGAATTTGAATATAATATTTCCAACTCGGAAGTTTTTCGAATAGATATCGATCTTGTGGAATTTTACGCGGTTATATCCTTCACAAATCATGATGATGACATCATTATCCAAGGACACATTAGAACCTTGTATGTGTCTTGAAATATAAATGGTTTATATGTTTGAAAACATTTCATTGAAAATGGATCTATTGTTAATCTCATTTTAGTAATAACACTTCCCTGACTAGGCTTCAAGGAGGACAATATGGTACCTTCCTCCATAACATTTTATGGATATGAAAAAATTGATTCAAATCCATTGGGAAAAATCATGATCAAGACTTAGTTCAGAGACCTTATATATGACTAATATTTTCTAGTAATACAACAAAACGCAAACTTTAACATCTTATTAGGAAGGCCCTCATTTCACTAACATGATGTAGTACCCTCATCATACGATGACTGCATCAAATATTTTGTTAAAATAATAATTGGTTCATTATGTGATAATAAATCACCATTTTAATATTATGACTCACATTATATCGATGCAGGATTTTATCATGGGAAATGGAAGCAAAAATAAGTCAAAGGTGTTGACTGGATCATCACCCTGAATGGTTTGGAAATGATCCTATCTGATCCCTTCAAAAACCATAGTGAATAATATGTAATTTCCATCAATCAGGATGGGTGTTTTTGACGCTCCTTTTTCATCACAGAGTGTAAATGAAATTAAAAAGGTAAATACCTCAAATGAAGAAGATTCATCCTTTGAATTAACATCAAAAAAGGAGAAAGGGATGAACAATGAGAACATTGCCCTTAGGTCACGCATGTTCTAGCATGGTCGCACAAGTATACTTGCGCGCCGACCAAATTTTCATGCAGGTGAATTGTGCACCCACTTTGAAAATCACCCAGGGTCTTCTCCAGCCTATAAATAACCCCAGTGGGCCCCCCATTTGAGGAGGGTTTTTTTCAAGAATTCAGATTCAGAGCTCTGAACGCCCAAGTCTCTTATTCAAGTCTTCCGAACACTTATAAGGTAAATCATTACCTAGAATAGAAGGTATAAACAAGAGGACTATGGTATAAGTGTTAGAATTCACTAACACTTGCGCGCCTAAGTGTTTTACCCTTAAGGGAAATTGACACACTTGCGTGCCTCCTTAGCTAATCATTGAAACTGGCACACCACTCTTCTGAATGTACCTCGGGGTAATTCTAAAGGATTTGGTCAAGGATCACCCAAGTATTACCCTACTGGTTAACATTCTCCCATGTATATAGGTGTCGCGCTAATATAATTTTGCGACTAAGACTTGTGCGACCATGCATTACTTGCGCGACCCCACAGGACTTGCACGCCCTTCTCTTTTTGGGTGCCCATCCTGCCCATTTCACCTCTGTTATGTCATTACACATCTCCTATTCATGGTTCAGTCTGCAAGATACTCTTCAAAACCATTTATGGCATGTTTTCTTTGATTGACTTCTTTATCTGAAAGGAATCCCGTGGATCATCTCTCAAAACCTAGTGATTTATACATATTTCTGTCAATAATGTTATAGATTTCATTCATTCAACCTCATCCTTTAAGATGTGATAACCCAATTCATGGGCCTCCTTTTCAAGAGTAATCCCCAGTCATAATTTCCCTTAACATGGGCTTCCTTTTCCGGAGTAAGCCCCAATCCATGTTCTCTTTAATCTAGGTATCCTCTTTAGGAGTAAGCCCGAAGTCCTCTTTAATCTGGGCCTCCTTTTCAGGAATAAGCCCCAAATCATAATTCCTTTAACCTGGGCCTCCATTTTAAGAGAAATCCCATGTCTATGTTCTCTTAATTAGGGCATCCTCCTTAGGATTAAGCCCCATTAATTTTGGAATCCTCCTTAGGAGTAATCCCCTATTCTCAAATCCCTTTAACTTGGGCCTCCTTTTCAGGAGTAAGACCCAGTATTAATTTATCTTAACCAGCCTCCATTTACTTTTGTTTTGAGTTCCCATTTCAAGAGTAAAACCTAATAATAAGTCCCCTACTAATTTGGTAATATTCTTAAGGAGTAATCCCCAAGTTATAGTATCCAAATCTCCATTAAGTACATATACCTTTATGGACCCTGTTTCCGGGTTTCTTCCCTGATGTAAATTATAATCTTAATTTATCTGGGTAGTCATACATACATAAGCCCGACATTATTTCTCATGATTGCATCTTTGATGGAACAATTGTCTGGTCTTACCAATACCTCTTGTTTCTCACAACGAGCGTGACTCACATGATCTAAGAGTGTAAAAGTAATTATGACATCATTATTTGAGCCATCAATCAAACATAAACCTCATACTGCATTACTCGAACTACGTGGGTTCTGATTCCTTCTCTAAACATGGATTCGTAGGTAGCCCATCTGCGGGTGTGATCCCAACTCTGAAATAATGTTTGTCTTTCTGAATGACAATAAAATTCATGTGCCCCGATGAGTGTCTTTAAAACCAGCATGGATATCATAATGACCAAGAGACTTCTATATAATGTATTAAAGGATACCATTGACTAAGAATCTCTAAAACACAGATGATTTTCTATCGATGAAGAACCGCAAATACATATAAAAGATTCAATAAAATTTCATATATATTTATCATTGATTGTCAGATATAAAGGAATTTTCATGTTAATACATGGTAATGTAATAAGGATTCACAAACATAACATAAATCTATAAAGATAATCATGTAGTAGAAAATAATTCCCCTAAAAATGTGTGATGAGTCCGACCTCCCATACTCCCGACCAATTCAAATTCTTACGCCTCGTCATTGCATAATTAATGAGCTCTCACCTTTGGAAATTTGGTCCAAATGATTATGGAATCATTGTTGGTTTCATCTTCTACGAACAAACCCATTAGAAACTGCTTGGAATGATTTAACCTTAAACCAACAAGGTCATTCCCAATTCCATAGGGAAAAAAATGGTGAACCAGAAATGAATCCTTAACCAAGTAGAAGTGATGTTTTCCCTATTTGTTTGGCCCCTATATAAAACTCAATGAGAGGGCCAACAAGAAAATAAGTAACATATATTTTCATCCAAAAGATGTAGTGGTAGGACTTATATTGATTACTTCTGTTATATAAAACATGCACTCTTTTTTCAAGATCTTATACAATGGTTTATCATAAGTTCACACCCGTGAATACATCCGCTGTGAATACTGATGCCCTAAATGCCCCTGTTGCTACTCCTGCTGGATCGTCGTCCGCTTTGAGGATGATATCACCTACTCAGCGTCATCAAATCTAGGAATAAAATACACTGGTTAAGGAGTACCGTCAACATGGTACCATTCCAACCCTGGAGGTTTCCCGAAAAGCCCTCTAAGTGAACAAGTCACACCGGTCGTCCGGAAAATGACGACCCGTGATTAAGAAACAGGTTGTGTCAACCACCATATCCAACCGTTTCAAGTCATTATCCCTGGAACACAATCACCATTCAATCCCATATTCTAGGGAGGTGAATGAGAAGGTCCCTCAGGGCCTTAATTCAAGAAACCAGAGTCCTTCCCGAGGGCTCTCATCAACATTCGCTGCCAGACTCGTGTGTTAGTGCGCACTCAACATGATGAGGGTATCGTCTCAAGAAATTAGGCTCAGGTTCCTCGAACCCGAGAAAGTAAGAAGAACTGCCAAAGACAAAATTCGGTCAACAGTGAGTAGGTTCTCATCTCTTCCATCTCCAATGATGTCCACCAATCTAACATGGTGGCATGCAACGAACAGGAACATACAACCGTCCATTTTAATCCCGCTGTCCAGTATACTCGTCTGGCAGCAGCACGCTAATCCCGCCAGGCAATTCCAGTAGAGTACTATATATAAGAAGACACACCTATTTATGAATCATTAGCTAGTCAGCAGGCTCGTCTGACTACATATGATGGAGCCCGACTACCCAATTTGTTGGCCACTGGTAAACAGGAACATACACCTGCTTACACTCATCAATCCTGCAATCAACCTCGTCTGTCAGTGTTGAACAAAGTTCTTCAACCACGTTTGGCAGAGTGTAATCAGCAGGAACATACATCTGCTAGTACTGATCATGACTACCAATAGTCTCTTTAGGTAGCACTAGGACAGGTCAGTCGGAATGCTCCGGTGACAAACAGGAGGCAGACTCAATTCTCTTCCCTCACACTTGAGTACTGTCAGGATTCACTGAAAAGAAATGGAGGACAAGAGCAGGAAAACACACCTACTCCAAGAACGAAATGGACGTATATCCCCATTCCAGAAGCTGAGGTCACCAATCACATTTTTTCAATGGTGAAAGGGTAGAAGAAAATACATGCTCATATTCTGGATGCCTTCTAGGATATTAAAACAGCTTGAACAGCATCATAGGGAGAGAAATGCAAATCTATCCCTACTAGTGGAGTGACTCATCAACAGATCACTCTGGAGAAGATACACACCTCTGTTCCAGTCCAAGATGGTTGTGGGGCATACTCCCCCATATCATAAGGAAAACCTAGTAACGCAGATACACCTTATTTATGTGTAGATCGTCAGCCTAACCTGAACATCTCTCCTGATCAGGCACATACAACTACTCAGAGTAGCCACATTCGTCAACAAGTGGTTTCCAAGGCGAGTAAGAAGGTGTCTAAGAAAGATACCCCCCAATCACAGTCCATAAATCAAGAACCAATCTGTAACAAGGCTTTGCTCGATGATGGAGTTCTTGAAGCCCTCAGATAGTTACCTATTAGAATCCAAGATTCTACTCCCTCATTTCCCAATAGTGGGAACATTAATTCCAAAGGTCTTCAACAGACACTTCTTCATGAAGTCTTGCTTCCTGATAGTTCGGTTGATCATGAAGTTTCATCTTCAGATGAGAGCTACAATAACCTTCTGTGTGGCAAGAAGACCAAGGAGCAAGATATTTCATCTATTTCTATAACTCACCATGGTGGTCCTCCCCGTGATGATGAATTTCTCTGCGAAAGTCCTCTCTGCAGTAGTGATGCACATTGCCCAGAAAATTCTCTAGTGGACAATGTAGTGCCGAGAAATCCCTCTTATCTTGAGGCACTTTCAAATGTGAATCCAGTCATGTCTGATGTTTTCATCACTAGAAGGTTAAATAATTTCTTGATCAAAAGATATCCCGGGGTGTAGGTATTTCTACGAACCACCCCCGGGACATTCATCTTCTAGTTTGATCAGTGAATTCTCTACAAATCATGTTGAATCTGATGAAGAAACAAGGAAGCACCCGCTCTGGTCAAATCAGGAAGAAGAATCTTCATTGAATGATAAAGAGGAAGTTTTGAATATGAGAAAACAACTAGCGAAATGTGAAGTGCCAGTCATGATTTGGCCTTTGGCTGACTCTCAGTATGACATTCCAATAGTGTGGATGGAAGATTGTATTCAAGATATTCATCTCAACATATAGAAAACTCATTGTCAGTTGAAAAATAAAATATTATCTTATGATGAATATCAAAATCATGTCAAGATAATAGAAGGGTTACAATGACAAATTGTGTTGGAATCTCTCTCAGTCTCTCGATATCTGAAAGCTGAAAGGCAGTAGAGATCCCTTCAGCGTTCATGCCTTGGCGCACTAAGAAGATTTTGTCAGTTAATTGACAATGCCTTATCTGGTATTCATATTAGGGAATGGGGTGTCCATGGAGCACTAAATTTTACTGTACTCTCTGTTCAGCAAAGCCCGCCGAAGATGGTCTCATGCAATGTTATTTCCCATGGCCGGCCATAGTCAACTGGCATTGTTTATAATCTAAGGTTTTCTCAAGAACAAGTCTCAACTAGTTATTCTCAAAATCAAGTATAAAGAGAACAAGTTGTTGAATTACTCCTACATCAAGAAAACATGAATATTGAACACACCTATAATTTGGAGAAAACACATCATCAAGTGACATAAATGTCAGAAATCTTCCAGCATTCATATAAGCCAAGTGATAGAAGTGGATACAGGTTGATGCATCCAGCTAATTTCCAGACTAAAGTCCGAAAAATCAGTAGAGATTTCAAGAAAGTCTCAGACATTGCATGTCAAGAACCACCCCAACTCGCCAGACATATGACCCTTTTAACCCAACCCTCGGAATCAAGAAATAAGATTCGAGGAGTTAAGTGGCAGGAAAAGCCCAAGTCCACCGGGCTGGGGAATTTTTCAAATCATCAATCCCCTCCTCAGTGACAATAGGTCTTCTCTAGATTGGGGAAGAATCCATATGAGGAACGAAGAGACAAATTATATGGAGATTCCCTCCAAATTTTGGTGTATCAGGATGTTCCTAAAGGATCAAATCAACAAAGGCAATGTCTCACCAGGGTCATAGAAGAAGACAATATCACAGAAATACTGATAGAGGGGATGCAATGCGTTATGCATCAATTAGTGTCATTAATTGAGTTTTGGTTGATCTTATAGAAAATGAGGCTCACTCAGGGGACTCAGATGAAAAGCTTCATGCTAAAAAAGTTTTATACATAGACACAAATGAAAAAGGTGTGCGTACATGAAATGAAATGCTTACCCAGAATCTGGGTGTTCCTTCAAGTAACCCACTCCCCCCTATCCGAAAGGGATCAAACAAGGGGGAAGAAAAGAATCAGGTTACATACCCTTCCTCTGGAGAAGGCCATTCACTCTCATTAGATCAATGATTTTCACAACAAGAGGAAGAAATGAAGGAATTCAGGAGGATGAATGCAGAACTACTTCAGGGTAGTCTTCCTCCTAAACATGTTAGAGCCAGACATAAAAGGTAATTTGATATGTCTACTAAGATGGATCAAGAATATCCTCCTTTATCAGTACACCCTCACAGGTCTAATCCTATGGGTCATGTGCGATAACAATTGGAAATGCTTCTATCGGTTGTAGTACCAGTTGTCATAACTGTCTAATCTCAATTCATTGCACCTGTTCAGGTCCAAGCTCAACCGAATGTTTCTCAAAAGTTAATAACTACCATTGATACATTAACAGCTCAGTTAGAGACTATGGAAGGGAAGTGTGTGCATGTTCAACCAGATAAATGAGCTACCCTGAATGGGTAGATTCAATATCTCCCCCCATCAAGTTTTGGAAACCATGTATTCCCTATTCTTAATGGATCAGGCGATCCTGAATATCATTTGACGCATTACATGTCATGTTGCGATCCTATAATGGGAACTCCGAAATAGCAAGAAGCAATGAAACTCATATTCATCATGCAAACCTTGAAAGGACAAGCTTTTGTTTTGTATACAAGCTTGCAATCCCTGTCAATTACCGGCTGGGAAGATCTCCGTCAATGATTTCTTCATGAATTCTGCTCAACTATTCCAAAGACAGCAGTTTTAGATCTTACAAAATGTAAGCAAAGGGATAATGAAAGAGTCTTGGATTTCATTGCTCGCTGGAAGGTATTAACATATTCCTTAATCTTAGCACTCCCTCAAGAAGAATTTTTGGCAATCTATGTGGAAAACCTGCATGACGAATTACGCATGCCATTGATCCCTGTGAAATACACAGGAGGGTTTTGAGACCTTTCTTAAATCGCTCAGCATATTGAAGATTACCTTATACAGAATAAGGATAAATCTCATGTAATTCCATCAGTTTCAGGAAGAAGAATGGGTAAAGTAGAGACCGCTATAGTTATGCATAAGCAAGCATCTATACCTACTTCTACTTCAAAACCTTCATCTTCTTGAAGGGATCCACCTCTTGAGCGTCAAAAACAATGGCCATTTAATCAAGATGATCAATGAGATCAAAGACAGAAAAAATTTGAGGATCTGAAGAGTAAATTTTACTCTTTACGAAATGAACAATTCCTGTCTACTGCATATCTACTGTCGAAAATAATTTGGTTCAGTTGATAAGTCCCGAAAGGCCAAACAAGGAAGGAGATGAAGACCGTCCCAATTATTTCCTCTTTCATCAAATGTTGGGGCATCCCATTCAGGAGTGTTTTGTCTTCAAAGACCTCTTGCAAAAGATGGTCGACTACAGACAAGTCAAACTAAAAGGCTCTTCAGCCCAGGTAGCATGTGTTACTACTACAGTTCCAGAGGAAGAAGGTGAATGACAAGAAGTCAAAAACAAAAATGCATAGAAATATGATGATTGGATGGTCAGGAAAATGATCAACTGAACTCATGCCATTTTTCGAATGCAATTGAAGTAACCAATTTTGTATTTTTCTATGAATGCCACAACAAAATCCTATTTAGAGGGAAAATCCTCAAAAGGGAGGCATAGTTGGAAGAATGAAAAGAAATCAGAGGAAGATGAAATTATGTCAAAGCCTAAGTTATCTTTAACTCTTGCAGATTTCATGCCATCTACTTAGAAGTCGCGGGAACCATCCCACCAAAAAGCACAACCTAAATTGGCTAGCCAGGACGAGTGTTCATAAGATGAAGAGCTGATCTTCGGTTCTGTTAATATGATCCACTTAACAGATCCTTATGACATTCACGGTTTTGATCTTGATGAACATGGGTTCCCTGTATCAAATAAATGAATCAAAGGGAGATCCAGAGGTTAGGGATGTCGAGGAAGATGTGGATTTCCAAGAAGCCACTATTTAAATTCTACCCCTGCTAGAACTGTGTATGCAGCAGAAACTCGTGGCAGAGCCCTTCAGCGAGCTCAACAAGAACATGAAAGTTCTTCCACCAATATAAAATTCAGACCTGGAACAGTTATTCTGGAGGCTCGGTTGGGGGTTCCACCTTCGTCCTCTCAAAAATTAAATGGATCTAATTGGTCTAATCTTCCAAATCCAGGAATATTTCCAACTCCTATCTGGATAGAAGATGCATCAACTTCCAAAGCATCAACTTCCAAGGCACCTGCTAAACCACTTGTTCCTGTTGGGAAACGTAGACCATTGGATCAACAGTATGATATATTGAAACACCTATCCCATGTACCGGCCAAGCTATCAATTCTGGATGCATTGAATCTATCAAAGGATCATCGTTAGACACTCATCGAGGATTTTTCAAGTCCTTAGAAGTTTGAAACTGAAATTGCTGCAGCTGAAGTCTACCACGTAGAGAATAATCCTGCAGAATTCCATGCAGTGATATCTTTCACAGATGAAGATGAAGATGATGTCGTGCATAGACACATTAGACCTTTTTATTTATCTGGGAAGGTCAATGGTGTGGACATCTGAAGGGATTTCATTGATAATGGTTCAGGAGTCAACCTCATCCCCATTCGTACACTTCATCGATTGGGCCTCAAGGAATATAATTTATCACCTTCTACTATGATGTTACAAGGATATGATAAAAATTAACAAGAACCAATGTGCGAGATTACACTCAGAACTCAGTTTGGAGATCTTGTATCCAATTCAGATTTCATGGTTGTTGATCAAGACTTAGTCTTCAACATCTTGCTTAGATGACCTGGGCTACATCAACATGCAGTTATCCCTTCATCATACCATCAATGTCTTAAATATTGTTTCGATGGTCAAGTTGGGACATTTTATGGTGATAAGGCCCCATTCAAGACATGTGAATCTCAATATATTGAGGCGGAATTCTATCACATGAAGGTAAAGGAGAAATACACAACAAGGAAAATTACCAAAGTTAATTCTCCATATGGTTTGGAGAAGATTCCATTAAATCCATATGCACATGTGAGTACAGATTATGGGTTTCCTATAAATAAAATATATAGTATAGACTCAAATCTGAATAATATTATGGAAACTTTCCTTATGTCAATTACGGAAATCAAACTAGACAACATGGGATAAATTAGTGATCAACCAGGCAGTGATGAAAGATCAAATAGAGATGTCTTCATTTCATCTGCTGAAATCCATCAAGTCTATACCTTGCCAACCAGGCCAGAAGAATTTATATCAATTCAAGAGGTGAATGATGATGTTTATTATCAATCCATCATCTCCTCTTTATTACCCAAGGAAGACCCTTCATCATCAATCGGGTCGGAAATGGAAGCCACTTCTTCAAGATGTTCAAATTTTAACATCTCTCCTAATCATGGAAATTATACTTCATCATCAACTAAGAAAGTAGAAATAGAAGAATTAACACATATTGAATAATAAGAGAAAGATTTCAGAGATTCTCCTCCAACATTTGAAGAGGGTATCTCTACCACTGTGGATGAACTGAGAGAAATAAATCTGGGTACAAAAGAAGATCCACGCCCCACTTTAATTAGTACAACCATGACTCTTGAAGAAAAAGAGATGTATATATCATTTTTAAAGAAAAATAGAGTTATATTTTCTTGGAACTATATAGAGATTCCATGTATTGATCCTGATGTTGCTACCCATCGCATGGGTTTTCCTAAAGAACATCTAGGATTTAAGCAAGCTGCAAGAAGAACACACCCAATGTATGCTTCCAAAATTGAAGCTGAAGTGGACAAGATTATCAAAGATAACTTCGTGAGAGAAGTTCAATACCCTAAATGGTTGGCTAATATTGTCCCTGTGAAGAAAAAGAACAGAAAAATTTGAGTTTGCATCGATTTCAGATATCTTAATCGGCATTAACCTAAGGATGATTTTGCAGTTCTAATTACAGAACTGTTAATTGATGCAACTGAGAACTATGAATCACTTTCCGTCATGGATATGTATTCTGGATATAATCCAATCCGAATGGCTCTAGAAGATGAGGAATCCATAGCTTCCAGAGCCCCTCAGGGTGTGATTTTCTATCGGGTAATTCCCTTTGTCCTAAAGAATGCAGGCGCAACATATCAGCGTGTAATGCATCGCATCTTCATTCCCTTTTTAGGGATGTTTGTTGAATGTTATGTAGATGACTTGGTGGTTAAATCCAAACAATTTTCTAATAACTTTGCTGATTTGGAAACCATATTCCACAAACTTCGACAACATAATTAGATGATGAACCCCATAAAATGTGCTTTTGGGGTAAACTCAGGAAAATTTCTCGGCTTTGTTGTATGCCATCATGGTATTGAAGTCGATCCTGAGAAGACAATGTCATTCCTTTGTATGTCATCTCCTAGAAATTTGAAATAATTGAGAGGACTTCAAGTACACTTATCCTATATTCGGCGTTTCACTACCCAATGTGGCAGGAAAAATTTTACCCTTCACCAAATTAATAAAGACGGGAGTCGCTTACCAGTGGACTGAAGAATGTTAAGAGGCATTCGATATTCTTAATAAGTATCTCTTGAGTCTACCAGTATTAATGCCACCTATTGAAGTAAGGCCACTTATCCTCTATGTTATAGCTTTAGAGAGATCATTGGGTGCCTTTATTACTTATAAGAATGATGCCGAGAATGAGAATCGCCTCTAATATCTCAGTCGAACTATGCTTGAAGCAGAAACCTTGTATTCAAGTATTGAGAAGTGCTGCCTGGCATTAATCATTGCAGTTCAGACGTTGAGACACTACCTGTAACATCACGAAGTCCAATTTGTATCTTGTAATAACCTGCTCAAATTCATCCTTCGTCATCCAATTCTTACAGGACATCTGGCAAGGTGGGAAGTTATTTTGCAGTAGTTCTCCATACAGTATGTGTCTCAAAAGGAAATAAAGGGACAAGCTCTAGCTAATTTCCTTACTGAACACCCTTCAGTAGAAGATACATCTTCATATATTGAACTCCCTGATGAGTAAGTCTTCTCTATTCAGGATAGTCCTCAGGTATGGGAGATGTATTTTGATGGTGCTTCCAGAAGTCCAACAGGGAGGAAAATGGAATATCCAAAATTCAACAAAGTTGGGTAAGGAATTGTGCTCATTTTTTCAGAAATGGAAGTGTTACCCTATTCCTTCTCATTGTTTGGAGGTAGTATAAATAATGAATCGGAATACCAAACTCTCATCGCATGCTTGGAGTTGGCGCTTCAAGGACAAGTGAATCACTTAAAGGTAGAAGGTGATTCAGACCTAGTAATCAAACAAGTCAATGAGGATTATGCCATCAGAAAAGAAGAACTAATCCTTTTGTATGAATAAATCATAGAATTAATGGTGAATTCCCTTCTGAACCGACATTTTCTTATATCTCGTGATCACAAAATGCTCAAGATGATGCACTTACTAATATATCCATAGCTCTGGAAAATCCAAATCGGGACAAGACAACAATCAGTATTGCCCACCGTCGTACAATTTCACATTATGTTCAAACCAGAACAGAGGAAATCGATGAAGTTAGTCCCATATCTGAACCATATGGTCATACTACAGGATGGACGACACCTCTCCATGAATACCATTAAAATGGAACACTTCCACCTGATAGAGCTAGGAAAGAAAAATCCAGCGACGTGTGGTCAATTTTAATCATTATGATAGCCCAGATCACCTAGAGAAAATTCTCTACAGGCATGGTTTTGAAAGAGTTCTCTTCAGATGCATTGATGGGGAAGAGACAATGGCTATCATAAATGAAGTTCATGTAGGAGTTTGTGGTGCCCACCAGTGTAGACATAGACTATATGATCAAATTTTAAGGCTTAGATACTTTTGGCCTTCAATGATACAAGATTTTGTTGATTTCACAAAGTAGTTTCATTCATGCCTTGTACATGAAAACTTCATTCATAAACCCCCAGAGATGCTTTATATAGCTAAATATATGTGTCCATTTTCCACATGGGGAATGGATGTGGAGGGACCTTATCCATCAGCTACAACCAAGAATTTTAAGTATGTTCTTACTGCTACTGACTTCTTTTCCAAATGGGAAGAGGCAATACCTCTCTGAGAAGTTACTTCTAAAAGCATTGTTAGCTTCATCATGTCTAACATCTTTACCAGATTTGGTGTCCCTCATACCATATTGACGGACAATGGTACCAACTTTTGTTCATCCAAGGTGAAGAATTTGTATCAAGACTACAACATCAAATCCAATCATTCATCTCGGTATCATGTAGCGGCCAATGGCCAGATAGAACCCTTCAACAATACTCTTTCAAACATACTGCCAAAGATGATGGATAAAGATATGAAATCATGGCCTGATAAACTCTTTCATGCTTTATGGGATTATCATACCACCACCCACACTGGAACATAGTTAACTCCATATTCACAGGTATATGGAATAAAAGAAGTCTTCCCCATTGAAGTTAAATTACCTTCACTCAGAGTAGCCAGCTGTGATCATTCATCTATAGATGAACAATCTCAACATCGATTGGATGAATTGGAACGGTTAGATGAGGAAATATTGTGAACCCTGCACCACTTGTAAGTCTACAAGAATCGAATAGCACAAGCTTTCAACAAAAAAGTTCATCTTCGTTCATTCATTCAGGGAGAATTGGTATTGGTTCTATGAACTCTAATGATACCAGGAAAGAAACCTCCCAAGATTGAAACAAAATGGGAAGGACCTTATTCAATACATAAGGTCTTCTCCAATGGAGCATATTCCGTAATCTCAATGGATGGAGGACTCATCAATACTCCAACCAATCCCAGATTTCTGAAGAAGTATTTTGTATAAACACAAAATACATTGTTATGGTCCATACATATGACCTTAAACTATTTGTATTACATTCGTCCCACACGACGTTAAAATATGAATTCCTAACTACATGACGCCAAAATGTACAAATGTTTCTTACGATTCCGCATGACCTTAAAATGCACCACTGTCCTGCATGACATTAAAACTGCTCATCATGTCCAGAAAACATGAGATTAAACTGTATCACCTTAATCATCTTATACGAAGTTAAACAATAGTGAAATATTCAATGCATATGACCTTAAAACTATTCACAATTTCATCCAACATGACGCTAAATTGTGAAAAAGTTCCCTAATACGTCCAACATGATGTTAAAATATGTCCACTTTTGTCCTTACTGTATGACATTAAAACTGCACAGTCCTTTTTTTTCAACATGACATTAAACTTTATTGTCCCCATCGTCCTAACTACATGATGTTAAACTGTACAGCAATCCCTTAATATGTTTTACATGATGTTAAACTGTATTTTTTCCCTGCTACATGACATTAAACTGTGCAGCACCAATAGTCCTAACTGCAAGACTTTAAATTGCACAGTCCCTTTATATGCCCCACATGATATTAAACTGTGCATCGTTAAGGTTGTTGTTATCTCTTGTTTCTCACACTGAGTATGACTCACGTGAGCTTAGATAAGATTTCAACCATAACACCCTCTCTGAGCTGCTACCCATGTGTAAGTCCAAACACTATTTTTTAGGTCGTTGTACCCAAGAAAAACTTGATCACTAATTCATTCTTTAATTGAATTATGAAAAATTTGATCCTCTCCTTCTAGGATGGGTACGTAGGCAACCACCCACGGTTCAGGACCAAAACCAGTCTCTTCACATCGGTTCACCTCCATCTCATTCAATGTTGATTTGTGAAACCGCCCCCATAATCAATATCTTTACATTGGTTCACCTTTGTCCTTGCCATATGACGTTAAACTGTAAAACACTTATTTTCATGTACGACAATAAACTACAACATTATTTGATACCCTCAACTAAGAGGGAATCATTATTTACATTGATTTCCAATCATGTTACATTTTAAAAACTACGTGCATATATGGTAATGCCCGATCCTTTTGTTTTGGGTCAAACCATCATTGCACTAAAGTCTCATTTCACCCTTCACATGTACGAACCAAATCTGTATAGAGGGTATTTCTAGAACTACGTGGGATTGATTCCCATTATTATGGGATACGTAGGAACATTCGAGTGTCCCTTGAATCTATCCCCAAGTCATTGGGCCTAACCCGAAATTCCACTTTCAGTCCCTTGACTAAAAAGTCCCCCCATGAGCACATAAATGTGATATGAAAACTCTGGTCTTTA